>OX421479.1:9945693-10545693 GCA_949126895.1 Eilema caniola | reverse complement strand
CCCGACTCAACCACGGTGTGGGGAGGCGCGCATCGTCCTACGATGCGCGCCGCCGCCGTGGCCTGCTTCTGCTAGGGTGACGGGTGGCTCCACCCGTCACCCTCAGGCCCGCGCTCATGGGGGGCGGAGGTCTGTAAGCGCCCTCCGACGCCCGAGCCGCCTTCGGGCGCGAGCAGCGATGTCAGCGAGTCTTTCTCGCTCACCGCGCCGCGCCCGCTCTGCTGTCTCCTTCGCGAGCATGACCTGCTCGCAGAAAGAGGCGCTGGCCGCCCACGCATCCGCGCAGCGGACCATCGCCGCGAGCAGGGTGGAGAGCGTGAGCACTCTCACCCCCAGGGCCGCCACAAGCTCCCGCCTCGGCGTCTCAAACGCCGGGCACTCGGTGAGCGTGTGCAGCCCCGAGTCCACGCTCGCGTCGCAGTGATGGCACTCGGGCGTTGGCTCAATACCCATCAGATGCAGATACCGCCCGAAGTAACCGTGCCCGGTTATCATCTGCGTCTGACGGTACGAGAGGCCACCGTGTGGCCTCTCTAGCCACTCCCCCATGATGGGCCTTACCGCCGCAATGACGGCGTGCCCTGCGCGTGGTTGCCCAAGTCGTCGCTCCCACTCGGCCACCATGACCTGGTGGAGCCGGGATTTCTCGGCCCGAATGTCCTCGGGCTCGGGATCGAATCCCCGCTCCCGCGCCTCCTTTCGGAACTGGTATAGTGCCGAAAGGGCCCTCGCTTCCAGGATCCACGGTGGCGATCCGGCCAGGAGACTCGCCGCTTCGAAGGATATCGTGCGGTATCCCCTGATGGCCCTGGAGGCCATCGTCCTCTGCGCCGTACGGAGCAGAGGCAGGAATCTGGCCCCCAGGGTGTCCGCCCACACGGGGCACCCATATAGGGCCATGGACCGCACGACACCCGCGTGGAGTCTCCTGCAGGAGGCCCCTGGGCCCTTCAAGTTGGGCAACAGCCGACTCAGGGCATTCGCCGTGGTGACCAACTTGGGGCGCAGGCTTCGGAGATGTTGTCCGAAGTCCCATCGACCGTCAAGCACGAGCCCCAGGTATTTCAGCTGGGGCTTGATGTCGATGGGAGTGCCTCCCACTGTAAGGCTGGCTCCCGGGCCTGGCCTGCGCCGAGGACCATGAAAGAACATGGCCTCGGACTTGTGCAGAGCCACCTCGAGACCCAGCCGCCGGATCCGCTCGACGACTTGGCCAACCGCGGTCGTGGCCCTCAGGGTTGCCTCGCGGTGCGTAGCCCCGCTCACCGTCACCAGCGTGTCGTCCGCATAACACGTGACGGTGGCACCGTACGCGAAGTCACCGCGAAGCACCCAGTCGTAACCGATGTTCCACAGTAACGGCCCCAGGACCGATCCCTGTGGAACACCGCACGACATCTCACGCCTACCGACTCCGGTCGAACTCGGGTAGACGACGGCTCTCTCCGTCAGGTAAGCCCCGACTATGCGGCGGAGGTAGAGAGGCACACCGTGGTACACGAGTGCCTCCCTGATGCAACTCCAGGGCAAGGTGTTGAAGGCGTTGGAGATGTCCAAGGACACCGCCAACATCACCTCGCCCCGGGCAACCGCATCCTCCGCCAGAGTCCTCACACGCATGATGGCATCCACAGTGGAACGCCACCGGCGGAACCCAAACTGGGTATTCGCCAGGTCCGGCCCCACTCTAGAGAGATGCTCGACGAGGCGCTTGGCAATTACTCTTTCGAAGAGTTTGCCCACCTCGTCGAGCAGCACTATGGGCCGGTACCCGGACGGCTCGTCCGCCGGGCGTCCCTTCTTGCGGATGAGGACCAGTTTCCCCGTCCTCCACATCTTCGGAAACTGGCCCCGCTCCAAACATGCGCTGAGGAACCCTCTCAGTCGGGGTTCGAGACCGTCTTCCCCTAGAGCTAGGACCCACGCGCGGCCTGGAATGCCGTCGGGTCCCGGGGCGGTGTTTTTCTTGGCTCTCAGCCTTCGCACCGCCAGCTCTAGTTCTACCCAAGTGACCTCGGGCACGTCGTCGTCAATCACCGCACTGGGCGCCGTAGGCGACCGAGGCGGCGGAGCCATCTGCGGCGGAACATGTTCCGCTCGCGCCGGGAACAGGGATTCCACCACTCCTCCGAGCAGAGCCGGTTCGAGCACCTGGGTCAGCGGAGGGGCCCGGGGGCGCAGCTTTTCTCTTACCATAAGGTAAGGCCGCCCCCATGGGTCCCGCTCCAGCGTCTCCAGGAGCTCCCGGTAGCAAGCGGCCTTAGACCGCTTGATCTCCGCTCGGAGGGCATTCCGGGCCTCCCTGTATCCCTCGTGAAGCTCCGCCAGTCGGGGCTCCGAATCTGCGGTACGGCCACGCCTCCTACGGAGTCGAGCCCACCGGCGGTGCGTGATCACGCAGGCTTGACGCAGCCTCGCGATCTCCGCATTCCACCAGTAGACCCGACGCCTCGGATTATAGGCTGGAGCCCTAGGCATACCCGCATCGCAGACCCGTGTCATGGCCTCCCGGAACCAGGCCGCTTCATCGTCTATGTCGACAGGCCTGTCCGGCGCAATGGCCCAGGCCTGTACGATGGCGGCCTCCAGGAGGTCCTCCCGATTCAGTCGCCCCAACACCCAGCGCGGCTCGCGTTGGGCCGATATGACCGGCGCATCACCCGCAGGAGGGGAGACATCGAACCGAACGTATCGGTGATCCGATAGTGTCTCCACCTCCACGGCGACACGCCAGTCCCGCACGCGGAGTGACAGGGAAGCGCTCGCGAACGAAAGGTCTATGATCGACCTGCGCTCCCCCGCCACAAAGGTGCCCACATACGTGGCTTCGGCCCCGCGATTCTGGAGAACTAAGCCGAGAGAATCGGCCCAGCTCTCCAGAGCCCTGCCCCGCGCGTTTGTGCGCCGGGAACCCCAAGCCTGAGACCAGGCGTTGAAGTCCCCGAGCACAAGAACCTGACGAGGCGTACAGGCATTGACGACGTCGGTCAGCCGCTCCAGCGACCGCCGATACTGCCCAATGAGTCGGTGTGACCCCGGCGTGAGATAAACGGCCACGACCGCAATCTCCCCTACACGCGCCGCTACGATGCCATGCTCCCTTGCGATCACTACAAGGGGAGGGGCACCCGCAGCGGCGTTATGCACCAGTGCCGCCGATCCATCCAGGTCGACCACCCAGGCGGGCCCGAGGGGCCGGTGAGTGTATGGATCGGCGACAGCGGCGACGTGTATGGACCACTGTGCCATGCTCTGGAGCAGAAGGGCCTGAGCATCGACACCGTGGCCCACGTTCGCCTGCAGGATGCGGAGCTGGGGATCCATTATGGAACCATCTCCGCATCCCGCACCGAACCGTTGGCGGAACGCCCGCCTCGCGGCAGCGGCTCCCCGCGGGTGCAGGCCTTGCTGCCAACCCTATGGTCGGCCGGCTTGCCCTCCGCCGCACACCTGAAACAGTGCGGCGGAGCTTCGCAAGTACCGGCTCTGTGACCGGGTTGGCTGCAGCGGAAGCAACGGTCGCCGACCGTCACCTCCGCCTTGCACTGCACACCCACGTGGCCGGCCGACAGGCACCTGAAGCACCTGTCCGGCCGAGCCTGCAGGAGCCGTACCCGGACTCCTACAACGCCGCCTACCGCGAGTATCCGCCGGTCGGCAGCCTTTTGGGCTGCTGCGATGGGGCAGCCGACAACTGTTGCCCCCTGTCCGCGACGGCCGTAGCGGATCGCTCCGACCTTAACCGCCTCCAGGGGGCAACCCCCGGCCTCCGCCACGGTGACCCGAATCTCTTCGGTCGTGATGGAGTCGTCCAGGTCCGAAATGCGCAATTCTGCGCACTTGGTGGGCCTGGACACCCGGACGTCGGCCGCATCCAGCGTGTCCCTCAGCCTAGCCGCAATGGCATCGGCCTTGGGACCACTGGAGGCGCCAGGGACGTGGATGAGACGGGCACCCGTCCGAGTGTGTGTCACTCGGAGAGTCCCCGCCACATCGAGGGCCCTCATATCAATGAGGCCCCTCGCCTGTTTCACCAGGTCCACGTACTGCACGCCCCTCGCCGTCGCCTCCGGTGTCATCGTTAAGACGACAGCGGTGGTACGGGGGACGCGCAGCTTACCTGACGCACCCTTCGCAGCAGCTTGGGCCTTCTTGGCCCTTTTAGCTGCCTTTTTACGGGCGTTCCGGCTTTTTTTTGCCTCGCCGACCACCTCCCAGCCCCCTGCCGGTGCGGAGCTCGTGGAGGCAGTCGGGACCGAAGCCGGGGCCGGGGCTGGGACTTGGGACGTCTTCCCCTTGTCCTTCCCCTTCCCCTTGCCCTTGGCTTGGGCGCTCCCGGCTGAGGCGGCGGTAGCGGCCGGAGCAGCAGGCGCAGTGGGCACACTACGGGCCGACTCCTGCGAGGTCCCCGCCGTCACCGTACGGCTGGGGCCCCGCTTTACTGCTCCGGCGTAGCCCCCACTCGGCGGCGCCAGGGGCGGACGACGGATGGAGTCCATAATGGCCTCCAGACAACTCCGCGTCCACTCCTCGTGCGCCGCCTGCCGCTTTTCCATGGCGGCCATCGTCGCCATGCAGGCCTCCACCGGATTGGTGGGCCTCGGCTGCGCCGGCGGCGGTGGGGCCGGCAGGCGCGGCGGGGCCGGCAGACGCGGCGGCAACGGCGGCGGGGCCGGTAAACGCGCCGGTACAGGCGGTGGCGGTGGCGCCAGCGACACCGGCCGCGCCCGAGGCGGCAGTCTCGGCCGCACCGGCGACCTCGACCGCACCGGCGGCGACGGCGGAGACGGCGGCGACCGCGGCGCCAGGGATGGCGGCGGCGTCACGCGCTCACTCGGCATGGCCTCCTGCAGCGCCGATATTTCGGCCGCCATCCTGGCCATCTCGCTGCGGTACTCCGCTGCCTGCCGCGCAGTCTCCTCGAGCACCGCAACCTGCTGCCTAGCTGGCCAGCTCCGCCCTGAGCAGGTTGTAGTGCTCGACGAGGCGCACCGTCACCCGCATGAGCCGGTCCTCCTCCGGCTTCATAGCCCCGGTCTGGGCCTTGGCAAGGCTCTTCAGGGCCTCCATCACCTCTGTGGAGGTGCTGTCGCCGGCACAGGGCAAGGGCGCCGCCGAGGTGGAGGAACTCGGCGGCGCCACTACATCCTCCGGGGCAGAGGCCCGCGATGGACGGGCTTGGGAGGCAACCTTTTTACCACCCCGCGCCTTTTGGCGGCTAACCGCCACCAGCTTGGGCGGGGGTGGGCGCAGCATTTCGTCGCCACTGTGACTGCTGCTAGAGGACGAGTCGGTGAGCGTGCGCTCGGCGTCGGACTCTGTCCTCGGTCGGGTAGGGACTTTCTTTTTGATTTTGGCGCTCCTCTTACGCCATTTCGATTTTCGGGTCCTTAGACCCACCGGGCTTCTGTCCCGGCTGTCGGCGGTGTCGAAATTCTCCGACACTGCCTGGGACGCGACTTCCGCGTCGTGGTGCTGCGCGACCTCCGCGCAGACTGTTTCGCTTGGGTTTGGGTTTTTTGGGTTTATTAGTTCAGAGTTCTTCATCATGTCCCACGAGTAGAACCGTACTAAAGACACTTCCTGGGTGACGGCCATTCCAGGAAGCGGGGTATATACTGTGGAGGTCCCCAGGTATCCACAGGTTTTAAGCGACTTCGCTGTCGGGTTTTCAGACTTTTCCTTGTCGCGGGCCGGCCAATTAAGGCAAGCCCCACGGCCCCCAGGATATCGGCGTTCCCGAGTGTGGCTAGCACTCAGGTCGTTGTCGATATCTCGGAGGTTACGCGATGCGGGGGAGTAGCCAGCTCTCCCAACGCCGACGGTGGCACGAATGCTCGTCAGCCCCTGCGCGAGCAGTAGGCCGACCCGTCCCCGGATCCAACGGATCCCATCGCCTCTCCCGTGTCTCCTCTGCTGAAGCAGAGGGGTACCGGGAGCGACGGCTAGCCCTAAAAAGGGCTGTTGAGGTGGGATGAACCCTACGAATTCCTCCCCGCGGGCCTTGCAGGCCCGCCATACCACGACCCCCTCGTGCAATGGGGTCAGCTAGCCCTTAAAAGGGCTGTTGGAATGGAAGGGTATCCTACGGACCCCTTCCCGCGGGCCTTGAAGGCCCGCCATCCCACGACCTCCTCGTGAGGTCAGCCGTCGGGTTATTTGTCAACGGCTAACAGAACTCCCAAGGTAGGAGTCTGTTAGCCGTTGTCCAGGGTGCACCAGCCCCCCCGCTTCCGCTCCCCAGGACCGCGGTCCAAAGGGGGAAGAAACGGAGAAGCCGACGTGGAGGTTACCCAACGAGCACCCCAATCATGTACCTATTAGTATTTTTCTGAAAATTGTATAGTGTTGGCCGCTCTAGACTGAATAAATAGTCGTTAACTGTTTTTTCTTTCTTTTTTTATTCTTGTTGGAAAGTTAATTTGTACAGCTTCTCCTTTAACTGCATTCAACTGTGGGTTTACAGCACACTGTGGGATTACAGTTATACTAGCTTTGATTGCATTGGATCAAGGGCGCTTAGTAATGTACCTAAGGATATTAGATATCATTATTTTCTGCATTCCAAAGATTCTAGAATGACGAGTGGCCTTTGTACCTAAGTACGTATCATTTAATAAATCTTTCAACTGAGCAAAATGATAAGCTGTTTCATTCAACTTCCCTGGAATCAAATTTAATAACGTTCCCGTGATCCACAGGTTCCTCTTGATCTAAAAGTACCAAACTTTAATCATATCACTTCAAGAGGTTTCCACCAGCAAAAAATATATTCTGACAAATTATTCTACAAGTACCGAAATATCTACTCAATATAATAAAAACCGATTGATTTATTTGAAAAGTTTTGTGGAAGAATGCGGCACTCAGCTTGACGGCCTCATCAGATGCTTTTTCACGCCCGCTTAAAGGACCCGGGACTGTAGGAAGAGGGAAACACGTGAGCTGGCAAGGAATTCCAGGTCTTAATGGTGCGACAAAGGAAAGAGTCACCGAACCGCTTGGTTCTTGAAGGAATGTTCTGCACCGTATAGGGGTGACATCTAAGTCCTGCACGTGTCGTCCTGTATAGGAAGGGGGAGGGTGGGACTAATTGGAATAGCTCTTCAGAACATTCACCATGGTAGAGACGGTAAAAAACTGCCAAGGAAGCAACATCTCTACGCATCTGCAGAGACTCGAGGGTACTCGTGACCTCAGGGTTTCCGATAATGCGGACCGCACGTCGCTGCAACCTGTCGAGAGCATCTAATAAGTACTTTGCGGATCTATCCCAGAGATGTGAGCAGTACTCCACGCAGGAACGAATTTGTGTCTTGTAAAGAAGACACCGTTGCTCCGGCGTGAAAAACTCTGTTCAGGACTCCGAGTTTACGCGAGGCTGCTTTGATGATACTCTCGATGTAGTTTTTGCTGTTCAGTTTGCAGCGAACATCCATACCGAGGATATTGAGGTTGTCCTGCAGTGGCAGTGGCGTGCTCTGAAGAGTGGGAAGGGGAAGGAAAGAAGATACCTTTGCTGTAAACGCACATGCCTGCGTCTTCTTGGCATTGAACTCGACCAAGTTCTCAGAGCCCCATTGGGAAATGTGATTCAGGATCCGGTCAAGCTCAGTGACAAGAAGCTGCCTTTTTCCCGCGATATGCGTCTGCTTATCCGCAGGACGTCCATGATAACTCCCGTGTAGGGTGCTATCATCCGCATAGCAATGAATGCTGCCGGTCGACAGCATGTCATTTTCACCACATAATAATTGCCGGCAATCCTTGTAAATACGATTTGAAATATAATAAGATCCTTTGTCGGTAAACTGTTGCTGAAAGATCTGCTAAGACAGCCTACTTCGAATTGAGTTACTTTTATAGTGAGGCTGAGGGATAACAGCAAGGGCACTCCATAATAGCAGCGCTAAAGTCCGTCATGGAGGAATGGTTGGATAGGCACCACGGAAGTCTCTCCTACTGACCAACATGACTGCTTTGCTCACATAATATTATTGTCTCTCACATAATATTATTGTCTCTGAGGCACAATAACATAAATCATGACCATGGCTTTCCAATTTCAATTTGTGTTGAAAAATATTGCTGGCACATTTTGAATGATTAATTAAATTAAAGGTTTGTTGGGTAAATTAAATCACGGTTCGTGAACAAAGATAATTTATAATAAATCGAGTGTCAATCATCTCGCATCGAGGTTCATCACCAGTTCTAAAATCAAAAGGGCTTTGAGTTATTGCGAAATCGTACGATTCTGTTGTAGTTATAAGTCAAATCTTTAAAATCGAATATTAGTTTAAATCGTGTAGTTAAAATTATCTAGGACGTGAACATAGTGTGCTAAATTTAATAAAATTGCATTGAACATTGGCATATTGCCAAGTGGCGCCCTATGCGCAAATATAAATGGCAACCCTTTTATTTCAGTTGAAGTGTCGTCGCGACGCTTTAAGTGGCATCGTATAGCATACGCGGATTTTCAACTCTATCAAAAAGTAAATTATTAATATTTGCTGAATGTGTATTAGGAGTTACAAAGATATTTGATAAGGTATAAAGTAAGTATTGCCCGAGGCACCATCAATTTTATTGGTTGGACACACCCTCCTTACATCTATTTAGTTATTTAATTTCGTTTTTTAAAATACTCTTTTTACATTCAAATTACTGAATAGGAAATTACTAAACTATATTTATGCTGATAGAATACAATATCTAATTCATAATTACTGCGCGAAATGAGAACCTCGCGTGTTTATAGACTTCATAATTTAACAATTACGGATTTAGAATTTCTACTTTCTGGACGTAATGTGAATAGATCGTGCCATCCATTTTCAAGTATCAAATGGGTACAGACCGATTGCCATCAGTTCTAGGATACTTCAGAGAGTGAAAAAAACATTTTAAAAATAAAGTTCTGATTCATTTATCTACTCCACTTTTGTTTAAAGTAAATAGAAAGTTAGGTACATTTTATCTTAAAGAAGTTTGTTGCAATTTGAGCAAGGTTAGTCCCTTTTACAGAGAATTTTAACGAAGTAATTTCAGTTGCGTCACACCGGCGATACCTTCAGGTAGTCAGGAAATGTAATTTCAGAAGCCTCATAGTTCGCTGATGACGCTATTTTCAGCCCGATGTGATGTGATTACATGTGAGCCTAACCTCAATATCGGACACAATAATGGTCTGATGACGCAATGAAAATGGATGCAGGTAGAATTGTGTGACGAATAAGCGAAGCAAATTGGCTCAGAGACTGCGCTTCATGGTGGAAATGTCTATGCGTCTTATATAAAGAAACAAGCCTTTAACTTTGAACTCCTGTGTCATTTGTATCCTCGTGGATGCTTTACTTGATTATTTTTTTCGACTTTACTAAATTAACGATCTGTATTTTTTGAGTTTAATATCTTGAAACTTTTAAATGTGCTTGTGTTGCTTTTTACGAAACCTCATCGTCGTAGTTTTGATATAATGATGAATTTCAGTGGTTTACTGACATTACCATAAATTAATCCCCTTCAAGGTACTTCGATAGAATCATTCTTTCTTCTTTTCTTGAGCACTAATTTATTTAAGTAAAAAATAATGCCACTAAGTTTTCATATCAATCAATCAATCATAAAAAAAAATGTGGGTATAATACATCTCTGTCTACCTCTTCAGGGATTAACAGGCGTGAGTATATGATGATGACGAAGATATAATCAATTAATAAGCTTATCGCAGTCCAGTGCTAGACATAGGCCTCTCCTTATGTTGAAAGGCTTTGGTCTACTGTTCCCACGCTGCCCAGACGGGTTGGTACTGAGTTTTGTTTCGAGCTTTTCTTCTCTTACAGTGGTATCGTTTGAGTATTTGTCTGTTACTCGCCTCTAACGACACCCTTCGAATGAGATGGGGTGACACTTGTATTCTATCTCCGTCACCGGATTTTTATATGTTCTTAATATTTTTGGGACAAGATTTGAATCTTTCTCTGATCGTACAACTTATAAACTCTTTATGGAACATCTTATAATCTGTTTTCAGTACAGGTAAAGCCAAGAATGCCATTACTCAGATAAAATAAAGATCTTCGGTATTTTTTTTACTAACAAAACTACAATTTGTAATGTGTAAGTATTATCGCTATTCTCGATGTAAAGAATCTCTCAATAACGTCCTTTCGAAAGACAAGTTTGTAATGTCAGTCGTACCTGTTTGCTTTTAAATAACAAATTACTTTTTTGTTCCAGGTAAGAGACATAAAGGGCAACAGAGCAACTGTTGGAGCCTTCCTGCCGCCATCTCGGAATGTGAGTGGAACGATCTAACTGAAGGCGATCCGCAATTGAATGTCACTTGAACACGTCGAGTTCCGCTTTATTTTGTGGCCTTGTGCCCTCGTCTGATATAACTGGTATGGTCAGCAAAAAAGTGTCTCACATCCTCTAAAATGTAAGAAATAAAACAGTTCTGTTTTTGCAATCATTAAATGCTTAATATCTGACTAACGAATCTTCCTCTATTACTAACTGATCAACCACTCTCTCCACCTGGTTGGTAACAGCTGGTGTAACAATTTTTGTGATTGAAGCCTCATTTTAAGCAAATAAAGCCTGTATCAGGAGACTGCAGACTCCAGACTTGAGCATAAACAATCACAAGCTTTACAGTAATGCTGATATTGATTAATGTTAATCGAATGACATTGAAAAGATGGTTATTTTTTAACAGTTACTATTTGATAATTGCCGGAAGGTATCGTAGGTGTCACCGTTCACCTTCAATAATTTCCGGCAAATTTTCTTTAGTTCGTCTATCGTTGTCCAATAAAGATAAGAACTTTATTAATTTGTCTATACGATTTATGTCGATTTATGTTTAAGCTTATGGCACAGAATAATTAATAGTACTAACGTACAGAAGGATCACTGCGCAAGAAGATTTTATTAATTCCAGTCTTGCTCCGACGCAATACGGTGGAATTCAGCTCGCACAACATTAGGTACCTATAATTTTATTCACCTACTACTTCGTCTCTTTCTATCGCGTACCTCTTATCTCTTCTTACGCCTGTTAGGGTTGCCTTCTTGTGAAGAAATGAATATTTGATTACCAGTTCACTTATGTACCTGTTACTATTTTTCTACTTATGTGAAAATGACAACTTTAAACATACCTACCTAGTATTAGATGAAAAAAGTATTTTATTACAATGTCCGCATATTTTAACATAAGACGATAAGCATACTACTACATTTAGTATTCTTTGCTACTACACTTTAGTGTATTTGCTAAATTGAACATACCATTTACGTGTTTAGTTACATGCCGTACGACGCAAACACGAAACGGCTTAAACTAGTCCGAGAGCCGACACCCAAAAATCATGTTGGTAAATTATTTTGATTTGCGCCAGCTAAATTGAATGCGCTTTGAAAGCAGTTCGTATTTGAATTTATATAATTGTAAGGAACTCGGTTCTCGGATACTATAAGCTTTGTTGGAACTGTATTTGGTTTCAGTTGTTTGATTGTCCTGATTGCAGAATCTTCAAAATGATGGGAGCAGACTTCGTAGCTTTTAGCTCTCCAATTTTCTTTGCTTAGTAAGTCCTCTCGTCCTATTAAAATCAGCCACTCTCGGCGCCTAAAATAAAATAGACAAATGGTAGTCAGTACGGAGCAAACACACATATGTGCTTATGGTCATTGGTTAGAGTGAAGCAAACGGGGCACTGAGGAGCACAGCCACCGTAGTAGTCGCTCGTCGCCGTCACAGGAACAGTCCCCGTTGCAGTCGCCATAGTCCAGTCTCTATACAATAAAATTTTTTCTAAGTGTTTGACAATCGCCACGCCGAGAAAGGTTAGGTGCGCCAAAAGTAGTATAACTTCAAAAATCGTATCTCCTAAGCTAGTAAAAATCACTGGACATACATGGGGGTGGCTCAAATACTCCTCAATATGGGGCGCCAAATTTTTTGGCCAGGAGAGCTGGCCACCATGTATTGTCAAACTTAACCTTAGCTCTCGGTCTGTATACCCGTCAGACTAGCCAAAGTGCGCCAAAGTATCTAATTATCATGTTCAGGTGAATAATATTAAATATTATGCTATTCATTTGTATACCTATTAAATTTATTACTTCAGCTCTCGGACTATAAACAAAGAATACTAAATATTGCCTATAAGCTATAAGGTAGCTTTCGAGCGCGAAGGTTCATATATTATGTAGGTAAGAACTAATAAATGACGGCGTTATGAAGGGACAAACGTAAGAAATTAAAAAAATCGAATTGAGACCCTCCTCCTTTTTTGAAGTCGTTTAAAAAGAAGGAACTTGCAACTGCAGAAATTACGTAGGGTAGGTATCGTCAGTGGTACCTACCTACCTATAGTCAACGCGCAATGCCCGTCAAGGACACTCGAAATTAGAAAAATACGTCGAGGCGGGTGACAGCGGAGTACGTTGACCCCGATGGGTCCGATCCAATAACCCTCCCAGTTCAAAAATCTAGCTGGCTAGGTACCTACCTACTTCGTGGTCTACCTATAAAATAAGTAGTTTTAGTCTAGTTACGCATTTTGAGGAGTAGTAGTGGTAGGTTGGGTTATGGGTAGGTAGGTAAGTACCTTGAAATTTTAAAATTTATTAATTTGGCAAAATTACCTTACAGCATCTTTGGGAAGCGAGAAAAAAGATAAATCCGGCATATTTCTATTCAAATTCAAACAGCCGAACGCCACACAATATCGTCTGTCATATTTTCTTTTCTTGTCCATTCTAAGGTAGGTACCAGTAGTAGGCACGATCAAGAGAGAAAAAAAATGTTTTTATAAAATCCCAGCCGAGCGCGAGCATAAAAAACACCTCAAGCGTTCACACGAGCGCGCGCGTGACACTCGGCTAATTTTTAATCCGCTCGGCCGGATACTTCGCTGTAGGTATATAACGGATGTACTGCGCGGAGTGAACCACGCCTGCTTATGGGTTAACCTATCCGTCCAAAGGTTACACATTTAATACACCTAGCTTGAAACTAACCTATAAATGCTTCAGTCTTTGATGCAAAGCATATTTTATCTTTATTTTATAGATTTTCATGCCTCTGCCATACATTCAATTTCGATTTTGAATCGAACATAGATGTGTTTAGATTTGTGGAGTGAAATCCTAGCACATCCATTAAACTAAGCTGGGGAGCGAATACCGCAAGGTGCGCTCGAACCTAGTGCAAGCATTACCTGAAACCGGAGAGATGAACAAGTAAACCTACAATCAATTAACCTATTGCAGACTAGTGCTGGACAAAAGCCTCTCCCGGTGTTTGTACCTGTAAATTCAATTTTGTCGCTGACTGTACCTAAATTTTACATTTTTGTCGCCCGTGTTCAGTAACAATACCTGTCAGGGATTTGAAGAATATTTAAATGTATCTTAGCCGTGCAAGATATGAAGCCTAATTTGAAAATTCCACCAGCTCAATTTAATTATACGAACTGGTTTAATTTATACGAATAGTATAGTAATACTTTACTATAAATCAATCTAATTATTTTATAAACTATGACATAATGGTAACATGACTGACATTGTTGTCTATTCCGTTATGATCTTTGATCGAAGAAATGCAAACAATAGTATTGTCTACTAAACACAACACAGAATAAACAACAACATTTTCTATTCAATTACATGATGGGGTGAAATAAGATCACAACACTATGTATACCAACTTATACAGTTTTTTACTCGACCCAATATCCCGTTTATGTCACTGTAAACACCTACTGATTGACGGGTGACACTTTCATATCGGATTGAAAGGTCATACGAGTTTCGCCTCCGTAAAACGAGAGTGCGAATCCTGGGTTGCAATGTGCAATTTTTAGATGCAATTAAGACAGGTTCTACAATGATGATGAATAAAAGGACAGGAGGACTTGAAGGAAAGGTGACGTCTTTTATATCGATAATTGCCAAGTGTATCCCGAGATCAAAACTGTTAATTTCCCAATGAAATGAGATTGACCAATAAGGAGATACTCGTACGAATTTATAGCGTCGCCGTGCCACGGAGCCTGGGCGACTATCGATTATCTTTGTTATTTCGGAAGATAACCGTCTATCGTATTCGATTGCGATCTATTGGGAATGAGAATTTACTCTAAAAACTCAAAATCGCTTCATAGCTTTGCGCGTCAAGGCCAAGAAATCTCCGTTGAAACGTCTGCAGCCGTTTCGCCACAATTCCTCTGTGGCATTCTCTAGGGAGTCGTCTGTCGTATTTACCTGATATTTTGACGCCTGTTAATGTATTTTGTTTTTGAATAGAAGGTAGGTAGTAGGTATTATATCAATTTATACAATTTTTAGAATCAATTCATATCATTTTTTAAATTCTCAATCTTCTTCTTTCATATTCTGACGTTAAATAATTGTTGTTTTTCTTTTTTTGCCTGATGGCAAGCTATAGTGAATTTTGAAGTAATTTTCCGAGGTGACTTTTTATTTTTAGATACCTTGTATTATTTTTGAGCTACTTATCTGCTACCATTCAATTTATATCTATAAGTTATTAAACTAATACGAATCTACAAGTCATTAAACTAACTGTAGATAAAGTTCTTTTTTGTTATAGTTACCTAATCTATGGACTGCTGAGACGAGGTCTCGGGTTCGATCCCAGGTTTTACCATGGCACATACCGATTACTTTTGATGCTTTTCGAAGTTATGTGTGTATTTATCGCAGGTTTATAAGTGCCCGGTTAATGGCAATAGGCTCGCCACCTATTACATTGGGACCAAAACATAAACTGGCGAAATGTGGGTGCTAGCACCTCTGCCTACCCTTTCGGGGATATAGGCGTGAGTTTATGTTTACCTAATCAATTTAATAATAACAAATTATGTCTAACTATGCTATATACCTACTGTATAATACATACAAAAACCAAATAGAGTATGTACGAAATATGTTAATTTGAAATTCCTTACTAAAATCTCTGTCAAAGCTTTTTATAGAGGTTACCTACTATTCAATAGCGAATAAATTGACGAAAGTAATGGTAAACAAACTTAAAGAAAATTATGAAAGACGAACATAACTTGAATATGAAATGAAACATATTAGAACATAGTGCTCGCTTATTGTACACTAGAATCAGAGAACAGAATAATTAAATTAAAAAAAAAAAAAAGATAAAGGTCGCAGACTACGATCTTACAAACAACCTTTGAATAGTTTTTTTTGACCTGATAAGAGGCAACTTGACTTGCGGTGATCGATATTTGGTTATTTCAATTTTTGTACTGTCTTGTCAATTGAACTCTCAAAGAGCTTCATAGCTATGAAAACCTCATCTCACTTACAAGCTCATATTTTCTGGTGAAAGCTTTTCTCTCGGTGTTGAGAGGTCAAATTATAATAATAATAACAAAAACCTTATAAGGCAAATCAAAAGGAAAAGGAGAAAGAAATAAGCGGACCTTAGGCTCAGAGGTGAAATGTTCGAATTTAAGTAAGAGATAAAATGATATTATTTATTATCGCTATTAGGTATGCAGAGTTGCAGATATTTGTAAGGACAACACTGTTTATTTATTTGACATACTCGTTATTCTTTTGGTAACTTATATTGCTCGTCTATATTATGAAATCAAACTCTCGCTCTCTGATCTTTCCTGTTATTATATTGGCATAATATTCTCATCGTTTGTTTAGTTTTGGTATTATGCTATGTAACTTGCCTTTTTTCGTGATATATCTTGTTTTGAACATTATTGCAACATTTTTTTCACTTCTCATGCTCTTAAAATGATACTTTAGTCTCTGCATATCGAGACTAAAGTTCCTTATTAATCTCTAGGGACTAAAGTTATTTTTTTAATTTACTTTGAAATCTCCTAAACAGCCAATCACGGTGTTTGTGAATGGGACGATTATCACCTTTTTAGTGATTGTGTATAGAAATAACCTCAAAATGACATTTAAAAAGATCTAAAAAACCTTTTTACCGATTAATGATATTAATTTAATAATTCTTTATTTCAATGCAACAATACATTAGGTCATTATACATAATACAAAATACAATTTAGTCTAAATTAATAAATAATTAAATAACCCGCCCCTGACCGTTCCCGGCGCAAAAGTACCCATCACACTCGCCGCGTTGCCACGCTGGATTGCGATGGCTAGACTTTGCGAATTTAATTAATTATTATGTTAGGATTAATTCATTTTATTATGCATTTCCAATTAGTTTTAAATTATTTTTTAGTTTGAATCTGTTGGCTAAATATGCAAGCATTTTAAGCGTACGTCACTAAAAAAAAACCGTGGGACGATTTTGAATATAATAAACGATTAATACGTAATTTTAAGAAACTTTGTTATTTATTATAAATATTATAATTTTGTAACGTCGTTTTTTCTCCTCGCATTCAAAGTGAAAAGTAGAGAATTTAACGTGGGACTAAACAACCATAATGACACTCGAATTATCTCGTGTCATTATGGCTTGTTTTAGTTCTTTGTTGAACAATCTACTAAGTATAAGTCTTCTGGCTTTTACGACCGGCGTTGCATGTAGAATATACTGCTTCCGGGCTGTTTGGCCGTAGTCTATGTAAAACTTGCGTTCCAGACGTTTCGTCGATCACTGCGGTCGACATCTTCGGGTGACGACGAGTTCGGAGAGCTTGCCTCGTCGGCGGCTGAGTTGCGACTGATGCGAAGTCTTAAATCGCTGGCGTATTTATAGACACGGTCGGAGGGGGGAATCGACTTCAGACAAAAAGACGTAAGAACATACTGTGGCTTAAAAATGTTTTGCGATGGTTACATAAGATTTTCAATGATAAATAATATTATAGGTGACATGTAAATTACTTTTGTGATACCCAAAGAAGTAAGGTAAAGAAAAATTACTTTGATCAGGTGCCAAGGTCCTCCACAATGACGTAAGTATCCTGGGATTCGGCGAGTCTATGTGTAATGTCGTTTCGACAAAACTTGTTATGAGACAAATTACAGTTTCTGAATTATTAGGAGTATCTATCTCGGATATCCATCATACTGTTAGTAGGATAGTTTATTTTATGGATTGCGCGGGACTGATGTAATTTTAGGTTGAAGTAGCAATGTACGCATTCATTATTTTCTGGAATAGCAGATGGTATCCTATTATGATATGTATTGTATCAAGTGCCTACTTTTATATATTTATTTATTTATTTTGGGTTTATTATATTAGGTTTGGGATATGTAGGCTATCCTAGTTATACATAGAAACGACGTGAAATAGATTTTATTGACAATTCGGTGCGACAATGGTCGCCAACAAATTACAGAAGAACTAGTCTGTCGGCTCCACATTATTGCCATGAAGCTCATTCACGGCAGCTTGCCACTTTGCTCCTGGCTACAAGCATTCTTGCTGGTATTGCTGGTCTAAATTGAGTATCTCTTTTGGAAATAATTGGAGAAACTTTCTGAAGCAAGTCTGAATGAATTTGATATATGATTGAAACTGTCTTTACTAATAAATAAAAATATCATAGAAACAAATATACAAACTTGATCGGTCACGATATTTTTCAGTCATCCACCATCTTCGTTTTTTCAAACGCTTTCGAATAACTTACTTGTTTTGAACGTTTGAGTAGTGATATGTTGCCACAGTAAACAAAGCAGCAGCTTCTACGTCCATTTTGCGGCAGGTTGCATTAACGATTGCGAGCATACGTTGAATGTGGAGGGCAACAATTTGTGCCGTAAATTCGCGCGTGTATTCACCATCAGCCGCCATGTCAGTATTTTAGAATTAAAAATATTAAAACATAAAACATTTTTTTGGGCGTCGTAAAATGTTTATAAAATTTGATTTATTTATACAATTAAAAGCAAATTTTTTAGATGATAAAAATCGCAATCAAAACGTATTAAAGTACGTTTTGTGATTCGTACCATATTTCCCCGTAACCATGGCTGCTGATAAGCAACGTAATAAATATCAAACGCGATAGATAGAATACGTTAAACATGAAGTTATTTCAATTTATCAAGTTTCATAGAGTAAAACGGAAGAATTCAGTCTTGTTTAATTTAATTTATTTAGTTAAAATGAAAATGCACAAGTTTAGTTCACATAAATTGCAAAACCCATCAGCTAACGCTATACTTAGATGTCGTGTTTGAAACTGGGTATTCCTTTGAAATCCTATATCTTATCTATTCCATGCCTTTTAAGTGTTCCAAGACGGCTGGCAAACACTCAACCTGACAGTCGATTTGGCCGTAATCTAAACAACTTGAAGCTCATTTCCAAAGAAATATAATATATCTCTTGTTAAATCCGTGTTAGAAGTATAGAGCTTATCGATAACTCTGGCATCGTTAAATCGTACGCGGACGATCCGAAGAGCACTCAAGGCTGCCTCAACCCCCGGATATGTAGAATGGCCACAACTTCACAGAATGCACGGATTTATTTCTTTTTCATAGTACATACTCACTGGCTTAAATACTTATGCGTATACTAATATGCGTACTATAAGTTTTTGATAATTTAAATGCTTGTGCTTGCGGTCTTTTAGGGTTGTTAGTTAGGTCCTTAGATTTGTATATATATTCTACTACTTAGAAAGTCAAAGGACGGCAAAGTGGAGTAGTCAATGTCAAAGTAGAAAAGCGGTTTCAATGAGAAACTTAGTGCTACTGGAATCATAACTAAGATGAAGATAATGTTTTTTTTTCTTTTCCTAACCTGCAGTAATTTCAGTTGCTAACATTCTTAATAAAAAAGTGTATGTAAATTCAAATTTGTTTGCTTTGCTTTTTATGCGTAAAATGAACAAAGGCGTGATCTATCGAGCTCTTCCACTATCAAAATAGACGCAGCACGCTCTCAACCCTTTTGTTTGTACACGCCTTATTTGTTTAAAGATAAGTGAAAAATGTTGCGTTAATTTTAGCTCAGAAAGTGCTTATAGC
The DNA here is from genome assembly GCA_949126895.1 of Eilema caniola. Lineage (NCBI taxonomy): Eukaryota > Metazoa > Arthropoda > Insecta > Lepidoptera > Erebidae > Eilema > Eilema caniola. The sequence continues at coordinate 10,526,700 of OX421479.1, read as the reverse complement.
GTCATTGCCAGTCTCGGTGTGAATGGAGCCTAAAAAGAATCAGTGAGACGTAAAAGCTAAATTGGCATCGTGCCATATTCGATATGGACGTGCTTAACGTAGATTGAAGATAAGATTTCTTGTTGAAAGTGTAATATAATAAAGTTATGAGTTTTTTTTTATTGAAGACGAACTGAGTATTGTGTTTTCTTATTGACATAGTTAATACAACCTGTAATGGAAACAAACGCAAGACCTCAAACACTCGAATTAAAATATTATAATTTAATTTAATATTCAGTTTCAAATGTTTATCTAAAAGAATGCTTAAATTCTGATTCAGTCAAACCGAACTTAGTACCTACCTACTTACAACCTGACTAAACGCAAAACGAATGAGAGAACTAAGTATAAATTTGTTGTGAACTATAAAACTTTATTTCTTTAAGCTAAGGTTTAAATGTCCTTGAACGAACTTGTTAGGATGAGGTGGATGTTATAGGGTTAAAGAAAATGACATGACAATAATTCATTTTGAATAATCAAACATCATCCGTATTTCCAGACAACCATAATGTTAAAAAAATCCACATCGCGTGCCTAAAACGTGGGGAACATAGTCGAGTCGAGGCCGCTTGTACGCTGCCACCCTCTGCAGGCATTAGCAGCACTGAGTGGCTTTATACCTCTCACTAGCGACTTTAGGAACCACAAGCATTTGTTAGCCTAGCGATTGTCTAAAGAATCTGCAAGATATCGGTTTCAGCTTAACTATAATACACGCTCATGAAAAAGATATTTCGCGGCGCTTTATCGTAAGCTCAATTGAATTTATTTAGGTACGCGCAAGATACATTTTGTTATAAATTTATTTTCAATAGAATTTCGATCTAGTCGTTTTGCTGACAATATTACATATATGTAGGTACTATAAGAATGACATACTATGACGAATACATTGTAATGTGGCACTTGACTTAACCAAATTTAGTTTTAAGGAAGTCGGTTGTGTCACGTTTCCGTCTTTCCATCGGCGAATGACAACTTTTATTTTCCTCTTTTATTGCAGTAAATCCATTGATTGTACTATTGTAATTCCCAAGGAAATACAAATTATTTCTTTGTGTTGTATTCTACGAGAATATTGTATTTAGGAGCTTCGGTTGCCATATTTTTTCTATGAAATAAACGAACTGTCCCTGTTCGTTTATTTCATAGAAAAAATATGGCGGATGAATTTTTTTGTCTGCTAACAACGTGACTTGATATTAGCATATTTGGCTTATTTACTTTACTTGCACTAGAAGACTAGAATTTGCTATTTAAGGGCTCAAATACTATGTAAAAAATTATGCGTAGCTGTAGTTCCTTTCAAAGGCTCTTAGGTACTATATTACATGTTCACTATGAGTCTCTAGCATTGCCACATTTATCACCTACAGGGCTCACCTGCAGTGCATAAAATAACGTTTGCTCGGTTTACTTCACTATTTCCCGTATCACTATTCGTCCATGAATACATATCATTTTGTCTTGAAAATCTGTTAGGATATAATTGAGCATTATCAAAGTGCAACGTAAATGTGACAAACAGTCTATTTGAGACTGAAATTGGTTAAAATTGACCGCGGCTCAACTAGTTAGCCGCTGCTCGATTGCTTTATTGTTGCGTGGGTTTTGTTTGATATTGAGCTCGCATACGGCGTTTAGTTGTCCAGCAAAATAATAAGCTCAATTTAACTATTGTTTTGCTCGAACCAGGATACGTCTCATTATACCTGTGTATCTATTAATTAGTACAGTAGGTAGATGCTAAACGTGTCGCTTCAATTGACTGCTCCATAATAGCAATTAAGAGCAATGAAATACAGTTTAGTGGCTAAATAATTTATTTATCTTAATGTCGAACGAGCTGGTATAAAGTTACATTTTCAATGAAAGTGACATGCAGGGCGGTACCGTAGCTCTGTTAATAAATTCATAGAGGGCTAGGTCCATTTCCCAGTATGGAGGCAGAGATAATATCTTCCTAGTTTCCATACTTGCCACAATTCTGGCATACACATTTTGTTACTTCTACTTTTGATAGTTTTATTGTTCTCATACATGCTCGCGGTGGATACTTATTTCTAATATGATATTTTTTTTTTTTTTTTTTTTATAAAAATAGGACACGTCAATTTGACTTTACCTCGCCTGATGGTAAGCTGAAGGTAAAGTCTCAAGAAAGAGGGTCACCATTATGTACACGTGCCATGTTAACAATGGTGGCACTCAGCTTGACGGCCTCATCAGATGCTTTTTCACGCCCCGCTTAAAGGACCCGGGACTGTAGGAAGAGGGAAACACGTGAGCTGGCAAGGAATTCCAGGTCTTAATGGTGCGACAAAGGAAAGAGTCACCGAACCGCTTGGTTCTTGAAGGAATGTTCTGCACCGTATAGGGGTGACATCTAAGTCCTGCACGTGTCGTCCTGTATAGGAAGGGGGAGGGTGGGACTAATTGGAATAGCTCTTCAGAACATTCACCATGGTAGAGACGGTAAAAAACTGCCAAAGAAGCAACATCTCTACGCATCTGCAGAGACTTGAGGGTACTCGTGACCTCAGGATTTCCGATAATGCGGATCGCACGTCGCTGCAACCTGTCGAGAGCATCTAATAAGTACTTTGCGGATCCATCCCAGAGATGTGAGCAGTACTCCACGCAGGAACGAATTTGTGTCTTGTAAAGAAGACACCGTTGCTCCGGCGTGAAAAACCGTCTCACTCTGTTCAGGACTCCGAGTTTACGCGAGGCTGCTTTGATGATACTCTCGATGTAGTTTTTGTTGTTCAGTTTGCAGCGAACATCCATACCTAGGATATTGAGGTTGTCCTGCAGTGGCAGTGGCGTGCTCTGAAGAGTGGGAAGGGGAAGGAAAGAAGATACCTTTGCTGTAAACGCACATGCCTGCGTCTTCTTGGCATTGAACTCGACCAAGTTCTCAGAGCCCCATTGGGAAATGTGATTCAGGATCCGGTCAAGCTCAGTGACAAGAAGCTGCCTTTTTTCCGCGATATGCGTCTGCTTATCCGCAGGACGTCCATGATAACTCTCGTGTAGGGTGCTATCATCCGCATAGCAATGAATGCTGCCGGTCGACAGCATGTCATTGATATGCAGAAGAAAGAGAGTTGGCGATAGGACAGATCCCTGCGGTACGCCGGCGTTTACCTGCAAGACCTCCGAGGCTCGTCCATCACAAAGGACGCGAATACGGCGCTCCTGCAAGAAGCCGGCAACCCAGTCGCACAGTCTAGGAGGCAGACCAAAGGCTGGTAACTTGGAAAGAAGCGACTTGTGCCAAACTCTATCGAAAGCTTTGGCGATGTCAAGGCTTATTGCCAATGACTCGCCGTGCTTGTCCATAGCCTCACCCCAAATATGGTTAACATACGCCAGAAGATCACCCGCTGACCGTTTCGGCCTGAAGCCATATTGCCGGTCATTAATTAGGGAGTGATCTTCAAGGTGACGCATGAGCTGTTTGTTGATAATGTGCTCGAACACCTTGCACAGCACTGAGGTGACGGCTATGGGTCGATAGTTGTTTGGGTCTGAGCGATCCCCCTTCTTGGGGATCGGCTGTACATTCGCCTCTTTCCAAGCCGAAGGCACTGTACCAGAGCTGTAGGACAGCCGGTACAGCCGCGCAAGCATTGGAGACAACTCCGCTGCACATTTTTGCAGAACCACCGCTGGAATACCGTCCGGACCACTGGCTTTCCGGACATCGAGTGACTGCAACACCGCTCGGATATCGCGTTGCCTGATACGAATATCAGGCATTGCATGGTCACTGACGGGCAGTGTCGGCGGCTCCATACCACAATCATCGACTCGGGAGTTGGCCGCAAAGAGATTAACCAGCAAATTTGCTTTCTCTTGCGGCTCATGGGCCAGGGATCCATCGGGATTGCGCAGCGGGGGCAGCGAAGGCTGGCAGAAGTTGGCTTGCACGGCTTTGGCCAGTCGCCAGTAGCCACGGCTACCCGTGGGATGCTCTACTAGCTCCTGACCAAGCCGCGCTATGCGCTGGGCATCCGCTCTGACATAAGCCCTCTTGCAGGCCTTTGTGGCTCTGTTGTACGCCGCCTTGAAGTGGCCCACGTTGGGATCGCACGTAGCGCGCGCCCTGATCCAAGCGCGGTACGCAGACTGTTTATGATTAACAGCCTCCGCGCACTCGCGCCCGAACCAGGGGCGTGCCCTGCGGACACCGGCGACATCAGTGTAGGGGATATAATATTCCATGCCCAGACTGATCTCACCGGCGACAGCAGTTGCGGCCTCAGATGGGTTCTTACCTCCAAAGCAGCGTTCAACCCACGGGATGGACGCAAAATAATCACGCAGTCCATCCCAGTCCGCTGACGAGTAGTGCCAGAGACGCCGCTTCCCCTGCACGGGACGTGGGGGCGCTAAAATGGGCACCTCGGAACGGACCAGACAATGGTCGGATTCACCTAAAGCGGCGCTCACCGAAACACTGTACTGGTCCGGGCGACTCGTCAGCAGAAGGTCTAGCAGAGAGGGCTCATGGTCCGACCTTTTTGGTATCCTAGTGACCTCGTGTACCAATTGGGTCAGGCCATGCGCCAGAGCAAATGCATGGGCGGCTCTTCCCGCGTGGGTTGTTTTGGCGGAGCCCAATCAGATCTCGTGGTGGGCGTTAAAATCCCCCAAAAACACCAGTTCAGCGTTCGGAAACCGCTCCTGCGCATCATCTGCCGCCTGACTAAGGTATTCAAAGAGTCGAGTTGTCTCGGCATCTCCTGTATGGGAGCGGTAGAGGCACACATAGATCTGACTCGTAGAGCCATGGTCTATGTGTACCCAAAGGGTGGAAAAGGATGGGTCCTCTAGGCAGCGCAAACGGCGACAACAAACATCCGCCCTAACAAACACGCACACCCCGGCTTTTGCGCGGAAATTCTCCTCAAGGACATAGCCGGGGTAGAGTAAGTAGGTCGTGTCATCAGGGCGGCGTATTTGTGTCTCCGTAAGAAACAGCATTGCTGGTTTCGCCGTCTCCAGGTGTTGGTGGACGGCGTTGAGGTTTGTATGGAGCCCACAGATGTTCGTGGACTCCACCTCAAATAGCGAGCTCGAGGGAGAGTTTCTTGCCGCTGTGTAGACCAATCTACTGTTATTATGCGCTGCCATGAGGATGAAGAGGAGGGAAGGCGTGAAAAAGAGGCGATTGTTGTCGCAGCACAGCGTGACAAAGCGTGGGATATTGGTTTTATCTATGAATGTGAGGTATGGCGAGAGCCGACACGCCGAACGGAAGGGCCCCCGTACCCCCCCGAGTATGGTCGCCGGGCTCCCTCGTCCGGTCACCAACCGGCACGACGAGCCATATCGGGACTATGCGCGACCTGGTGGGGCAGCCTCCCAGGGTGGTTAGTCCCGGTTGGGCCCCTGTACTATGCCGCGGGCGGCCAGCGGCACCACCGTTTCCACAGGTCTCCCTGTTCGGCGCGTCGCCCCGCGCCACCCCCCACTAGACTACGCCAAGACCCACCGGTCCCACTCGTGCTGCGACCTCAATCCCCCCTGCCCGGCTATGCACTTGCTGACCCCTGAACGCAATCCAACCGAGATTGGATTACTATGGAGGATTTTTCGCAAAAGTATTTGTTATACATAGTATAGTTATACATACACTATAGTCGATTCTGTATATATTGTAGAATGTAGAACAGCCCTTTTCCTTATAGTATAACACGTACGAAAAACGATAGGGTGCCCCAGGTACATATTTAACTCCGCCAGAAACCACACGGATATTTAATATGGGAAGATTTTCATGACGTTATAAGTTCTGCAATAAACCTTTATTGCAGAACTTATCAAGCCAAAGCAGCGCAAACTAAAATTATATTCTGTGCTATTATTACCTGCACGCTTATGAGCATGGATATGATGCCATTGATGACAATAATGTTCTAGACATATAGTTTTTGCATGTCGGTGTCGAATTGTCGGATTGGAAGTTATTGGATCTTTCCGTTGCTTAGAGACATCTGTAGATGTCTGATGTCTGAAGTTCTCACAGGGTCGGCAGTACGAGTATGACTCCCTTGATGATGCGCAAAACCATACAGCCACGGTAACCGCTTCCTATCAGGTGTGCCATGACACAGATAACCTAATAGTTGGAGCCGTGTGCTTGTCTGCTACTTAAGTAATATAAAATAAAACCACGAACAGATTTCAATGCATCACTATACTGCAACAAGAACAGGCTCATCACAATCTAGGAATTGCTCAATGAAATACCAGTTGGTGCTATGAATTAAAGGATACCTACGTATCCTGTGCTTAGCATGTAATAAACGCAGCAAGTAACAAACTCCCCGGGCAACTTCTTGGAGCGCGCCTCAGTTGTTTATAATTCCCCTACCGACGCCGGCGGTGGTTTGACCTTTGTAACTTCCATTTGTCTAGCTTGGTCTAACTCCGTCAGACAAGTTCGTTAGTTCTTCTTAGCGATTGTTTCTAGTCAACAATTAATTAGCTACATACCTTTACCGTAGTAGATTCTTTTAGCCTATGCTCACCGCGCCTGACGATCTGAAGAAGGTGGCTGGGACAGACTGGATGCGTAAGGCGACTGGATCGGACGAAATGGCGCGCATTGGGAGAGACCTATATCCAGCAGCTAATTAATTGTTTGATGAGCCTTTTTAGGTTTGGAAACTTCATCATTATCACAGTATTAGTCCCGGTTGCATCTGAAGCCCTTTATAACCCAGGTACCGCTCTATCTACACTACTATTATAAAGAGGAAAGATTTGTATGTTTGTAATGAATAAACTCAAAAACTACTGTGCCGATTTCAAAAATTCTTTCAACATTGGATAGCTACATTCACCCTGAGTAACATAGGCTATATTGGATTTCCACGGGAACGTTTTTACCTCCCGTGCGAAGCTGGGGCGGATCACTAGTAATGTATAAATTGGTAAATTTTGGGCTGTTACTACCGTTTACCCTGCGTCACAGCGTCGTCCTTCAATCATTAAGTAGGTGCATTGGCCAAGCAAAGTCAACTGTCTTGGAGATGAGGACCTGCAAGCCAATGGTTTGGTCCCCAAAGTTCTTGGTCCCCAAAGTTTTTGGTGGTGTAAGTCTATAAGTCCACATACACCCAGGGGAAAAATCACCCTCAATCGTTGTCATTGTTCGCATATACGAACATCAATCAATAGTTACAACTTTTCCCAATTTGTTAGAAGCTAAGCTCGAGAGACCAAAATATTTTCGTGCTCACCGTGAATTAGCGATGTCAATGAATATTTATGTTAGTGGCTAACTATATTTGAACTTTAATCGCGATTTGTGGGTAATCGATGAAGTCCTAATTCGTTTTGCCTTAGGGAGCGTGAAACAGATCACCCTAATGAAAATGAACGTTAGTCGTATTATTCGCAATTAAGTTTCTCTTGTAATTTATTCGTTAATAATGTTTGTGTCTATTGAAAATGTGAACGGTTCACGAATATGTTAATTTAAATTTACATGTGAAGTGGTAAAATGGTATATTTAGAACTACTTGCAAGAACATGTCTGATTAATTTCTCAAGAGTTTAGAATAATGAATATTGAAATTTCCACACAACCCGTTAAGTGAAAAGCAATTTAAACGGTAAAGTAATAAAATACTGTACCCACTGGGACTAATTGTAAACTATTTCAATTGTTCACAAACATTCACAAACAACAATCGAAACATTAAACAATTTCCTATAACATTTTCAGACAAGCAACACTAGAAACTTGATCTATCTTTTACTTTTATAATGATTTCTAAAACAATACCCATCGTAGATTTTCGTACCTATTAAAAGTTTCGAAGAACAAAAAATTATGACTGATTCATTAAGCTTTTCTTTCTGTGATGTATTCGTGTGGCTTTTACGGGAGCGGATTCAAACAACCTTTTGTATACAGAGTTTATTCGAGAATGACTCGTCAGTACAAAATGTATCGCACATAAAGAACTATGTACTTATCTGGGTACGTATTTGAATACCTAAAATTATAATACCTTAAGTTCAAAATACCTAAAATCTAAATACCTAATGGTGGGTTGACCTAAATTTAAAATACCGAAAGTTTAAAATGGCTAAGTATTTGAATACCTAAAATTATAATACCTAAAGTTAAATAACCTAAGTTCAAAATACCTAAAATCTAAATACCTAATGGTTGTTTGACTTACTTTTAAAATACCCAAACCTAAGTTCAAAATACCTAAAATCTAAATACCTAATGGTGGGTTGACCTAAATTTAAAATACCGAAAGTTTAAAATGGCTAAGTATTTGAATACCTAAAATTATAATACCTAAAGTTAAATAACCTAAGTTCAAAATACCTAAAATATAAATACCTAATGGTTGTTTGACTTACTTTTAAAATACCCAAAGCTTTAAATGACAAATTGATATTATAGTGAGTACATAATTACAATGCCTAATTTGAAATTATCGAATTTTATAAGCCTTACGAACGGAAGGCCGAATATTAAAATCCCGAATGTTTATATGATCGAAAGTTCTAAATACCGAAAATTAAAATACCGACAATTCAAGAAATAATATGTGGTACGGCTTAAAGAAAAAGGGACACTGCTCACCCCGACTCGGATAGGTTAGGTTAGAAGGAGCTTCCGCCTTAGCCTTCGTGGTTATTTTTTTTTATTACCACTCATACAAGGATTGTCTGCTCCAATCCTGAAGTTGCCACTCTCAAATACGTGCTATTTAATTGGGTAACCTATTGAAATATCGAATTTCTGTTACCCGAATCTTAAAACCCCGAAAACGGTTGGTAGAACTTTTAAAAGACAGATGTAATGAATGACAACTTTCTATAATTCCGTTTTTCATTTCCCAGATGAATCAATTTCCAGGTGCACTAAAACCAAATTTTCAAATAGTATTTATTTGTTTCCCATATTGTCATAATCCAAATATAGTTATACCAGATTCTCAGAATATTCTTTTTTGGTTCCCATCGTACCATTTTCCAAATAAACTATTACCAAATTTTCATAATCTTTTTATTTGGTTCCCATACAAATCGTGTTCCAGCTAAACTTTATACAGGTATAGTAAAAATCAGTAAATTTATACGATTCATTTAGGGTGTGTAACGGTTGATATAATAATAAAAAATCTAACGTTCACTTAAGACATAAATAATTTCACTTATTATAATGAAAGCCTGAAGACTTATAATATAATTTTGTTTAAATTATTGTTTTCCATGTCATGCATGAACAGTTTTGTATGCAGGTATAATCAATGAATCAGGAAAGCGAGCTCGTGAACACTGCGTACCACACCTGACCCGACTCGCCGTGGTACTTGTCTGCCCTACACTAGAGTGTTATTTAAGAGCCGGAGGCGCGGAGGGACAGGAGCCCCTTATTTCGTAGAAAGAAATTTCATAGAATTTCGTTTCACAGAAAATGCTTTAGATAATATTTGGTTCTTATATTTTTATTTCGAATATTATTGTTTCAAAAACAATTTCCTACAATGAAACATATTTCACAGAAACACAATTGAACGAATTTTTAATCACATTTTTTTGTTTAACAAACTTGTCAAACTGTAGAATTATTTTTTAAAGAATATCAAACCACCTTTATAATGTTCCAAATCACATTTATTTTTAACTGTGACATTTACAATTTTAACACCCCGACTCAGATTACCCCGACTCGGATAGGTTAGGTTAGAAGGCTAATGCGGGAGCGGAGCGTAGCGAAGCTCCCGCATTAGGCCTTCGTGGTTATTTTTTTATAAACCACCCAGAAGTAGGAGCCCCGCGTAGCGGGGCTCCGTCGACCTTGTAGACGCAAGCTCGGGCGCCCGGGCGAGCTGGAACGGCTGAGGCTGGTCGCCAAAGCTGCGGAAGCGAGCGTTGCCTGCTTGCCTGCATGCTTGCCTGCTTGCCTGCATGCTTGCCGGTTTGATTGCCAGCTTGCCTGCATGCATGCTTGTTTGCTTACATGCATACATATATTTTTAAGGCAACATGTGTTTTGTTCAGTAGGTCTCCAATTGTAGTTAGTAGACGCCATATGAGGTTTAGTTTTAGGTTTATAAATCTGGATATTGTTTGTCTGGATATCAATTAACTGGATATCAATTAACTGGATATCAATTAATTGCATTTCAAAAATTAGTGTTGTAAAAATTGGGCTTTCGTGCATATGGATTACGGTCATCTGGATTTTGTGCATTTAGATTTCGTGTGTCTGGAACTCGTTCGTCTGGATTATAAAACGTCTTACAAATGAATAAATCGGCAAATGAAATTCGGAGTTGCGATTATATGGCAAATAAAACTTCGGAATTTGAAAAACCGGGATTATGAAAAATTGGCCAAACGTTTTCTGGATTATGATATTCGGAATATTGAAATTCGGGATTAAGATAGGTAACCATTTAATTGCACATCAAAGTCATTTTTCATGATGTCCTACAGTTCACAGATTTGTTGACACTCCTGTAAAGGAATTTGCTGTAAATAATTGCATAGGGATGCATAGAATCTTGAAAACAAGAATGTTGCCACACTCTAAAACACCTTGTGTTGTTTAGAGCTAAAGGCCATAATGTGGGTTATTCTGACAAGAGCTCTTTGCACGAGCGTCGTTAGCGACCCGTCAGAACAGCGTCTGATTTTTTAATTTGAATTACCGTCGCAGCTGCATTTTCTTCACGACCACTTTGAAACTTGTTCGCGAAGAAAAGCGCCGTTTTATGTAAGTAGGTAAGACTTTTGGTACGAAGTTTAATGTTGATACTTACTAATTAATGTGAAACATCTCATCTCATCAGACTGGGTGTTAGCTCGGAGTAGACGTACTAACCAGGCGTAATTACTAGCATAATCTATTCACACAATATATTTAACAATAGAAATGTGAATATTTTGATTTTGATGATTATTCTTTCTGTTTTAGAATGTTCTATTGTCCTATTTTCAATGAATCATCAATTTTGACAGCGTTTAAATAAATAAATGAATATGAGATAAATTATGAATGTTCAAAAAACTCTCCACAATGTAAAAAGCCCTTCAAGGTCAATATTTTAACCGAAAGATAGACAAAATGATAAAATGTGGCTATTATGACTATTTATGCATAATTCTGAATGATGCAAATACGATTATTATTGCATAATACTAGTTTATCCTTTCTTTATCAGCTATACTCTTATCTCACTATTAACGCCTCCGTAACCACCGCAGTGCAAGTAATTTTGATAATCAATATATTTTTGCTTCTAGTATTACAAGTAAGGCAATCTAATAACATTTTATAACGTTCCACTGTTCAAGATACGTTAGAGGAAATTTGTTAGGCCGTCCGGCGATGAAATGGAGCAAATCAGATTTAGGGGCTTGGCTAGACGAAGGAACACGCCGCGCGGGAAATGCGCTTAAACTATTTTTTAATGGAACAATAAATAAGAAAGGGCGGGTCGACGTGAAATGCTCCGTAAGCGGAATTAACCCTATCGATATCGAGTGTTCCGAGAAGATTGTGGCCAATCATTTAATTAATTTTTCGGTTTGGTTACTAAAGCTTCGATGTCGATGAAAGTTATTACAGTAACAGTATTAGCGTGGATGATATATTTAACATGTTTTGTTGACTCATGATAAAGGCCATGAAAATAGGCACCTATATTTATTACAGTACTTGATTTTACAGCATGCTTGGGTCTATAGGCCAATTTCACCTGCAAGACCTGTAAAACAATGGAAGTGGTTCTGGTGCAGACTTTCCTTTCAGGATATAAATCTTTAGGCTTTCACGGCCCGCGTTGCGTGTAGAATACATATAATTGCTGCCAGGCTGTTTGGCCGGGGTCCATATGAAACTTGCGCTCCAGAAGTTTCGTCGATCACTGCGATCTCTGCAGAGAAGTCGCCGACGAAGAGAGGTCTACGCACTCATCGCCGCCCGGACCTGCGCCGCTGAAGATGTTGACCGCAGTGATCGACAAAACATCTGGAAGGCAAATTTAATATGGACCACGGCCAAACAGCACATTCTACATTTCCTTTCAGGGTTAGGAGATCAGATGGCAGTCACTCACAAGCCGACTAATTAACCAAAACTAATAAGTGGAATATGCTCCGAAAAATACAAAACGAACTAGATGAACAAAAACTGGAGATAAGAAAGAGTGGAGAGAACGTTACGGAACAAGTAACACTGAATATTAATACGATTTTGGCTGAAAAATTTGACATTTGGGAAGAAAAACATGAGAAACTGAAAGAAAGAGTAGACAACCAAGAAAAAAGAATTTATTTTTTGGAAAAACAGTCCAGGCAAAGGAATATAGTTTTCTTCGGTATTAAGGAAAGGGAATCATCATATAACGATTTAGAAAAAAACATTGTTTCATTATAAGCAAATATTTGTCTATTAACTTAGAGTGCAGAGACATACAGGAGGCCAAAAGAGTAGGGAAGAAAGGAGAAAGACCACGCCCATTAATTATAACATTTGCTACCCTTGGCTTAAAGATTAATATTCTGAAACAAAAAAGGTTATTGAAAGACACTCAATACTATGTGAAAGAGGACTACCCACAACAAGTACTGCAGAAAAGGAAAGAACTACAAGAAGAATTGAAAAGAGAAAATGACAAAGGAAATAAGGCTATTTTAAAATACGATAAACTTGTTATATTAAGATCCAACAACAAAAGAACACTCCCTACCTCACCGGTGAACAGTCCCCAGGGCGTTAACAACACACAAGCCAACAAAAAGAATAAACCACTGCAACCACATTCATCATCGGTACGGAGATCAAATAGTGTCTCAGAAGGAGTCCTGAAACCAAGCATGCTAAACTATCTTGTTAACAAAAATGCGAACAACACTCCACAATCACAGGATAACAGTAACATAAATAAGCATATATAGCAACTAACCCCCCGCAGAGATGTATTAAACAAAATGAACTGTACAAGCAACAAAAATCATCTTCCAACCCGGCTGGTCACCGTGGAGGATTACGACCAAAACCCTCCAAAGAGAATTAAACGAACAAACCCTATATCTGAAACATCAAACAAGCTCTATATATTAACATACAATGTGACAACATTGTTATCTTACGAACGCTTATTAGAATTGAACGAAGCATTAAAGAACATAAAATTCGATATTATTGGCTTATGTGAAGTACGTAGAAGTGGTGTAAAAATAGAACAATACGAAAACTTTATCCTCTGTTATTCAGGACTAATACAGGGAATGTATGGGGTTGGATTTTTAATCAATTCACGCCACAAGGAAGATATAGAAAGCTTCACAGGTATTAGTGATAGAGTCGCACTGCTAAACCTAAACATTCAAGGATACAAAATCTCACTAATACAGGCATATGCACCTACATCTAAAGCTAAAGAAGAAGCGATCAACGCTTTTTATGAAAATTTATATAAAGCTATCGACTCAGCACATAAAACGTACATTATTATGGGCGATTTTAATGCAAAAATTGGCCAACCTGGAACAGAAGAGTATCTGATTATGGGGCGATATGGATATGGGGTAAGAAATGGAAGAGGACAGAGACTAATCAATTTCGCCATTGAATACAAAATTGCAATTTTAAATACTTTTTTCAAGAAAAAACCACACCGCAAGTGGACTTGGCGATCTCCAAAGGGAACGCTTAACGAGATCGATTTTATCATGTCAAACAGACCAGACTTGATACAAAATATCGAAGTTTTGAATCCTAACTACTCATCAGATCACAGACCAGTCAGAGCTACACTTACACTAACGAAACTAAAAAGAAGCAGAACCGGATTTACAGCTAACCATAAGTCTACCTTGAGAACTGATGAAGAAATAAACACATATAAAGAGTGCATCATGTCTCACCTTCCAGATATACTAGACTGCCAGGAAAATACTTCAGTACAACTCTTCTATAATAAAATAATTAATGTCATCACGCAAAGCCTCCAATGCGCTAAAACATCTAACATAAGTACAAATAGAAGTCAAAATATACTATCAGAAAACACTAAGGCACTCCTAAACAGACGGCAAGCACTACAAAAAACGAATAATAAGACGAGAGCCATGAAAAATGAGCTATCTGCTCTTTACAAGCTAATAAGCAAATGCATAAAATATGACTACACAAGATACAGGGAAACCACTATTGAAAAGCATTTAGTACTAACAGGGAGTTCAAATAAAGCGTTTAAGGAATTACGGACAAATAAAACATGGATAGATGGTTTAAATAGAGCTGGACAGACCCTCAATAACCGCAACGACGTTATAAAGATAGCAACTGAATTCTATAAAACTCTATACAGCGACCAGAATCACGAGACAGCCGTACCTACCGATAGCAACGCCTTGTGTAGTCAGTTGACGGAGTATGTCGAGCCATTTGACGTCAAAGAAGTCGCGGATGCAATAAACATACTAAAACTGGATAAAAGCCCGGGTCCTGATCACATTACAAATGAAGCCATCAAAACCGCTAAAACTTTGCTGACTCTACCGTTGACTCACCTCTTCAACTGCATTTTGAAATGTGCTAGCACGCCTTCGCAATGGTCGGAGTCAAACATTATACTGCTCTATAAAAAGGGTAACCCATGCGATATAGCAAACTACAGACCTATTAGTTTGCTCCCATGTATATATAAACTATTCTCTTCTCTTTTAAACCGAAGAATACGTGCTATATTGGAACCTGAACAACCCGTTGAACAAGCGGGATTTAGAAAGAATTTTTCTACGATTGACCATATCCACACCTTGGAATTACTAATAGATAAATATCAAGAACAACAAAGAACACTATATATTGCCTTCATTGACTACAAAAAAGCTTTTGATACCGTGGCCCATACGTGCATATGGGACACGCTGAAAGAACAGGGAGTATATAGTGAATACATACAAGTAATCCAAAGCATATATAGTAATAGCACAGGTAGAGTGAAATTAGAGAAATGCGGCCCTGTTTTTCCTATAGAGAGGGGTGTGAGACAGGGTGACCCGTTGTCTCCACTATTGTTCATTGCCATTCTTGAATCTATAATAAGAAAGCTGGATTGGAGAGAGTGCGGATTATTTATCGACGGGAAATACCTGAGTCATCTCCGCTTTGCAGACGATGTGGTACTTTTGTCCGAATCCAGTACACAGCTGCAATACATGATATATTCGCTTAACCAATTTAGCAAACACGTAGGTTTGGAAATGAACCTCTCAAAAACCATGTTAATGACAAACAGCTCAGAAAGAACAATTTTAGTTAACAATGAAAGTCTCAAATATACAAAAGAATACATATACCTTGGGAAAAAAATCGGTTTTGAAAACAGAAGCGGTGTAACAGAAATAGAGAGAAGAATTCAACTGACTTGGAACAAATATTGGAGTCTGAGAGAAATATTTAAGAGTAATTTAACAATACAAATTAAATCTAAAGTTATGATGACCTGTCTCCTACCGTGTCTATTGTATGGCTGTCAGACCTGGAAGTATACAAATGAAGTTAGAAATAAAATAACTACCTGCCAACGAGGAATGGAGCGGAGTATGCTAAATATAAGGAGGATACAAAAAATACGTCACTCAAAAATAAGACAAACAACGAAAGCCACAGACGCTCTATATCACTCCCAGAGACTAAAACGGAAATGGGCGGGACATGTGGCGCGTCTACAGGACGAGAGATGGACCAAGAGAGTGACGACATGGACCGGCCCAGTTGGCAAACGTCGCAGAGGTAGACCGCACATGAAATGGGACGATGACATAAGAATGACGGCTGGCTCTCTGTGGCTACACGTCGCCCAAGACAGGGAAAAGTGGAACTCTTTGGAGGAGGCCTTCACCCGAAAAGGGGTTCTTGCAGACCAAATTGATGTATAACATAATAGTTTTTCAAGTTTAAGTATTTAAAATTTAGTAAGTAAAGTTACATTACTAAACTTACATCTATATATCAAACTAGGTTAGGAACAGGATTAGTACTGATTTACTTATTGTAACTTGTTGCAAGAAATATAAGGCTTTTTTATTTTATTTTTATTTTTATTTTTATTTTTATTTTTATTTTTATTTTTATTTTTATTTTTATTTTTATTTTTATTTTTATTTTATTTTATTTTATTTTATTTTATTTTATTTTATTTTATTTTATTTTATTTTATTTTATTTTATTTTATTTTATTTTATTTTATTTTATTTTATTTTATTTTATTTTATTTTATTTTATTTTATTTTATTTTATTTTATTTTATTTTATTTTATTTTATTTTATTTTATTTTATTTTATTTTATTTTATTTTATTTTATTTTATTTTATTTTATTTTATTTTATTTTATTTTATTTTATTTTATTTTATTTTATTTTATTTTATTTTATTTTATTTTATTTTATTTTATTTTATTTTATTTTATTTTATTTTATTTTATTTTATTTTATTTTATTTTATTTTATTTTATTTTATTTTATTTTATTTTATTTTATTTTATTTTATTTTATTTTATTTTATTTTATTTTATTTTATTTTATTTTATTTTATTTTATTTTATTTTATTTTATTTTATTTTATTTTATTTTATTTTATTTTATTTTATTTTATTTTATTTTATTTTATTTTATTTTATTTTATTTTATTTTATTTTATTTTATTTTATTTTATTTTATTTTATTTTATTTTATTTTATTTTATTTTATTTTATTTTATTTTATTTTATTTTATTTTATTTTATTTTATTTTATTTTATTTTATTTTATTTTATTTTATTTTATTTTATTTTATTTTATTTTATTTTATTTTATTTTATTTTATTTTATTTTATTTTATTTTATTTTATTTTATTTTATTTTATTTTATTTTATTTTATTTTATTTTATTTTATTTTATTTTATTTTATTTTATTTTATTTTATATTATTTTATTTTATTTTATTTTATTTTATTTTATTTTATTTTATTTTATTTTATTTTATTTTATTTTATTTTATTTTATTTTATTTTATTTATTTATTTATAATAAGTGGACCGTAGGCTCTAAAGTACTTATACAGGAATAGGAAATCGATACGAGTAGAGTTGTAGTAGAGAAGATTTGTAGCATACTTATGTCTGAAGTTCTTATATTAATACCAGTACTTCTTCCGTCTTATATTTAATACAACGTAAACTCTGAAAATGGCAGTACTTTTAAGTGTTATGATTTAATTTTAAGTGACCCTGGTATTTAATTACACGGAAATTAATTTTCCGTGTAGCATTACAAGAGGCGACAGTCTGGTAATAAAGAGACATCAAGTTTATTATTTTTAATTATGAAACGCGACTCATAATTTTCTTACAAGAAAATTTTTAACGGCCTATTTCACAAAATAAATCGGTAGATTTTTTAAAAGTACTATAATATACTTTTTTTTAGAACAATACAAACTGCTAATTTACTTGTGTTAGCAGTGGATTCACGTCGATAGTTACACTTCTTTAAGCCAGGATACTAACGTGTCTTCTCCATCGTAAGGCCGAATCCTTAATTATTAAGCTATTGAAGATTAGTGCTAATTAGTTGCTTTTTGTTTCAGGTAAGCTGGAGTGATCTTCACATGATGCAGTTATATTAGAAATATTATTTCTGGACAGCAGATGAATTCACAAGGAATTCGTGAGTAGACATTAAACGCATTGTATAGAAAAAAGTAACAACTAGAGAAAAACGACTGACTTCTGAATTACTAAGTTACCGACGACGGTTAATTAATTCAAGAACAGTGTGACATAAGGAAGTTTATCCTGGCAACTGGTACGGGTATACAAAATGATAAGGAAAATAGTTCCAAACTCGCTTACCGTCCGGAATGTGTACGGTCGTATAAGTAAGTTAGCACAGGTGTTCGCTCGACCCACCAGACGTTGTCATGTGGGTTAATAACTGAATACATATTTAATTAGTCACTTTTCTAGACAAGTACCGTAAATATTTATTTACAAATATACGTAAATAATATTGGTGTGATTCATGCAGTTCAATGTACAGTTTATTAGTACTTAATCTGTATATATGTATAATATAATGTAGCAATAGATGCATCAAAGGTAACTTGTGAAATGGTCAACGGAATAAAATGCAAGAATGGAAGTATTTTTATTTTATTTATTTATTCAAGTAACTGAGACTCATTTAGGTTAGTAAAAATGTTTGCTTATTTCTATGTTAGTATGACATTGCAGGAATTTCTTCACAATTTATATATTACCAGAAGGTAAGTTTATTTCAAAACAAATATATATAATTATGTAAATGGTTAAACTCGAGATAAAATAAAAACTAAATCAAAAAATCAATTACAATCTAAATAAATTAATTAAAATAATGACAAACATAATTCAAACAACAACCATTAACACAACTCTCAACAAATATTTATTATATACTAGCTTTTGCCCGCGGCTCCGCCCGCGTGGATGTCGGTTATCGCGACCAAACATAGCCTATGTCCCTTCTCAAGGTCTAATCTACCCCTATACCAAATTTCATCAAAATCAGTTCAGTGGTTTTGGCGTGAAAGCGTAACATTCAGACAGACAGACAGACAGACAGAGTTACTTTCGCATTTATAATATTAGTATGAATTTAAAGAGAACAGTAAATTGCTTAAAATTCCGTAATTACTTACTTACAAGAAGTAATATGTAAATACAAAAAGTAGAAAGTATCGAAAAGGAAAAATGAATGACTATCTACAAAAAGAAAATGAGAGCTCATAAAAAACAATAATACGTGTCAAAAGCAACAAGTCTCACTGTTCTACCGTCAAAAGTTGTGAGATCCGTGTAATACCAAGACGGTTATTAATTTATTCAATCCCTACTTAAGGGACCTTCTGTTTTAAGTTTTTACGTAATTAGAACAACATCTTATACCATATCAATATTAAAAATCTTTAACGTTTGAAATAAACATATTGACTTGATAAATCGCACTAAACAATCTAATTTATATGTGTTTTTCTTGTGAGATATATTGTGTTATCATGTCAGGAATCTGGTCTCGGGACCCTGTCTAATAAATACTCAGAATATTGAAAAACTGCGTTTATATTGAAATATGGTTTTTGTGTAGGCTAACGTCCTAGTTTTTTTTTTTGCTATACACTCTAAAGTCAAAATAATTAAGTGTTTAACTAGTTCTAATAAGCAATTTATCTTTAATTAATAAATATCTACTATATAAAAATAAGTCGGCTTTTCCTTCCTGATGCAATAACTACAGAACGCACGAACCGATTTCCACGGTTTTGCATTCGTTGGAAAGTCTCGGGCTCCGTGAGGTTTATAGCAAAGAAAATTCAGGAAAACCGACATCAGCCGGCAACAGCTAGTTGGTTATAAAATACAGAAGTTGGGTTTTTAAGGTGGAAGAAACGTACAGGTAAAGAAAATAAAGGGACAATGGACTATAACAAACGAATTGTTATAAGCATAATTTCAATTTGAGATATTATTATAAAATAAACGGTGATTTTTGTTTAAATACTCAGTTTCCTGTTGCTTGATTTCTTGAAATGGCCGTAAATCTAATATTAAATAAAAAAAAAAATTTTCACTTAATATAGACTTAAAGACGTGGTAATCTTTAAGTTAAACTACATTTTGTAACCATAATGAAAAAAGCAATCAACGGAATCAGACTCATTTTCATCCTTAGTTTGTAGAACGACCCTTATCATAACATACTCTCTCTATCATGTAACAATGATTGGTGTGACGATACCACATGTACCCAGCACCCATCTAGCGACAACAAGCCAAACTACTATGACACGACAAATCCTGAATCGCGAAAGTGAAGTTTCTGCGCGGGTACAATACATATACAACATCCCAACGACAATCGTTGGGTCGCGGCCCGCCAGGCGTGATCACCTTGCTTGGTCGGAGGATCCTCCCTTTGTGTTGGAGGAACATCACACCTCGTTCCTCCACAATTGGCATAGGAATGAACCACACTAACGAAAACGTCCTTTTAATAATGTTGACAGTTCGTTTATGCCCCAGTTTCAGGTATTCAGCGTCATATTTCAGTGCTAATAATTAGTAGGTATCAACGAGTTGAAAATGTTCAAATGGAGTTGGTGCAATTAAAGTTTTCAATGCGCCATTACAGATGCAATTTAGAACATTTAGACGGAAGGGGGACTCGAGTACTGTAAGACTACGTGAATTATTACTTTAGCCGGTTCTGGATCAGCATTTCCTAGCTTCTGTGTTATTTAGAGTAAACTTTGGATAGCGTCGTGTTGAAATGTTGGTGTCATGTATGAATTCAGTAGTTAGATAGTAACGGAATTTATTCCATTACTGTGAATTGGCATTGGATTCCTGGGATCATAATCAATACTGTGCCCGTTTCTGCTATATACTTTCGGGATATATTCTGAGAATAAAATTGATAGATGGTGAAATAATTGAATCATAAGTAAATTAACTTCAGCTTATTACTGATAAATATATATGACTATAAATGCCCAGTGATCAAAGTCCTCGTTTTACTTCTGGACCGGTAGAAGTTATTTTACGCTTTTTGATATGTTCTGAAACTGAGGTATTACTCATATTTAAACACTAGCAATTGCTCAGGGGTCGAAATACTAATCCCATTCCTTGTACCCACAGGAACCTGATGGGAATCTTCATCTGGGAATCGAACCGACGTAAATGTAAAAAAAATACCCTGTTTTTATGATGCCAATCGAAAGAATAGCTAAAAAAATAATAACTCTGCTTAAGTAACATTGTATTTTAAATACATTATTCGTAGATTTTAAAAGAAAGAACAACGTAACATGTTTGAGTCACATTCTGAAAGAATCATAATTATATGAAAATGATAAGCAAATCAACAGGCAGCGGACTCATTAAAAGATTGGCGATTTGCGTAAGACAAGAGGGATCACATTTTGAGCATTTAATTAATTAATTTACAAAAAAATACCCACTTGATTAAAAACGGCAGTTTCATGTATGTTTTTAATTTGTATAATATGATTAATATTACGTTGTTCCTTTCTTTACAAATTAAAATACGATGTTCCTTAAGCAGAGTTATTATTTTTAAGCAATTCTTTAGATTGGCATCATAAAAGTAGGGTGATTTTTTTTTGACATTTAAGTCGATTCGATTCCCAGACGAAGCAAGTAATTTTTAGAAAATTTATGAATGTAGAATTACTAACTTTTAAAAATAACATAAAGTCTTATTTCAGCAAAATACACTATCTACGATATTTAAGGTACTTCCCCTTCATGTCCCATAAGTTTGGGACGCCCTGTATATATACTTAGTGGTCATCGCCAAACTGTCAATTGTGCCGCCAATTACAAAACTCACCTAAGTAATTATTACATTAGTAGATTAATTTCAGTTTAGATTTTAAATTTATTTCACAATGCTTACTTCAATTTTAGAAATCAAGTTTAACATTTCAAGAATATGATAAAACTGTCAAGACCGAGTGAACTTGAGGAGCAAGAGCCTGAAAATGGACACTGGGTTCCAAGGTCTGGATATAAGAGGGGCTTAATACTAAGATGATCTAGCTGTCAATGTGCTAACTTAAAATCAAAGGACATATTTTCATGTTTTTCTTATAATCTTCTTAGCCTCTTAAGCAACATAGTCACGCAAACCGCGCATACACACTCAATGCATAAAATTACATCAAAACTATAAAAAAGTTAAAAAAAAAAAATTCATGTTTTCAAAAATTGTACCTAATTTTGCGATTTCCATATATTCACTAAGCCACGGTGAATTACTTAGATAGTAGATATTTAAAGCAGAAAAGTAACATCATTTCATTATTCATTACTTTCACTAATTTTGTCATCACAATAAAAAGGTTAACACAGGTTCAAAGAATCAAAATAAAACAACAGCATCAATTCTATTTTAGCATCATCATTGTATTGAAGATCAGGCTATAATGTTTATCTTATCCATTACGAGTTCCCATCTCGATGGTAACTAGATAAATATTGTGAAATCTCGTCTCCTGCCTATTTCCTACCGTAGCAAGTGCAACTGATTGCCGGAAATAAGCGTGGCAATCGGAGTCGACGACGCATTTTCCGTATAGTAATATTACTCGAGAATTGAGATTTACCTGACTGAAAATCTTACAAGTTGGTTGTATATTTGTTGCTGAAATGTGTTTGTAAAGGAATTTAAATATGTTTTGCTCAAATAAATAAGCTTTTCAATTTTATTACTAGAAGTAACTAAGGCTTGTTGCTTTGCTCACGTAGATGCTGTTAATTTTTATTATATCTACGGTTCTATTCAACCATTGCAATCAAACAAACGGCAGTTTTAAGGTCGCATCGAAATTTAGTATTTTTTTACGTCCATCGCGAACAAATACAAGAATTTAAAAAAATATATATTCCCTTGTTGATAAATTTAGGAAAATGTTCAACGTAAAAGAA
Organism: Eilema caniola; assembly: GCA_949126895.1. Taxonomy (NCBI): domain Eukaryota; kingdom Metazoa; phylum Arthropoda; class Insecta; order Lepidoptera; family Erebidae; genus Eilema; species Eilema caniola. The sequence continues at coordinate 10,504,118 of OX421479.1, read as the reverse complement.
ATATCAGTGCGCCAATTTATAATTTTATAGTAACATCTAAAGATGATACATGTCTCTACTAAATCTATGTCAAACATTTGTAATTGCTATTCATGTAGTAGCATCACACAATAGATTAAGCATTATCTCCTAATCGCCATAAATTGCTCACGCTCAATGATAAGGTGCTCTATTTGTAACAAATCACACCGCAACGGACCAATGCCGTTGCCTTTTTTTTTTTTTTTTTTTTTTTTTACGTGCGGGAAATCCCCACGGATACCCGCCCCTCCGGAGCCGGAGGGGTGGGTTATGTCGGACTCGAACCGACTAAACCGCACGCCGTCTGTGGGTCGTGGTGCTAGGCCGGAGGTGAGGTTGTCTTGCGACATATCCCTCGCACCCCGGCTGACCCAGGGCCATCCCTTTCGGTCTGGCCCTCCTCGGGAGGTGGGGACCACGCCGTCCCCGACTCAACCCCGGTGTGGGGAGGCGCGCATCGTCCTACGATGCGCGCCGCCGCCGTGGCCTGCTTCTGCTAGGGTGACGGGTGGCTCCACCCGTCACCCTCAGGCCCGCGCTCATGGGGGGCGGAGGTCTGTAAGCGCCCTCCGACGCCCGAGCCGCCTTCGGGCGCGAGCAGCGATGTCAGCGAGTCTTTCTCGCTCACCGCGCCGCGCCCGCTCTGCTGTCTCCTTCGCGAGCATGACCTGCTCGCAGAAAGAGGCGCTGGCCGCCCACGCATCCGCGCAGCGGACCATCGCCGCGAGCAGGGTGGAGAGCGTGAGCACTCTCACCCCCAGGGCCTGCACAAGCTCCCGCCTCGGCGTCTCGAACGCCGGACACTCGGTGAGCGTGTGCAGCCCCGAGTCCACGCTCGCGTCGCAGCGATGGCACTCGGGCGTTGGCTCAATACCCATCAGATGCAGATACCGCCCGAAGTAACCGTGCCCGGTTATCATCTGCGTCTGACGGTACGAGAGGCTCCCGTGTGGCCTCTCTAGCCACTCCCCCATGATGGGCCTTACCGCCGCAATGACGGCGTGCCCTGCGCGTGGTTGCCCAAGTCGTCGCTCCCACTCGGCCACCATGACCTGGTGGAGCCGGGATTTCTCGGCCCGAATGTCCTCGGGCTCGGGATCGAATCCCCGCTCCCGCGCCTCCTTTCGGAACTGGTATAGTGCCGAAAGGGCCCTCGCTTCCAGGATCCACGGTGGCGATCCGGCCAGGAGACTCGCCGCTTCGAAGGATATCGTGCGGTATCCCCTGATGGCCCTGGAGGCCATCGTCCTCTGCGCCGTGCGGAGCAGAGGCAGGAATCTGGCCCCCAGGGTGTCCGCCCACACGGGGCACCCATATAGGGCCATGGACCGCACGACACCCGCGTAGAGTCTCCTGCAGGAGGTCCCTGGGCCCTTCAAGTTGGGCAACAGCCGACTCAGGGCATTCGCCGTGGTGACCAACTTGGGGCGCAGGCTTCGGAGATGTTGTCCGAAGTCCCATCGACCGTCAAGCACGAGCCCCAGGTATTTCAGCTGGGGCTTGATGTCGATGGGAGTGCCTCCCACTGTAAGGCTGGCTCCCGGGCCTGGCCTGCGCCGAGGACCATGAAAGAACATGGCCTCGGACTTGTGCAGAGCCACCTCGAGACCCAGCCGCCGGATCCGTTCGACGACTTGACCAACCGCGGTCGTGGCCCTCAGGGTCGCCTCGCGGTGCGTAGCCCCGCCCACCGTCACCAGCGTGTCGTCCGCATAACACGTGACGGTGGCACCGTACGCGAAGTCACCGCGAAGCACCCAGTCGTAACCGATGTTCCACAGTAACGGCCCCAGGACCGATCCCTGTGGGACACCGCACGACATCTCACGCCTACCGACTCCGGTCGAACTCGGGTAGACGACGGCTCTCTCCGTTAGGTAAGCCCCGACTATGCGGCGGAGGTAGAGAGGCACACCGTGGTACACGAGTGCCTCCCTGATGCAACTCCAGGGCAAGGTGTTGAAGGCGTTGGAGATGTCCAAGGACACCGCCAACATCACCTCGCCCCGGGCGACCGCATCCTCCGCCAGAGTCCTCACACGCATGATGGCATCCACAGTGGAACGCCACCGGCGGAACCCAAACTGGGTATTCGCCAGGTCCGGCCCCACTCTAGAGAGATGCTCGACGAGGCGCTTGGCAATTACTCTTTCAAAGAGTTTGCCCACCTCGTCGAGCAGCACTATGGGCCGGTACCCGGACGGCTCGTCCGCCGGGCGTCCCTTCTTGCGGATGAGGACCAGCTTCCCCGTCTTCCACATCTTCGGAAACTGGCCCCGCTCCAAGCATGCGCTGAGGAACCCTCTCAGTCGGGGTTCGAGACCGTCTTCCCCTAGAGCTAGGACCCACGCGCGGCCTGGAATGCCGTCGGGTCCCGGGGTGGTGTTCTTCTTGGCCCTCAGCCTTCGCACCGCCAGCTCTAGTTCTACCCAAGAGACCTCGGGCACGTCGTCGTCAATCACCGCACTGGGCGCCGTAGGCGACCGAGGCGGCGGAGCCATCTGCGGCGGAACATGTTCCGCTCGCGCCGGGAACAGGGAGTCGACCACTCCTCCGAGCAGAGCCGGCTCGAGCACCTGGGTCAGCGGAGGGGCCCGGGGGCGCAGCTTTTCTCTTACCATAAGGTAAGGCCGCCCCCATGGGTCCCGCTCCAGCGTCTCCAGGAGCTCCCGGTAACAAGCGGCCTTAGACCGCTTGATCTCCGCTCGGAGGGCATTCCGGGCCTCCCTGTATCCCTCGTGAAGCTCCGCCAGTCGGGGCTCCGAATCTGCGGTACGGCTACGCCTCCTACGGAGTCGAGCCCACCGGCGGTGCGTGATCACGCAGGCTTGACGCAGCCTCGCGATCTCCGCATTCCACCAGTAGACCCGACGCCTCGGATTATAGGCTGGAGCCCTAGGCATACCCGCATCGCAGACCCGTGTCATGGCCTCCCGGAACCAGGCCGCTTCATCGTCTATGTCGACAGGCCTGTCCGGCGCAATGGCCCAGGCCTGTACGATGGCGGCCTCCAGGAGGTCCTCCCGATTCAGTCGCCCCAACACCCAGCGCGGCTCGCGTTGGGCCGATATGACCGGCGCATCACCCGCAGGAGGGGAGACATCGAACCGAACGTATCGGTGATCCGATAGTGTCTCCACCTCCACGGCGACACGCCAGTCCCGCACGCGGAGTGACAGGGAAGCGCTCGCGAACGAAAGGTCTATGATCGACCTGCGCTCCCCCGCCACAAAGGTGCCCACATACGTGGCTTCGGCCCCGCGATTCTGGAGAACTAAGCCGAGAGAATCGGCCCAGCTCTCCAGAGCCCTGCCCCGCGCGTTTGCGCGCCGGGAACCCCAAGCCTGAGACCAGGCGTTGAAGTCCCCGAGCACAAGAACCGGACGAGGCGTACAGGCATTGACGACGTCGGTCAGCCGCTCCAGCGACCGCCGATACTGCCCGATGAGTCGGTGTGACCCCGGCGTGAGATAAACGGCCACGACCGCAATCTCCCCTACACGCGCCGCTACGATGCCATGCTCCCTTGCGATCACTACAAGGGGAGGGGCACCCGCAGCGGCGTTATGCACCAGTGCCGCCGATCCATCCAGGTCGACCACCCAGGCGGGCCCGAGGGGCCGGTGAGTGTATGGATCGGCGACAGCGGCGACGTGTATGGACCACTGTGCCATGCTCTGGAGCAGAAGGGCCTGAGCATCGACACCGTGGCCCACGTTCGCCTGCAGGATGCGGAGCTGGGGATCCATTATGGAACCATCTCCGCATCCCGCCTCGAACCGGTTGCGGAACGCCCGCCTCGCGGCAGCGGCTCCCCGCGGGTGCAGGCCTTACTGCCAACCCTATGGTCGGCCGGCTTGCCCTCCGCCGCACACCTGAAACAGTGCGGCGGAGCTTCGCAATTGCCGGCTCTGTGACCGGGTTGGCTGCAGCGGAAGCAACGGTCTCCGACCGTCACCTCCGCCGTGCACTGCACTCCCACGTGGCCGACCGACAGGCACCTAAAGCACCTGGCCGGTCGGTCCTGTAGGAGGCGTACCCGCACCCCTACAACTCCGCCCACCGCGAGGGTCCGCATGTCGGCAGCCTTTTGGGCTGCTGCGATGGGGCAGCCGACAACTACTGCCCCCTGTCCGCGACGGCCGTAGCGTATAGCTCCGACCTTAACCGCCTCCAGGGGGCAGCCCCCGGCCTCCGCCACGGTGACCCGAATCTCCTCGGCCGTGATGGAGTCGTCCAGGTCCGAAATGCGCAGTTCTGCGCATTTGGTGGGCCTGGACACCCGGACGTCGGCTGCATCCAGCGTCTCCCTCAGCTTAGCCGCTATGGCATCAGCCTTGGGACCGCTCGAAGCGCCAGGGACGTGGATGAGCCGGGCACCCGTCCGAGTGTGTGTTACTCGGAGGGTCCCCGCCACGTCGAGGGCCCTCATATCGATGAGGCCCCTCGCCTGCTTCACCAGTGCAGTGTACTGCACGCCCCTCTCCGCAGCCTCCGGTGTCATCGTTAAGACGACAGCGGTGGTGCGGGGGACGCGCAGCGCTCCTGGCGCTCCCCTCGCAGCAGCCTGGGCCTTCTTGGCCCTTTTGGCCGCCTTTTTGCGGGCGTTTCGCCTTTTTTTTGGCTTCGCCCACTACCTCCCAGCCCCCCGCCGGTGCGGAGCTTGTGGAGGCAGCCGGACCCGCCGATGTTGATGCCGTGGCCAGAACCTTGGCTGGGGCTGGGGCTGGGGCTGGGGCTGGGGACGACTTCCCCTTGCCCTTCCCCTTTCCCTTGCCCTTAACCTGGGCGCCCCGCGCACTCTGGGCACCCCCGGCTGGCGCGGCGATAGGTGCCGGAGCAGCAGCAGGAGCAACGACAGCCGCAGTGGGAGCACTGCGCGTGGTGCCCCTCTTCACAGCTCCGGCGTACCCTCCAGTAGTGGGCGGCGCCAGGGGCGGACGGCGGATGGAGTCCATGATGGCCTCCAGACAAATCCGCGTCCGCTCCTCGTGCGCCGCCTGCCGCGCTTCCATGGCGGCCATTGCCGCCATGAATGCCGTTGCCTGATAAATAGTCGTACTCGATACTCACCCGACACCACGGCTTCGTGTCTAACTCGACAGTTGTAATACATATAGTCGCCTTAAGTGTATTGGAGAACTTTACAATTTATAGACACACAGTTTAGTTTACTCATTCAATACGTTCAAAATTTATATGTTTAGATTAATATTGTTTTGTAATTAATCATGTCATAAGGATACAACAACTTTCGATTATTGTTTTATATTTATTTATAGGTTATAATGTTTGGTTACATATTCTTATATATATGTAAAGCAGAGGGTTAACTCTTTTCAAAAATACCTGTATTAGGTTAAGATCAATAGCTATACCGGGTGTAAAGGGAATGCTACCGAAGCCGGGTACACTACATATTAGCATAAAACTAACATGTGCCTTCGGCTTCGGGAGCGTTCCCCTTGTACACGGTATACATAGAATCAATTAATTTTAACTGGCCCGAAAAGAAAACCTCCGCTAGAGATGTGCATCTGGATTGAGTGATCTTTTCTTATATTTCAACGAAACCAAAGCGTACATTTAGTCAAAAATTGTCAAAACTTATAACCGATATCCAAAAATTTGTCACTCACAAGATAATGAAGATATTGACCAATATGTCGATCACTCAATACAGACATTTTGCAAAATGGCTTCAAGCTGAATCTTAGCCAATTCTTACTCTGTGGACAAAATTTTCGTATCAAAAATTTGTACCTAATTTGTCACATTGTTTTACAAAAAATCTAGGAACTAAAAGGTAAATCCAGGATTCTATGACAGTTTCATTGGATCACTCAATTCAGAAAAATTTAGATTGAGTGATTCTAGAAATAGGGTATTATGTAGACATAATAAGTATTTTTTATTTTCGCCATAAATTTAAGACTCGAAAACATTTTTACAAATTGCAATCACAACGCCAATATTTATAGTTAAATAGTTATGAGAAATTAAACCTTTTTGAATTTGCTGAACTGAGTGATCGTTAGAAACGCATGCAGGTAACTATCCCTTTTGTTTAAATGTACACTAACTGCGTTGAAAATTTGTACTACTTTGTGACTAAAATTTGGCATAAAATTCATTTGTCTATGTCATTTCATTTACGAGATTTAATTTTTTATTTTTATTAAAGAATAGAGTGTTGTAGGGTAGATATAAATTTTTACTGTTGATGGACTATTTTATCATCTACTATCTATTGAATTCCTGCCATTGAATCTAAATATAATAACCGTATTTGGTATTCACGCTCTAGAAGATGCAATTTCTTTTAGCGACGAAAAGGGAACTTGTTCTTTTTGTAATGGTACTGCTGCCTATAATTACGAACTTTCAAATGTTATTTCGATGGAGTTAAATGGAACAGAAAAAGTCAATTCACATGATGTGCCCGAAATGATGTTAATAAAAAAGAAGTCCTACAGATTACTGGGAGGTATAGAATTCATCGCTTCTATGCATCCTGGTGGAATGGGTCATTATAGAGCACACGGGTATATAAATGGACGCATGGTTTGCTATGATGATAATATGCAACGTAATTTGCGATGTAAAAGAGTAGTTTGCTTTCTAAATAAAAATTGACAAACATTTTATGTAGTCTTTAATTCTCTTATGATCTCATATTATTATGGTCACCCTACTGCACTTTTCTCTGAAAATTAATTGTGAAACGAAGATCTCGTAAACGAAATGACATAAACAAATGAATTTTATGCCAAATTTTAGTCACAAAGTAGTACAAATTTTCAACGCAGTTAGTGTACATTTAAACAAAAGGGATAGTTACCTGCATGCGTTTCTAACGATCACTCAGTTCAGCAAATTCAAAAAGGTTTAATTTCTCATAACTATTTAACTATAAATATTGGCGTTGTGATTGCAATTTGTAAAAATGTTTTCGATTCTTAAATTTATGGCGAAAATAAAAAATACTTATTATGTCTACATAATACCCTATTTCTAGAATCACTCAATCTAAATTTTTCTGAATTGAGTGATCCAATGAAACTGTCATAGAATCCTGGATTTACCTTTTAGTTCCTAGATTTTTTGTAAAACAATGTGACAAATTAGGTACAAATTTTTGATACGAAAATTTTGTCCACAGAGTAAGAATTGGCTAAGATTCAGCTTGAAGCCATTTTGCAAAATGTCTGTATTGAGTGATCGACATATTGGTCAATATCTTCATTATCTTGTGAGTGACAAATTTTTGGATATCGGTTATAAGTTTTGACAATTTTTGACTAAATGTACGCTTTGGTTTCGTTGAAATATAAGAAAAGATCACTCAATCCAGATGCACATCGCTAGAGTCATATTTGTCAATCAGCAGGTGTGTACGGGCTTACTAATGAGATTGCCTTAGATCCAAAGGGGTTAGTTGGCGCCCAAAACACCTAAGTAAGCTTTACTAGTCAAGCACGATAATACACTCTCAATCACTTTTTCTTTATTCGGTATATTTTATATCATTCTAACACCGAATATCTTCTTTGATCGTCAGTTCATGTAAATAATAAAACATGAATACTTAAAACTCGTATTCATTTCAATTCCCCCGCTCAAAATGCGTTGGCTGCAATATTACGCTTCAAAACGTCCCCTTATTTTAGCTTAATGATTAGGTAACGTGAATGTTCCCCAGGTGTACAATTGTTGACATCGTTATGGAATCCTCGGGGGCATTTATATTTGTTTGCTTCGATGATAGACAGTATAAGTGAGTCTATCTGCTGACGGTATTAGTGTACCTATGAGTAATTTTTTGAAATAAAAGTTCTAGTAACAAAAATTATTAGTATGTACTAGTTAGTGTAAACCCCGTCCAGCTCAGCTAAATTATTTATGGTTATACCCAGGATTCGAACACGGCACCACCCAATCGTAGCTAAGGCCGCACCCCAAATAGTAAGCTACTCAATCTGTAATCTGTCAACACGACGTAGACGGAATCGTCCACTTAAGTAGAACGTGATAAAATGTTGTCTAATAAATATCTACTTACATCCACTCACAATTATTATAAACCAACCTTCAAGAAATCAAAATAAATATGTAACGCTTTAATAACTTAATTAATTGTTTCGTATTTTACTAATTCACTTTTTTTCTTCTTCTACTGATATTTATTGGTATTGGTTAATTTATGAAATCAATCACGATAGAATTGAACGAATATACATTCTTATGATTTTATTGGAACCGGTCGAGTATGTTAGACCACACAGTGTCACAGGGACCACGGGGAATAAGAAAACTTACACACATAGATTATTATTGCATCCATGATTTCTTTGGCTGCATGCAATGACGAATAGACTACAATATGGAATGATTGAAAACGGTTTTTACAGGATTGTAAAGTTACAATGACTGCGTACCCGTAGCATTATATTGTAAGTTTGCACCATTAAATTGGTACTTATGTATGCCCCTTTTTAAAGTCTATTAGAAATATATGTTTAGGTACTTAATGTAATTGTCATTAATTTCGTAATAACTTTGTCATCTAAATATTTTATTTTATACCACTTAGGTGGCAGACAAGCACACGGCCCACCTGATGGAAAGTGGTTACCGTAGCTTATGGACGAGTGCAACACCAGGGGCGTCACACTCGCGCTGCCGACCCTGACGAAACTTTCTAATGCCCTTCTTGAAGAACTCCATATTCTAGTCGCTTGGGAAAACTACAGCAAGGAGTTTATTCCACAGCTTGAGAGTGCTTTAAATACTGGAGATACAAAGGAAAGGAAACATTCCCTTATTTTTTTAAAGAAACATAATTGCATTCAAATATTTTCGAAAACTCGCTTGCCGCACCCAGTAATCAAACCGACAGAAATCCGAAAAAAAATACGCCCTTTATTTTTATGACATCAAATCTCTCAAACAAACATGGTAAATTAAAACATTAATTTAACAAGTACTTTATTACCTATTGAAACAATGATTAATATCCATACTCCAATCTAAAACTATTCGAAAACTAATAAACTGTAACAAAGAGAAAACTTTACTGAAGTTCGGTCTGTATCCGAAGTATCTCTGTCACACAATTAATTAGTTTATTAACTGCTTCATTAGCGAAATAGTAATAGTTTACGAAGTGATATCAAATTGTTATGCAATCCTAGTGCAAAAATTACCAAAAACATCATATTGTATTGAACAACATGAATGTATTTGGTGTTGTCAGTTTATAAGATTAAAAGTTGAATACGGTTTATTGGACGAAAGAAAGCTGACAAAACAGATTTATGAAGCAAGGTAAATGGGCCAACCGGTCGGGTTTGATCTAGACATTAAGTATGTTAATTAAATCAAAGGCATTTAAAAGAAAGGACATGCCAGCGTACCCGAAATCGGCGAGCATCTATGAAAACAATTATAAATTAATATATTATTTAATTATATTATATTATATTATTTTCCTCCTTGGTGTACAATATAGGCGTTATATTATTCATGCGTAATAATATAACGCCTATATTGTACACTGTTTGTATTGAGAGCCTGGTCAACAAACACATTTCCAAGCAACAACTCTTGTGATGTAACTGGTGGATTGAAGCTACTGGTTTTTCGCAAAGATGACCGTATTCCATTACGTGGATCAATCAGCTTGTTTAATATTTTATAAACACGTTCGGACATGTGGAGAGGATGGATAAACATACGTATATCAATCAGATCGAATGCATTTTAACCAAAGGACATTTCAAGATCACATCAACATCAGAAACTAGCGAGTATGAATAAAAACAATTATGAAATTAGAAGTAGCCAAAGATGTAAACCAGGATCTTAGTACGTGGAAAAATGTGTTCTCTGCCTACCCTACTGGAAAAAAAAAACCGGACTGTATGTAAAAAACCTTCGAGTGGATACAGTGTTAACCCACCGCAATCACTAATCAAACTCACAGCTATAATTACTACATACAGTTCAGTTTCTTCCACTGAACAAGGGTCCCCAAAGTTTCATCGGAAAAAAGCTCTACTGTCTTCTTAGTTGCGTTATCCGCGCCGTAAATCCTTCTACCTTTTTAAGGGGTTAGATAACTTATAAAATATATCCCTTGATGCTCAGTACGAATTTATAAGTTACAAAAACTAAGGCAAATTGTATGTAGAATACGTAAAACTGGTCGGTAGATCGACCAATAAGTAACGTGTATTCATAGGAGTGACCACACCATTTGCAGTAAAATAAAATATATATGAATAATAACAGATATTTCAATAATTTAAAAAGGTAATTACTGAATTAATTTGAACTTGGTAGAAAAAATTAAGTAAAAATAAATACTTATTTAACAACAAACAACTTGTATGTTATCATTACTTACGAAGAATAATAATTTTCATTTTGCCAAGATGGTTCAAGTTTGATTGACTTACCATTTGAATCTTTTGAAAAGCTCTCCGATGCATATAAATTTACATAAATATTGTTACAATGTGCACCGAGGCCAACCGCAACTTTTACAAAACTTATACGTATAAATAAAAGTAGTCGAACAAAAGTTTAACTGGAAATAAATACAAACAAATAATGATTTGTTACTGTGATAAGTTTTTATTTTCCTGTTTAATAAACTCCGGAGGGAGAGAAGATCGTTGCGAAGAAACACAAAATTGCTTTCACAAGTATAAATCTACCATAGAATAGCTAATAATAAAATTTTAATATCGCTATCCATATTTAGAAGCGTAGCTCAACCTAGCTACGTACCTTCTAGGGTTGTTACTTGCCCCGTAATTTACTTACTCATAGTGAGTAAGTAAATTACGGGGCGATATTGTATACTAAGTGTTTCTATATTGAGTAGAATACTTAAATATAATCTGTACTGTATACTTTGTATCTCTCTCATATAAAATGGTTAATAGAATATGTAACTAGAGTAGATAGGTAAGTAACGTAGCTCTAGTTATTGCTGTTGAATATTTAATATTTTAATAGGATTAGTTGCACGACCATAAAAAGGCTGCATTATCAAAGAAGTGGATACAAATTTATCGGTTTTAGAGTGCAGTACTCCGTGATTTTCACAATTAGGTACTGTGGCGCTGTTTAGTTCATTTTATTGATATTTAACCCATTTTGTATTAAACTCTATCCTTATTGTTAAAATAAAATATTTCATGAATTATTTTATGAACATAATGATTATTTAGAGATATATTGTCAATCTGACGATTTGAAAAAGGTGGCTGGTACAGACTGGATGCGGAAGGCGGAGGATCGAACAAAATGGCGCACATTAGGAGAGGCCTATGTCCAGCAGTGGACTGCAGTGGGCTAATCGATTGATTGATTGCTTGATTACGTTTAATTAAAAATACTTACAACTTTTATTTAATATCCATCGCAGTAACTAGTGAACTACTTACTACCACTTAGAAAAGTATTATAAAAGTAAATATTAAGTTTTAAACATAATTTTGGATACAAAAAACCACAACTAAAACTCAAGGCGAATTATAATTGTTTGTGTGAAGTTTACCCTAAGCATTTACGTTTTGTGTGAGTTTCAGATGCGAGTAATTAGTTTTGAAGTCGAATTTAATGTTTGTCAGAATCTAATGAGTTATTAACAATTTGTCTGCTGAAAAGCAATTAGACACCGTCGGGAACGATGATGACCTTTCTCAGAAGTTCGCGCGCCATTCGCACGTTTTTATACAAAGAAAGTTCTCTTTGTAATTTTAGATTTAGCTGATATTATGCTGGAGAGTTTGACTGTATGGAATAATAATGGTGTTGAACCTCTTAGGACTGTTGAACGAGGAAAAAGGTTAAAATATTTTGGCCTTGTAATGTTCATCAACTTGGCGCTCTGTACATTATGCCCCCTTCAGTAAAATTAAATTTGTGAAAAGGCCATTTTTAAAACTGAAATTGAAATTTTAACTGATTCAACTTTGAATTTTTATTGATAACCTCACGAAAAAGTAGGCAGGTTTTGTTTTGACAGATGATTACGGTACATCTTTTTACTTCTTTCAACTCAAATCATGTATTAAAAAAGTTGCTACTGAATAAGATTTCTTCTTCTTAAACGCTCTCACTTAGTGAAGGCTTTGTATATTCTTGTTACTTTCCACAAAGGTGGAACAGGTATAGCAACTTCCCACTACTTCTTACCTTCATTACCCAGGCCTCTCATGTGGAAGAAACTAGACCTTTTATTGGGGCACATAGCTGCCAGATGGCATTTTTTATTCAGAAATATGAATTACAAATCTATTTATCAATCAATCAACTGAAAATAAGTGTCAGAGTGAGATTATCAGATCATACTAATACAAATCCTTAAGATACTATTTAAACAGTTATTTTCCATTTAATTAACTCACTTAAATGAGTCAATTAGACTAGAAAAAGTCTGAAAAGGGCTCAATGTCGTATAATTTGCAAGAACGATTTCAGCAAAACTGTTTTGTAACACAGACGTGTCCATTCCTGCACAGTATTGGTATTCATATCTGTGAAAGCAAAACGGATTCCATCGTACTGGAAAAACTCATGGAAGAGGTGGTTATGCTGCTAGAAAAAAATAAACTTTTATCGAGATATTCCTATCCAATCCAATGATTGAACTTTTTAGGAATATCAAACGAAAATAAGTTTGGTTTTATGAAAGTAATGTTAAGCCCTGTGAAATTAATAAATATAAAGGTGTCTATACCGGCTAGGGTAAGAGCAGAGATGTATAAATAAAAGTTAGATAACAATATATAATAATTATACATTGTCGTTACATGAATCTGTAAATAGGTATTATGCAAATGAATCTCAGGGTGGATTCGCAATAAATATTCTGCCGAAGCGTTGTTTGATCCGTTGTGCAGAGATGGTATGTTGCCTGCATGCCAGGGTCCTCGCTGGTGTGCCTCACGACCGAATGATGGCGTGAAGCTCGGTGCGAAGACCCTGGAAAAGGAAAGAGTTCGGGTCAGTATGTCACATGGGAACTACTTCCAGTGACCCGCTAAAAATAATAGCAGGTGAAGATAATCTCCCCAGCGGCAGAACAGCGTAGCTATAAGCTATAAGCAAAATATAATTAAGCAGTGCAAGCTGATGACGTGACCTCTGACCGTAGAGGTCATCGGTCTCGTGGCACTAAATAGTAGGCTGAAATGGCACATACTAAAAATATAAAATAATAAAATAAAACATAAATAAGCCAAGCATATTAGCAGGCATGAAGCTGCGCCGCTGAGAAGTCTTCACCTGTTGAAAGAAGTAGGAAATGTTGATCTCAAAACTTACCCGGTGCCGACAGCAGTTGGCCGCCGGGGTCAAAAGTGACCTTTCACGACGAAGGGTAGCCGAAGAAAGGGAACACTTCAGCGCCGTGAACTTACACTTTAGTTAATGCTGTCCAATCTCGCTCGCAAAACCATAGACAAATTAGTATATTTAGTATCGAAAAATACTAAAATATCGACTATTTAAAGAATTTATTTCAAATAGATTCATAAAAAATCCACAACGTTACAGTACGGTTACATTTATTTCATTGCCTTCAATTTATTGCTTAAGTACTTCTCGAAACAGCTGATTATGTCCTATGAGATTATACCTCTTTATGTGATAAATACATTGGAATAAATAAGGAACGATACCAGTATGTTTACCCTCGAATCATTTTTACCACTCTACAACAAATTTTGGTAAGAAATGAAAAAAAAAAATACATTTAAACGCATACATTATTGAAACTTTCCCACTGAAGATAACAAACTTTAAGACAACATTTCTTTGTTATTTCCCCGTTTTTCGGTTTAAATATTTTTATTTTTTCATAGAACATACATTGTTCACTTAAAAAAGAAACATTAAATTAATTAACATCTAATAAAATGTTCAAATACGGCATTCAACTATAGCTATAGGATAGAATTAATGTTAGTACGTATTATAACTACTTTCGTTAGTAGGTAGTACATATCTGAAGCCATCATCATTTATCTTAACAAATCATCAAAACACCCCAAGAAAAAAAAACACTCGAGTCCGAATAATAAGTAAGTAGGTTAGTTCAATTTTTAATGTACCTATAACATGTAAATACAAAAATGACAATTAGCCAGCCAAGCTTTTGTCATATAAATAACCGCCTCGGGTCGTGTCTGGTGCAAAGAAGCCCAGAACACTGGCCGCTAGCCTTTGCACCAGGTACGATCCGGAGCGAGAGTCACCAGATTTTTCAGTTAGTCGTCGACCTATGTCGGCCACCAGTTTTTTGCCTCCATGCCCCAATTGCCCATGTTCTCGACCGACACCACGATATATTGCGGTAAATCTATATTATTCCCAGTAAATATGTTCGTAATCTATTCTTAAAAATACGTACTGATGCAGATTCTTTGACATGTTCGGGTATTTTATTATACGACCTAACTCCTTCATGTCGGATATTTTTTTTTACCAAATGATGTCCTGACTAGTGTTACCTCTAAGTTATTTTTACGAAGTGTATAATACGTATGACTCTTCTTTTGGAATGCTGTTTGTGAATGAATGTTGGTGGTCATTATTTTCCGAATCATCATGCATGTGTGAAGAATATAGTAGCTGCAAATTAAATAATTTAGTTTTTTGAAAATTCATTCAGCAGGCATCAAGTAATCAAAATTAAACAAGATTTTTATTATTTTATATTGAATTCTTTTATTTCTTTCACAACAATGCAATGCACCGGCGTGGTGGTGGGGTTGACTCCGAAGGTTTTGACGGAGCCCCTGCACACGATCGTGATGTAGCGTCACTTATGATTATAGCTATATTTGATGTAATGAAAAGATGACATCTCCATTAAGATATGAGTAGCTTAATAGCTGTCTTAAAGCCGGGTTTTATCGGTCTGTCTAAAGTCGAGTGATATCGTTAATATTTTACAAACCCGCAATGTATAAAATAGTATACTACCGCAATACAAATCAGAATATATAATTCTTTAAAAAAATTAAGTTTACTCAATTAATAAGAAGATTATCTGCCAAGTAGGTACATAAAGTGGAAGTCAATGTTTAGTCAGGCTTTTTGAAGAATCTACTAATCTATTTAGACTTTACACTTTCTTTCACTGAAAAATTGAACAAAGAGAGATTGCCAAAGTAAAATGCTTTGAGTTCCCATTAGATGTATTGGTTAAGTTATTTGCCAATGAAAGAATGCCAAAAACCATGTTCTTAAAATAAGATATACCTATCATGAAAATGAGAAACAGCGTACAACAGTACATCGTAGACAAAATACCTTTGAGTGGCTGCGGATGTCCTTTAATTATGTTAGTAAGTCTTCTTTATAACTTTCTTCGTTTTAAGTACTAGGAGAGTGTCAGCACCGAAGATCATATTGACTAATATAACTTATCTTGCAAACCATTAAATAGGTAATGAGATGTCTTGTTTGTTTACTCGTGAAGTAAAAATAATATTAGGCAGTATGTACTGCCAACGCAAACACAGACTTAAAATAAACGCAGACGATGCGCAAAACTTAAAGTAGAACGCGTGCATTTTCAGTTGTCTGCTCTAATTCTTAATGTCTCCGGTAGTTTTCCCTAGTACCCATTCCTATCTGTACCAAAATACTACAAGAATGACAGATACTAATCGGCAGCGTGGCTTGACAGATGTGGCGTCATTCTGCAAGTCTTCAGTCTTCACGCTCTGTCTACGATTAATGTTAGGCCTAGAATTACATAACGTAAGCGAATACATAATATGTAAGACATTTTTTTATATAGGAAACGTCAGTTTGAATTCCAAAGGCAAAGTATCAGGAAAGAGGGTCACACCATGTTAACAATGATGGCATTCAGCTTGACGGACTCATCAGATACTTTTTCATACCCCGCTTAACGTACCCGGGACTTTCCTCGTAGGAAGAAGGAAACACGGGAGCTGGCAAGGAGTTCCAGTTCTTAATAGTACGACAAAGAATAGAGTCACCGAAGCACATGGTTCTTGAAGGAATATTCTGCACCGTATACGGGTGACATCTAAGCCCTGCACGTGTTGTCTTGTGTCGGAAAGGATACATTATGGTACCTCAGAGCGTTTAATTCCAGCTACGTGTTAATATTTGTAAGTATTAATGTGTATTTGAATTGCGTATGTATAGATGTGGATCTTACCGTGGGTATTCATATTCCCTCAAAAAGAGTTTCAGGGCCCTAGGCAATCTCAGCTATTAACCGGTACTTGCTGATTGACGGATGACGCTCTGCCGAAGGTTTTTCTTATGGGGTCAGTAGCAGTTAGTCCCAAAAAACCAAGCCGATAGGCCGAAGATCTTCTCGTCGGCGATGTAATTAAATGATAACAAATAGGACAGAACGACCAACTTATATTTTGAGAAAAAAAAGGCTTAATTTAGAACAGTACCGCAGGCACGGATTTAAGGTGATAAGTTCGATCTCTATTACATTGAAACCTATACCGGTATCGAAAAATGTTCCTTCTTCATGGGTCCCTCGACGTGTCTGGAATAAACAAACGATTTTTGGGCTTCCAATCGGAATATGTTAGCGGTCTGAAACATTGCTTTCTTGCTTGACTTGAATTTGTCAAGTCGAATTTGTTTTTTCGCCGCTCTCGGGTTTAAATTTAAATGACGCGAACAATTTGCGTTTTGTGTATCTTACAATTGATCTGTAGGGCTTTCAGGGTGATATATTGTAGGAGATGAGAGATGAGATAGGAGATAGATTGTTCATAGATATTTGTCAAGTGTTATATTTATTGTCATTTTACATAATTTTCTTTTCACGCTTGACATTAAATGTCATATATTCGCACATCGATAGACCATTTCCTGGATAAATACAGGTTAATTTTCATCTTGGGGAATGTATTCCTTTGAGGAACCGGAAAGGGAAAACTTCACCATGCGTGTGGGGCCGCGGGCATCATATAAGTAGGAAGCAAGAAATATTTGGGGTTTGATTGTAAATAGGTATAGAAATACGTAACAGTTTAATAATGTACTGTTTAGCGCCCGTGTTACAGCATAAACCTATAAATACCTATTTAGTTTATTTCAAATGATAATTAATTAAATTAGGTCGTCGATAATTATAGACGTCCTATAACTGGGATGATTAAGAGGTGATGTCACGATAATATTTACACTAACAGTTTCTACTATTAAACTACGTTTATGACCTCGGTTTTGGCATACTGCAGCTGATCTAGATTGGTTTGAATGGCGGAGACCACATTGAGAGGCGTAGATTAGTATCACAAAGGAATATAAATCTTTAGAAGGGCTTTCATTAGCCTATTCTTAACCCAATAGAAACGTCTCTTAGGAAAAACTAAATAAATTTATTACTATGAAGATTCGTTCCCGATTTATATCTACATGCATAATAATCACGCCTTTATCCCCGGAGGGTTAGGCGGAGATGAATTAACACCCAAATAAATTTATTACTATGAGGATTCGTTCCCGATTTATATCTACATACATAATAATCACGCCTTTATCCCCGGAGGGTTAGGCGGAGATGAATTAACACCCACATTTCATCAATCTGTATTCGGTTCCACGTAATAGGGGGTGAGCCTATTGCCGTATTCCGGGCACTGTTGTTGGCTGAGTCTGGGCTGTACATATCTGTCTGATGTTAAAGTTAATCAGCCCTATCCCTTAGTCGCCTTGATTTATATATAGTGCTTATAATTCTTATAGTCCCATGTTTAACGATTGTTTCAATTACTTTTCTCCCTAATATCTGCGTCTAATATATTTTATACTTGTGACTTTTACAAAATAATAAAACTGTGATAGTAGAGTATAAAATAAATAACGGGTAGGCCACCGGGTTCACCGATTACTCTAGTGACCCATTTTTCACACAAGCATTTAATAAACTATTAACACGTAAACCTATATCATTAGCCGGCTTATCGCTTGAAGACTAAGGTTAGTTAGTAGTAAAAGGCGGTTAGTAAATACATGGTAGTTAACGATTTTCTAAATGCAACAATATTTTTTTAGGTATTAATTATGTACCCCTTACCACTTTAAGCTAATTTGCTGGTGTTAGCAGTGGGTCCAAGTCGATAGTGGTCCGGATACAAACGCAAAATTTTTCGATCATAGCTTCTTTACCACTGAGCTACTGAAGCTTAAACTTATAAATAGGAAAGTTTGTGTGGGACGTTTTTGTGTAAAAAGATAGTCCATAGTTTGCAATGAAACATTTTCATTTTATTTTGATCCTGAAAATAGGGTCGCAGGAATGAGAATAGCTATATTTGTTCTCAAAGAAAGTATTTTTGGCTACGATACTGTTAGATTTTCACAGATGAAAATCTGTGCAAATACGGGTAGCAGTCAACACAGCTCGGTCAAACTTCATGAATATACATACTTACATAGGGCTGGTTGTATTATTTTATCTTAGATGAGACATTTCGCTTCACTATTTATAAAGTAAAGTACATGGCTTTTGATTTAGCGCGTCGCGTCGAGAAGAAGAGCGGTAGAAGATTGACTTGCTTCGGTTTTATAGTCAAACTGAAAAACCTTTTTTCTATATAGAACATTACAACGGCACGTACTAAAAAAATGTCAAATTCACCACCACGGTAAAAAAAGTAATTCTAGACTAAGACAATTCGTCTGGCTCTTATCACCGCCGGGGTTCCAGCCGTTTTAGAACCTGCTGGTCTGGCGCGCGATGATGGCAAGAGGCCAGATGGAATGTCGTTGGTGCCTTGGAAGATGGGAACACATTCGGTGTAAGATGCAACATGTGCTGAGACCCTTGCGCCTTCACGTCTTCCAGGAACTGGAGACTGTGCCTGCGCTGCTGCTGCTTCAGCAGAGACCCTCATGCAAACGGCGCAAATATAGTAGTTTAAGTGATAATTACATACTTGAGCCGTTTGGGGTCGAGACGCTGGGTATCATGGGGTCCGAGTGCCCATCTATTATTCAAAGACATTTGCAAACGATTCATAGACGCTACCCGTGACCAGAGGGCTGGTTTATTCTTTGCGCAAAGGATCAGTATTGCCATTCAACGTGGCAATGCCGCCAGCATTCTGGCCACCCTCCCTGTTGACGTCGATGGGGAGGAATTCTTTGACGCCTGAACCTGCAGGTATATTATGTATATTGTTTATATTTTTATTTAAATAATTCTAATGTACATATTGTAAATAATTATTCTAGACTAGTTTAGCAAATGGACCACCGGTTCGAAACGCGTCCATAACCTGAGAAAACTCAGGCAAGAAACAGCGGGCAAAGAGCATTCTTTCTATCGCACAGCGCATGTCTACAGCTTTACATTATTTTAAGGAAATCCAAATCTGAGCTGAATTCAATTCAATTCTGAAGCTGAGCTTCAGAAAGAACATATGTTATGTTGGGCACGATAACCGAAATGAACGCGGGCAGAACCTTGGGCAACCGCTACTATTTTACAAACACATTACATAACATCATAACATAAACTCACGCCTTTATCCCCGAAGGGGTAGGCAGTAGGCAGAGGTGCTAGCACCCACATTTCGCCGGTTTGTGTTTAGGTCCCAATGTAATAGGTGGCGAGCCTATTGCCATTAACTGGGCACTTATAAACCTGCGATAAATACACACATAACTTCGAAAAGCATCGAAAAGTCATTGGTGTGTGCCATGGAAAACCTGGGATCGAACCCGAGAACTCTTCTCAGCAGTCCATTACCCATACCACTAGGCTACCGCGGCTTGTACATACACAAATGTTTTTTTTTTACTACTATAAAGGTATTCTCTTCAAAACTGAAGCAAGATTTTACAATTATGGGCTCTATGACTGGATGTGACAATCTTTCGAGCCGGTCAAAGTTCTGACAATCCTTTTAAGATCGACAGCATCTAGAACGGTGGTTTGTATTTTTAGAACCAACAGGATGTAGTCAATTAGCAGGCAGCATTCAAAAAAATAATACCGGACTTTCCTTCTTATTTCCGAAGCTGGGACAGAGTCAAATTAAAAGCCGCTTATTATATGTTCTTTCACACAGTACTCCGTATTCATGCAGCTATGCATTTTATGCACTCATCCGTGAAACTCAAACCGCCACTTTGTACTTATTAACCATTGCTAATAAGAGATATAGAAGGATAACTTAGACATAGTGTACACAAGTAAAAGGGAAAATAAGAACGTTTTTTATACTTTGGTCTAAGAAATAAAGACTAAGGTTGACTGATTAGTTAATGTATAGCTTTAAGCCCTCCTTTTTGTCTTTAAGAAGATCTTTTTCGAACATCGCATTTTTAGTAATACCTAAATCTAATAGATGTATAATCATTGTCATTCTTTACAGACGAATGTAAAGATTAAGGTGATTTAGATAAAAGTATAATAATTACTTTTATAAAACTTAATGCTAGAAATTGAAAAAAATATTAGTAGGATATTGAGAATATTATTAGGTAACTGAAATAAACTGTGGGTAAACAGCTTTACAGTTTGTCGTTACTTTATACTTTGTGACGAGAGATCGTGGATGTCCAGTGGTTTGATATATGATATGCCGAGATGTCGCATGATATAAATAACTGGCCCGGAGCGTTGACCTGCCTGGGTTGCCATACGTATTCAATATTTCTGAAAAATATTGAAAATGACTTCTGGTACGAGCGTAAAAAATTCTGAGCATAATGTGATTACTTTTCTTATTTTAACTTTGTTTGACACTTTGTGATGTATTTTTAAAATGAGAACAAAAACAAGTCTCGCAACAAATAACGTTTTTCTTATTATCAAGATGGTTTTGATATCTATTTTTAGCTGTCAGACACCTTTTTATTGTAGAGTGAAGTGCTTAATTAAATACATGTGTCAACAACTGTGTTTCGAAAGTTATGAACGGTGTTGACAGTATCTAAATTAAAGAGAAAAGCGTATAATTGAGCGTCCCTTTATTTTACGACCTGTATCATACATATCTTTTAATTACACGGTATATTACATCAGTACATGACATATATCAGTGAAATAATAACGGAGGGTATTCGGTGTTAGATATTTTTTCAAATTAATGATAGGTGGTGCAATTTTTATGTGCGAGGGGGAATATTTTTCATTATTGCGCATTGCACCCTCGTCTTGTTTTCCCCCGTACCCTTCGCGTTCCATTCTTTATAGCCTCAATATTGTTTCGGGAGGTATTGCCGCGACAAAATAAATGTTTGTATGGACCCCGCGTTCCACGACCGCCGTCTTCTACTGATCCGACAATTTAAGCATTATTGCTTTCCTTAGATATTTTACACGACGTGAACGAATTTTATTGCTGTTTTGCTATTAATGGCGTAAACGCGAATAAATGTAAGTACGACTTGCGAATGTATTTCCACAACTTGTAGATTAATTTTCTTGCGACAAATAATTCCTTCATTCATAATACTTTACAATGACATGAATAATTAATTGATCAAAAGTCATTCTGATCTATGCAGGAACGTTCGAGATTGGCTGTAATTGGATTATTGTTTGGGAAGAAAATTTCTTTTGATTCATGAAAGATTAATGAATATTATAATTACTTGTAGTTATGGATAAGGCATTGTCTTCTTTAACGGCAATCATTAATTAAGAAGGGGAACCTGACACGCACCATGGAACCGCTTGGCCTCATTTTCGGCCTAATTGTCTAGAAGAAAATGAGAACAAGCCTTATTGCTTGCCACTAGAAGATTCAATATTAAGAATTACGAGGTATCTGCCCCTTCTGGTGAGCAACGTTTTACTTTGAAGAGCTCGTTTCTTGCGTTATTCTATTGCTGTTTAATAATAAAATACAAATATTTGCATTGAACGGGAATAAAATACAGAGATCGTTTCCACAGCAGTCTACTGTAATGCCAAACAGGTTGTTGTTTTAGGGATAATGATATTCTTTCTTGTGGATGTCGTGGGGATTGAGCAACAGATGGTGCATCGTAGATTTTCTCAATTACTATCTTACAATGAATTATTGCTGGATAATGCCTTATTTAATTACGTATACATCTCTGAAGCTTTAATTTATGCCCTCTTACTTGATCGATTTATGTTGACTATTTAGATCTTTAAATGTGTAGGTATCCTTAACTTATTCGTTGAATGACTAACGTTTGGAAGTTGTCACCGGTGCCTATATTCCCGTTATCGTATCGTACCGTTTCTCTTTCCAGTTCAGGCTGCCCTCTTCACTAGAATAAGCATGTAAATAACTATTGCCTCAATAGAATGGCTTCATCCAAATTTTAATATATCGTTATGAGAATCTGTGTAGTTGCACCAGAAGCTTGCAATTTGGAGTCAGGGTTACGTTATTCTACACCTCTTTTCCATCATTACATGGTGACCTATAAACCCTGAAAGGTAAACCTGCGTTTGAAAGGAACATCATCCACGCATCCAGGTTGTAGAATGAACTTCCTTTGGTGGTTTTCACAAGCGACTATAATATGGGATTCTTCAAGAAGGGCATTCGAAGATTTTTACAAGGTCGGCAGCGCGATTGTAATTCCCCCAGTGTTGCATACGTCTATAGACCACAGTAACCACCTATCATTAGGTGGGCCGTGTGCTTGTCTGTCATCTAAGTGGTATATAAAAAGCACTGCAAATAATCATGTAAACCTGTGTAGCGAATATTTTGGCCTTGCGTTCTTATATTGATTTTATTTTGAAACGACTCACTCAGGTTAAGTGAGGCAACGCTTTTAACTTAGAAGTTTTATTTCCTCTACTTACAAAAGATGAAGCTTGATTTTAAATGTTTCTCGCTTTAACTGTATTTAATAAACCCTCTTTGAAATATGACGCCCACTCAATTATTTTTCCTTAACGATGGTGGAGTTTCATTTTTCCATATTTTATATTATTTATTATAGCCGAGTCTTCATTAATTTATTAGTAAAGTAATTTAAAAAAAAGCCGCGTTCTTCTCTCTGAAAATATTCATTAAAAGGCGATGCTATCCCAATTTATTCTAAATTTAAAAACTGAAACAATAATTTTATTTGCATGTTGCTTTTTGTTATTGTAGTAGTACACAATCATTTTGAATTTCTTCAACCAATTTACTAATGATCTTTTTAATTAGTAAGGCTCGTTTTTTCAATAACAAACACGTCATACGTGTCCCAATGTATACCTACTTTCTTACTTTTTTTATTTTTACGTGCAGGAAATCCTCACGGATACCCCACCCCTCCGGAGCCGGAGGGGGAGGTTATATCGGACTCGAACCGACTAAACCGCACGCCGTCTCTGGGTCGTAGTTGTAGGCCGAAGGTGAGATTGTCATGCAACATATCCCTCGCACCCCGGCTGACCTAGTGCCATCCTTCTCGGTCTGGCCCTCCTCGGGAGGGGGGACCACGCGGTCCCCGACTCCTCCCCGGTGTAGGGTGACGGGCGGCTCCACCCGTCACCATCAGGCCCGCGCTCATGGGGGCCGGAGGTCGATCTGCGCCCTCCGACACCCTACGAGCGCATGCAGCGATGTCAGTGAGTCTCTCTCGCTCATCGCGCCGCGCCGTATACCTACCTACCAGTAATATATCAATTGTTCGGTCACTGCTTTTTATTTTCGCTTTACATATTTCGTGTCAAATCCATATTTAACGAGTTCTTTATCGCGGCACCCGGAAGCCAGAAAAAGCTCCTACATATAGATAAGTACATTTTTGACGCGAACGTTCAATTTTCCATGGAGCTTAGGTGAAAGGAAATTTTGGACCCTCGGATTAGACCCTCAATTACGGCCCCACCGACACAGCTCACGACCTCGCGATATAAATCAACTTGAATTAGCAGTAGCAAAAAGTACTGTACATTTTAATTTTCTGTAGCTCGTTTGTGAAAATGTGAAATTTCTACGCACTATCAGATAAATAAGGCTAACACCATGTAACATGGGTTCTGAAACGAGGATAAAGATATAGTTAATTAAATACAGTTTCTGGTAAATACAAAGAAACAATTTAACCAATGGAAATACACATAGTTTATCTGAAGCTAAGACGTCAGTTAAAATCATGATAACCATAGACATACAACATCATGTGCACTGGGCATAAACAAATAGCTCCTTGGAATAAGAGAATGTGTTTCAAATTCAACTTGTAGCATTTACTTTCATACTCTAACATAGAAATAATATGAGCTAAATAATAGATACATAAGCTTGTAAAAATAGTCAGCTACTTATAAACAATCGTAAGAGCGTTTTCACATTATCCGATATCCGACATCCGATATCGGAGGAAGTCAAATGTATAAGATATTATATAATAGTTTAGATGTATTTCCCTTTCACACTGTACGGCTCGAAATCGGTTATCGGAGGCAATACCGACTGTTTTGACCCGATATCGGATAACAAAGAGACTAAAACAGGGGCTGCAAGCAATTTTCGAATTAATGACATCTTCTTAGTTACGTGTCTTTTCGCGTTAATTGATGACGCTGATCACGAATATAAGAAAAAAAACCCGATACCATGTCATGTCAATAAGGTCGAAAATTGCATTTTTTCACCCTTAGCATCCCTTACTAGTCTGTCCTTTCGATAAAATGGCCGTATAGGGCCGATTTTATCGGATAAAAATGTGAAAACGCTCTAACAAACAAGTGAACTTCTGAGAGTACTTATTTAGAAAGGTTTTTATAAAGAACTCAATAAAAAATAATTTCGAGAATCGATTTTCGCAATGTCGATGTCGGCTCCCGTCTCAATTCACTATCGAGAAATTGTGGAGTGAACCGCAAAACTTTTTGCAATAACACCGACAAGGATATTTTATCATGAACTTTTTTGCAAACCGGAACATTCGAATTCTATAGAAATGGAACATTTCATAGAAATCTTTAGTGAATAAAATTATAGAATCAGAGTAGCCAACTAAACTAAGTAAGCTCACTCCATTGTAGTTCATAGGCAAAAGATTTGTTCTTTTAATCCTATTTTCTACGAACCCTTGGGACATTTGCTAGCTTTTATGTCTGAGGATCGGCTATAATGTACCCAAATAGGATTTCTTAAACAGACTTGACAGAATAGATTATGTAATCCAAAGTAATGCGAACAGGATTTAGGATTGTTTGTTGTCCCGTATCAATTTTTGGAGCAAAAGGAGTCGAGTGGAGTCGAGTCAGGCACGAAATTAGAACTCACAATGTCATAATTTTACTAGCACTTCTTATAAATGCCAAAGTTATAACACTTATAACAGAAAGAAAGAACGGATCGAATGCCATTTGGCAAAGAGAAACATTTTAATTTGGATTAATACCTACGTAAGTCGTAGGTAGTACATATTTTTCAACGTCATATTTCATATTTCAACATCATATTTGTCAAAGACACGTTTATTGCTCATAAGAATGTCTTGCAGTATTTTTTGGGGAGGTAATGTCGGACTCGAACCGTACGCCGTCTGTGGGTCATTAAGCCAGGCCGAAGGTGGGGTTGTTAGAAGGTATATCCCTCGCACCCCAGCTGATCCAGGACCATCCCTCTCGGACTGGCCCTCATCGGGAGGGGGGACCACGCTGACTCGCCCTCGGTGTGGAGAGGCGCGCATCATGAGATGTGCGCCGCCGTGAGCGGCGGTGAGCGTGTGCAGCCCCGAGTCCTCGCTCGCGTCGCAGTGATCGCACTCGGGCGTTGGCTCTATGCCCATCATATGCAGATACCGCCCGAAGTTCCCGTGTCCGGTGATGATCTGCGTCTGATGGTACGAGAGGCTACCGTGTGGCCTCCCTAGCCACTGCCCCGTGATGGGACCTACCGCCGCTATCACGGCGTGCCGTGCGCGTGGCCACCATGTCCCTGTGGAGCCGTGATTTCTCGGCCCAAATATCTTTGGGCTCGGGATCGAATCCCCGCTCCCGCGCCTCCTTTCGGAACCGATACAGTGCCGAAATGGTCCTCGCTTCCAGGATCCACGGTAGCGATCTGGCAGAATATTACCCACATAACCCAAATGCCATATCAAAGTATTGCAGTTAGACTCATTGTTGGATTTTTGGGGGCTCCATCGCGTAACGACTGCCATAGATATTCGCATGGCGTTTTTCTAATCTGCAGCAGATAATATTAGCTTAATTTAGACTTTAGTTGTAGGTGTTTTTTTTTAAACCCTTGAAATTGTTTACAATAACCTGATCCAAAATGGCCCACTATAAGAGAATCAAACTACTAGTATGTTATCTTTGTAAATAAATTAAAAAATAATTTCGAAAATAAGACGAAATTGAGCTAACAAAGTTATCCTTATAATCAGCGCTGTAACTTATTTGAGTATTCCTTCTAACACATCCCAAGTATGAGTGTTCACAACTAAACACTAGTTGTACAAGTTCAAACAAGTCAATTATCGCGCTACAACATAAAATCCAAGACAAATTATAAACAACCCATAATTTGACACTACCGCAACATAGTGTCAACATTCAACTCTAAAATAATGTCGTTGTCGAGACAATAATTCTCGAGTTAGTATCAACAAACCAATACGTGGTGTATTCGTAGATATGATTTGAGCAGCCACTTTGTAAAATAAACACACAAGCTGCGAAGATAATCTCAAAACGTGAATACATAAATAAACAACGTTCGAAAATGTTAAAAGGCTTGGGCTTCTTCATATTATATAGCGTCTAGTTTGTTAAAATTTCTTTGAATAAAAGAAATCGATCTTTTTGAATGAAGTTATGTAAATTAGATTTTATATTTATTTACAATACTGCATTTAAAATTAAAAATAAATTAATGATATCTATAAAACCTAAGAATTCGTTAACCGATGTAAATATTTAAAATATGTATATGTACATTGGTATAAAGCTGACTGGTATAAACCCGGCAACTTCAAGTGACATGGATATTAAAACATGAAAGTCACATCATTAATATCGTTAATGTGTTCAAAATACCTTAAGTCTAGACTAATAGCCTTTTTTCTATAAGCTTAAATTTGTCTGCAAGAAACTACTTCGTACATTCATCCCATCTTTATTCGAAACGTGTTCTCAAAAAGTATTCGTAATAAGTATATTTGGAGCAAACTTTTTTCTGCAAACTGTTCGCTTAACCACATCGTGCCTTACAGGTCCTGTTTATTTGTAACATTAGGATTTTTCATGAAATGAATCCATGTAATTGTTAATGGTCCAACTTTGAATACCACAATTTCCTGAAGTGAAACACGCATAGTTTTTGATTACACTGCAATAAAAATGAAACTTTAAGATGCATGCGACCTCTGTTGTTGTTAATACAACACTGGCTGCGATGATTTTAAGATCCTATCAACCCATTTTTCAAATGATTCATTAACTTGTCCGTTACTCTAGTATGTTTACTTTTTTTTTTTCAGAAACATATGCTTTAACATATGCATTATGCTTTAAGATGATTTAGCAGCCGGCAAACAGGAATACTACCCGTCCTTCTATTCCCTTTTTTTAAATCTTCTCACTTGAGGATTTAATGACTTAGTCAGAATGGCAGGAGGAGCTTTACCCTTACCTCGCCTTTTGAATTTCTTTTCCGCAATATCTTTTCAGAATTGAGTACCGCATGTTCCAAATATTATTAAAATCCGCCAATAACTGGCACCACCGCAAACTTTCCTATTTTACCCCATTTTGCCTTCCCCTCCCGTTCTGCCAGCAGATATTTGTCTTAGAGAAAAATTAGGTAGGTTATTTTGTTGTACTATCTTCGGGATTCCTATCCTATTCTCTTGGCTATTTGTTTACCAATAACATATTATTTTACCATTATAACATTACTAATACTGGACTGGTATTAGCTTTCCTGTCTTAATGATGATTCTTGGTAATGAATCCAAAATATTTCATACATTGTAGAAAAAATGCATAAAATTGAAACCAAACGTTATTATTTGGTATACCAAAAGAATTTTTATCAAAGAAATATTGAATTTCCCTAGACTTCTTTGAGTAGTGTGCTAAGTTGGAAAAGAAAATAACTAACAAAGTTACAATCGCATTTTAAACAAGGATATTGTGGATAAATTCCTATAAAAATTCCTTCAAACCAGTGGAAGTTAGATGAATAAACTTTGTACTGCTTCCACTTCGACTTGAATGGCCTGGCTACCTGGCGGAGATGACGCCGTGTTAACTCAATTTAAACTTATGTCCTAACTCAATTCTACATTGCACCTTTACACATACAACTATGGTAAGATATGCTTGGATAACAGTGTATAAATTTATAGTGAAGTAGATCTCGATCGAGGTAATAATGTTGGCGATAAGTTCAAAAGATGCGTTATCACAAACCATACTTCCAGCAATTTATCGTATCGAACTAAGTTGTATTTTACTTTGGAGAGACTTGACTCTATTAAAATCTATTTACTAAATTTAAAGCATATTCTGAAAACCCATAACTTTGATTTTATTTGCAAGCAGCCAAAGTATTGAAGTTGAACTCAGGCGTAATGTGTTCTATGAAAATAATAGGGGTTAAAGTATGAAATTGCCGTTTAATTGTAATAGATACTTCAAATTGACATAGAACCTTCATGGTTTGAGATTTTTGAGTGAAACTTTTTCCACATGGTACCTATGTAGTTCTTCATTTAAAAATGTGCAACATTCGATTATCGACTTTCAGTTGCTTTTTTTATTCAGCTTAGACAAGAAAGATGGATACTTCGAAAATTCGAGTGATTTTTGAATACGAGTTCCGACGCGGAACTAACGCGGCAGAAACAGCTCGCAATATCAATGTTGCGTTTGGAGAGGGGACTGCTAATGAACGCACCGTGCGATTTTGGTTTAAACGCTTTCGTGATGGAAACTTTGATTTGAAGAACGAACCACGAAGAAGGCCGTCCACACAGGTGAATAACAATGAATTGAAACACATGGTGGAAGCCGATCCGAGCCAAACTACCCAGGAATTAGCTGCATGGTTTAACGTTACCTTACCAACAATATTGACTCATTTGCGTCAAATCAATAAAATAAAAAAATGTGAAAAATGGGTACCTCATGATTTGACTGATCTGCAGAAAGAAATGCGTGTTGAAACTTGTGTTGCCTTGTTGAATCGATACAGAAATGAAGGAATATTGGATCGAATTGTGACATGTGATGAAAAGTGGATTCTTTACGATAACCGTAAGCGAAAAATGCAATGGCTGGCAATTTCATACTTTAACCCCTAATAATAATAGATCTAATGATACTATTATAAGCAATAATAATAATTCTCGAATATGAAAATAATTTTATAGGGTGGAGGAACTTAACCGGTCAAATTTGAGCAAGGTATGTTTGTAGGTATGCTGTTTCCCATTTACCAAAATAACGCTATGACGGTTTGTAAGAGTCTTTGCATTTAAAAACAGTTTGTGTATTTTGTAGTGAAGTCACAGCTTCTTATTATAACGTAAGGGGCGACCGTTTAGAGAACTACTTCGCAAAATGTAAAAGTGAAACTTTTAATAAGAAATGTAATGGTAAATATATAAAGATATGTAAGCTAAAGCCAGGTCGAAGACATTTAAACGTCTTAGTCGTTTAATAATATGCAAACGTATACTAGGTGTACTATCCTATATACGTGTGGTATTTCATAGTAAGGAAATATCCACGCGGCACTAAGTGGATTACGATGTACGAAGAAAACAGGTATGTACGGTAAAAGACAGTACACTGTCGACCATTATTTGGTTTACTCTTTTAATTACTTATGAGCACTAAGTACACTGTATCTAATATCTTAAGTACTCTTAGGACGTACTTTGTAGAGTATAATCTATTTTTGTGATAAGTGGTAATGAATCGTAACTTACTTAATTCATTTTGTAATTTACTGTGACAATTTATGGCAAATCTTCAGGTAATTTAGTTAGATAACTTTTTGAGCGACGTGAATTAGTTCGAGTGGAATATTATTGAGCTTATTTAATGTACATACCATATCCATATATTCGTTTTCATTTGTTGCTAGATCCGTAGAATTATACCTGACTTTCCTGAATTAAGATGGCACTATCCAATACCATATGGTTTCGATGGTTCGAATCTAACAGAATCATGAACTTAAAGAGGGGAAATGTAGTGGTTCTGTTAAGCTAAAGATATATGAGATCCGATTCTCAGCACTCCATGTATTCACCGTGCGGTCGCCGGGTCCATAGCGTGGTACAGAGAGGAACACCATGACGGCGACTGGGACTTGCGACCCAGATGTAGGTTTAGGGTGGCCACCTTTTGATGCATCAGTACTCACCTCCATCGTTAATAGTGTCCCCTCCCCCTCCCTACCTATCCATATTTGGTAAGATCCTATCAATACCGCTTTTGATATTTGATTTAGTAAAGAGCTTGAAGCTCTTGGCAATCCGAGGTCTTTAGGTAGGTTATACAGGTATTTAGCTGGAATTCCCCTTGCTCCTATTTCTACGGCATAGAGTTTATTCACGTAGCCGTTTTTGGTTAACTCGTTAGTCAAGTCAAAGTTTTTTTGTGGGTAATCCTTTCTTCGCTCTAGCTACCGCCAAACTTACAGCCTCACGTATGATTTCTATTACCTTATCATGACGGCACGAGTAATGACCCCGGTCTAATAGCGTCCTACAACCCACTTGCAGGTTTCACCACATGAGTTACATGTTTTATCTGTGGCTTTTCCCCATCTAACTAGATTGCTTTGGTCGCGGAAGGTCAATTGGAATGCATTTAGGTAAAATTTAAGTAAGGCCGGTGACCAGTCGTATATTATGGTACGCCACTTTAAGGCTATGGGAATACAAAATTCACCTAGGGTCAACCATTCGTTTTGCATTTCTAGGTTCATTGCGTGCACCATATAGGTGTTGTTTTCGTCTGCTTGAAGAAAAGATTTTGTTATTTCTTTATTTGTTTGTCTCCGAATATTAGATTAGACCGACTCTACCAGTCTGCGAGCCTATCACGATTTTTTTATGCATTTTTATCTTTCGGAAGGACTTTTACCATTTCGTCTTTAGATTTCGATAAGACGTGCATTTTAGTTACTCTTAGGTATCTATAGAGTTCTGATGGCTTCTTAAGCGTCATTCCAAAATTATTCGCGGTACTATAAAGTGCCGACTGAGCTAGCCCTAGCCACGACTTCAGTGTCTTCGTGACACTCGCATCTAGTTTTTTGAGGAGGCTCTGATTTATATCATATATAAGAAAAGGTCAGTTAAGACGCGAGGTTAAATAATTATCATAGATCCAAGCTTATTTAACATTACTTATTGGTTGTTGGTGGTCACATCGGGGTGCGGTGAAATGTGTATTTGCCTCTTTGGTATTTAAAATTCACGTTTAAACAATACAAACTGAATTAACTACATTACCATAATTTACTGTAGGTACAAAATAAACAAACATACATACAGAACAAAAATGCATACGAACCAAAAACTGAAATTGGATGTTGAACTTTTTAACGATAATTCAGTTTAGGAGCCGCGCAGTAGAATTAAGTATTCTCCACTTCTCGACTCAAGGGACGATACTGACCTAGTTCCTAACCTGACAACTGCTGAACATACATTTTTCAGTCATTACGTGCAAATTGGGAATATTGCTGGCAGTGAACCGACCCTATCACATTCCCTTCACTCGTAAAAGTTAATGAATTGAAAGGGTTCAGGACATTTCTATTATAGAATATCGGAGTTTTGGTTTTGCCAAATATGTTGCAATTTACGTTGTGGATACGATTCTTAATGAAGGTTTAAGTTAGAAAGTTGTAGGGAGGTATTAAAAGGAAATGGGTCGTGGTAAAATACTGGCCACAGTGTAATTATATTGTCAATTAACTGAAAATTTATCGTTCTTTTTTAATCAGCTTCGGTTTTCGTAGAGGTTTACAGCAAGACTTTAAATGTAGGAGCCAATTGCATAATTGCCAATAATATGTATGGCTCCATTAGCTTTTCTTTTCAGAAGTTATAAAAGTGATGAATCTCTGAGTTAAAGAAATGTCAATACAGGCATAATTCAAATTGATCTTAGACTAATATCGACCTCGAATAACATAAGTGCCAATAAAATTAATGTCTCCGTGGCGTAGCGGTAGTGA
Source organism: Eilema caniola (assembly GCA_949126895.1). Taxonomy (NCBI): domain Eukaryota; kingdom Metazoa; phylum Arthropoda; class Insecta; order Lepidoptera; family Erebidae; genus Eilema; species Eilema caniola. The sequence continues at coordinate 10,471,908 of OX421479.1, read as the reverse complement.
AAGCGGCCGCTACGCAGGAGGCGCGGGTTCGATCCCCGCTCAGTGCAAATATTTGTATGCATGAATATGTATATTTGCATTGGTCTGGGTGTTTCTATTTATAATATGTATGTATTTACAAAAAAAAAAAAAGTATCTAAGTATGTTTATCAGCATTCTAGATTCCATAACACAAGCTAGTTAAGCTATGCTTACCATGGGTCTAGATAGCGTTGTGTGAAATGTTGTGGAATATTTATTTATTTATGTTGAAAAAAATCAGTTTAGAGACACTCGAAACCTGTAGTTTCGTTCGAGTATTAATTTTAATTAAGGACGACATAATAGACTTTCCAGATATGTTAGAACAGCAGCAAAAGAAGGACGGAATGAAATTTTGAAGCAACTTTTATGCTAACTTTTCAAATCGATAAGATACGAAAAAGTGAATCGCTCAGGTGGGACTCGAGCCCGCAATGGAATGATCTGACCACTGCCACCGAGCTACGCCTGAAGCAATCCAAATTCCCTTATACAATACTCTTAGGGCGGCTAATCGATTTGAAAAGAAGAACTGTTCTCTCAGCCTATCACTGTACGAAAAGCTACATTATAATTACGTATATTATACCGCTATGCGGATGCCTGAAACCGTAAACGGAAACTAGTTAATTACTAAAACGTCTTCAAACTATAAGTTTTCCAACGTTGACACATTTATTAATTTATTCCTTGGAGCGATTGTAAGCGATATCCCAGGGGTTTAAGAGATTGCAAATGGATGGTATTATTAATTATGCAACGCTTAGTTCAGCTCGACTGTGACCCAATTTATACCTCCTGCTAGCAGCTGCTATAGCGTCGCTTTCTACTTCACTGATCTGTATAACTGCACTATACCATGTTAAGATCTGTGTACAGTCAGCATCAGATCGATCTTGATGAACAAAGTACTCAAAATGATCTTAATGCTTTGGTTTCTCTCCTTTCATGTTGACTGTTTTGATATTTGTTAAACACTTAGTTCGAACTATAATACAATTTAAATCAATAAAACAGTTTGATTTGCTTTGACGCTGACTGTACTACAGAATGAAGCTACATAATGTGGAACTGTTTTGACAGTTATGGGGGCCTAGTAGAATACCTAGCATACCCAGTTAACTAATGCTTTAATACCTATTAGTCATCACTATATTTACCCGATTGTGAAGCATACATAGAGGGTTGGCCTCCGGTACTGATACTAAAAAAAGACGGGTTGCACTCCGGGAGTGCCGGCAGAAGTGAAAACTTATTCTTTCTTCGTTATATACAGATAAAAAGATAAAAAGAACATACCATACCATACCATACCTATATCTAATAATTATAGCGTCAATCATAGAACCTATCACAAATATTTTGTCAGAAGAAATTAATGAATTACAAAAAGAAAAATAATCTCAAAAAGGAACAAATTACAAAAAGAAAAGATAATCACAAAAAGTGTCAGAGGCCCAGGTTCGAACCCGGTACTATCTGAAACCATAAGGACTTACAGTCGAAGCGCTTACAGCTAAACTACGAAGCTTCATAGCATATCTAACAAAACAAACAATCTGTTGCAAATGTTGTATGACGTCAGTCGTCGGTTACGGTGACCTTTGATCAAACGATCCTGACGCGAGTTTAACACTTTTTACCCTTCCAACGCCGCTAAAGAAGAAGTTTTCACTTCAAAAATATCTTATTTAATTTGTTTTCACCTAATGAGAAATAGAAATCAACTAAGATCTCAGATGAAATAAAATAAATACAAAACAGTTACCTTTACCTGTACCTAATACAAGAAAATAGGTCGTCACAGGGATAAAATACAGCTACAAGAGAGTAGTTAGAAAGTTCGTGAATTTGGGAAACTTGGTTAACGTGGGTACTAACAGGTACTTATAAAAAGTTTGCCGAACTTTACAACAACCATAGGATTAAAGTATGTAATGCCTATGACAACGCCTTACATATACTTAATGAAGTTGGTAACAAATTAAGTACTTCTATTCAAATAATATAACATTTTACTTGCCTAATATGCTGCAAAGTAGAAAACTATATTATGCTTTTTAAATCCATACTTATATTATAAATGCGAAAGTAACTCTGTCTGTCTGCCTGTATGTTACACTTTGACGGCCTAAACCACTGAACCGATTTTGATGAAATTTGGTATAGGGGTAGATTAGACCCTGAGAAAGGACATAGGCTATGTTTGGTAGCGACAACCGACATCCACGCGGGCGGAGCCGCGGGCAAATGCTAGTTTTATATATTATGGATAAATTAGACTAATTATTGACCGCGGCTCCGCCCTCGTGGATGTCGTTTATCGCAAACAAATATAGCCTGTGCTTCACCTGTAGACCTTGATTAGAATCTATCTCTGTACCAAATTTCAAATATTTTTACTTCATATTATTTCTATAGCTTGACATAAATAAATTGAACGACTGCTGGGAACCCAAACACGGCTAAAATGGACAAATACAATTAAAAACTTGGCTGCTAAATCCAAACCACATAGCTATGTACAGTTTGCGTGATAGCAGTTTTCGCAGTCTTCAGAGTATCTTCAAGTTTTTGTTTAAAATACTTGCAACTATTTGGTCGTGTTTGACAATGCAGGCCATACATTGTCTCTTTGTGTTTATAAATCACATCAGGCCCACTTGTGCTTGTGCCAACAGCGTTAAATTTTAAACCAATAGCATATTCATATTCCCTCTACCCGGTTACGTAGTAAATTTTCACTACGTTCACGTTTGCTGCCGGTATGTATATAATGAAAAACAACCCCATTGTATTGTGACACTAACTGTAATTTTAGCTGTATAGTTTATCATCTTGCATCCTGGAAAAAGTCAGGCTTCGATGTGAAAGCCTCAGATGCGACTGGGATTAATGCTAGGATGATGAAGCAGAAGAAGAAGTTCTTTTGCGTTATGAATGTCTTTGGAGCTTGTACCTCCTATATATACTATGATTTAACTGGTGTTACTATATTCTGCAAATGGACCTGAATCCTTAATATAACTAAAATTTACTTATTCAGAAATTGAGTTTAATCAGCATTGTTACACAGATTTCATAATGAGCAAAGAACTTTGTAAATCTTTTCGAAGAAAAAAATAAAACGGTTTTGTTTGCGGTAGGTACTCTGATTACCAGCCTTTGAATATGTTGACTTGGCGGCCTCAATAGTCTTTTATTTAAGTTGGCCCGTTTCGCTGGTATTCCGGAGTAAGTTTGGTTCCCAAGTTGATTCTCCGTTTGGTTTAGTTCCGGACATCGCCAATTGCCGCAAGATTGCAAATTTACGATTTAATAGTATTATGGTGTCCAATATCCTCGCAAAACTCAGCGGCTGTTATCTACGCTCGTAGCATAACTTATATGTGAAATTTTATTTAATCTTAATTTTCGTTTGCAATTTTTATTACTTTTAACCAGGGTATTTTCTGTATTAGATATTATTTGGTATCTTAATTGTAAAACATTCTAAAAATCCTGCTCCTATAACACTAAATTTCATTGGAATATTACGTTGTGAGTTACACTCTAATATTTTCCTTCCAACGAAGTTTCAATATAAATTCCATCGTCGGATTTAGCCGATCCACAGTTTCAAAAGTTTGAAATAATCGGACATTCGATGGGGTAGTCATTCCGATCGCCCAATAAACTGCGGCAAGCTGTTCACAAGTTTCATGTTCTCTCCGTAGGGAGTTTGTTAATAAACCACAGCGAAGTGAAGTTTCGAGTCTAGCTTGTGGAAACTTGACTGTAGTACTAGAATATATGGACATCCGAAAGGCAAATTTGCTCCCTACTCGGTTTTTTGCACTGAAAGCGCTTCTAAGTAGATTTTGAGATTGAATTCATGTATTTGTAGTCTGGAGTGTATCCTTGTTACATAGCACTGTGTCATAAATGAATATTTATTCCAAGTTTTCTCAAAAGATATGCAAGAAATTTGTAGTCAATTGTGATAATTCCTTGTTACTGAGAAAATTATTCACTGGCATCTAGAACACACCATGTCTTAGTGAATACAGATACCGGCAAGACACCTGTAGTCAATTTTTTTTTCTAAAATAACTCAAGAAACCAAAAGGGCGAAGTAAGTTTACCCTACTTTTAAGTTTCTCAATATAATAATTATATGTGCTCGTAGTACAGCTAACTATTGAAGTATAAGCGAATTTCATCTATTTTTGTGGGTTGTTCCATATGAATCCCCTTAAAACTTAGTACAGTTAAAGTTTTATTCTTATAAGTGTTCGTGGGTCTTTTTCATATTTAGGAAAATTCATAAATCTTTTCTAGCTGCTACATGCTTGAAATACTTATCTCATTGCCTCCATCAAATGAAATCAAATTCATGTTATAGTCTATCTGTGAGTTAAATTGTATCTAGATACACTCAGGCGTTCTAGTGTGATTGAGTATACACTACCATAGTTTCAAACTTCCGCATTTATCATAACGAAAATATGAGTTCTATGACAGTGCAATATCAAAATTTCGCTTTGATCAAAACATAGCTTAACTTCAGCGATCAATTTTAAGTACGTCCGCACAAAGTTTGCGGTCACGAGAGCGCATTAAGGATATTTTACCGCTTGGCGCGTGCTGTGCGTGGCAGCTTAAAGCCTTGACTTGATGAACACCTGGTTGTAGTTATGGTCAAAAGTAGTTCTTCATAGCACATAATTATTTCGTAGCCCCGAAGAATAACGGTAGATGACTAACCCTACGACGTATTTATAAGAGAAATTACCTGTCGGCTAGTTCAGTAAGCATAGTACAGTTAGCATCAGATCGACCTAGACTGGCAGGCTGCTTACAAAGATCTTAATACTTTGTTGGTCAAAAATGATCTTATACTGACTGTGCCCCCCAGAAATAGACTGTCTAGAATGAACTGTGAATTAGATGTGCAGTTGACAGGCAATTCACATGCATTTGTAATTTTTCCTAAAAAGGAAGTGATTTGTTATGTTTAGTGTCTACTAGCTGTTGCCCGCGGCTCCGCCCGCGAGTACGTTTCTTCTTGCAATTAAACTAGTCAGTGATAATGTAGCATTCAAATGGTGAAAGAATGTTTAAAATCGGTCCAGTACTTTTTGAACCAATTCGTTACAAACATACTAACATACAAATCTTTCCTCTTTATAATAATAGTATAGATTTAAAATGGGAGGTTTATATTGTAATCAGTTCCCACCGGAAAATCATAGTGTAGACCACTTAGTGCACCCGGTCGAATAGCATCTTAGCGAATAGCACCTAGCCTTGTCCATGAACAGCACCTATCAAAATGTTTGGCAGGTGCTATTCGTGGATACTAATATCATCTCCGGCAGAACCTAGCTACTGGGAAAAGTACCTATGAATCTATAACCCGCGGAGTTAACGTAGAAAACAGAACAACCAATACCTAAAGAATTACACATTACCTACTCATATTTGACGCATCATAAAATCCTATCTAACTATCAAAGTGATAGATTTGACTTCAATAAAACCTTATAAGAAAAACATCTTGTGGGTCCTTCCCCAACAATAATGTTTTTATGGCTTTGCCATATACACCTACTACATCATAAAAGTAATTCTTTTTTGCCTGTATTATGTATCTTTAACTCCTATAAAATTGGAGGATGCTAAACGAGTAGGATTTGACTGTAGTAGCTTGTGAGAAAGTGGGCGTTCCGACGTCACTAAAATAGAAAATAATGACCATTTTTTAACAAGTACGAATGACAATGACAGGCTAAATACTGAAGTTAACATTTTTGTTACTTCTTAACGAGTTGTATAGAACTATTTTGTTGACCATTGAGCCCAAGCCCACACGATAGAAGTAAAGGTAATTAGGCAGGTAAGTATAATATTTTCTTTTCAATAAATATAGATAGGTATAAGAATTCATACGTAACGTATTTAGTCACACAGGTCCGCTAAACACTACGAGATTGGTTTCAGAAAGATAAATTAAATACTGAAGTTTACATTTTTGTTACTTCTTAACGAGTTGTATAGAACTACTTTGTTGACCATTCTGCCCAAGCCCACACGATAGAAGTAAAGGTACTTAGGCAGGTAGGTATGATATTTTCTTTTCAATAAATATAGATAGGTATAAGAATTCATACGTAACGTATTTAGTCACACAGGTCCGCTAAACACTACGAGATTGGTTTCAGAAAGATAAAATAGAAAATAGATAATAGTTCAATATTGGTATGAGGTTATTAATTTCTATGTAACACCTACTACGCTATATAAGCTGTTTTCAACAAAATTTGTTGCCCGGTTCCTGTACTGGCTGACACGGGAATGAGTTTTGAATTGCGAATTTAGAACGGGACATAGAAACTAAATAAATATGATTTAACTAATTTAGAGTTCTTTTTTGTAATGTCATGTGTTTATGGTCAGGTTGTGGTCTTTCGTGGTATCATTTTTTTGTTCCATACAAACAGTCGAGTGGGACCATAGAAGTTATTATATGTATAATAAACATATTCACAAAGGTATTCACTTATTTCATGAAAGCATATAGTCTTATTATTTCTTACATTCGGTCGACTCGGCGTGGGCGTAAATAAGGGTACAGGTGAAATGCACGCAAACTCAGTTTACGCTCTCCTTTTTTTATACCACTAAGGTGGCAGACAAGCACACTGCCCACCTGATGGGAAGTGGTTACCTTGGCTTATGGACGTATGAATCATCAGGGGCATCATAATCGCGCTGCCGACCCTAAATTCTCTATCGCTAATATGTTACTACTATATTGGTGTTAATTCGGCATGTCCACCCGATTAAACTAAACTAAACTAAAAATTCTCTTATTTTAGTTTAGTTCAACGCTTTGTCTATTCGGTTTGGCCACCGAACTAAAAATAGTGCATGCATTATTAGTCAAGGTCACACGACTAAATTGAATAAACCCTTTTTAATCTGTGAATTCAATGAACGAATGACAACGTCCTTGTTGTTGAAGTGTGAGAGAGACAACTTAACTTCTTGTCAAAAAACGTGTTCAAATTCAAACGTGACCGTAAATTAAACCTCTGAAAAAATAAACAAACCAAAACAACAAACTTGGCGGCATGGTAATGGGAATATTACGTCACAATCATTTAAGGTGATTTTTCAAGTATCTCCAACAGGAACTTGGCCGCTGATGATCCTAAAGAATTTTCTAAATTTACGGTCGGCCATCTCAAACGGATTTGATGCATCCTTCGACCGAAGCAACCTGGCCCGTTCTTCCCGATTTCTGTAAAATAAATAAATTTTCACTTCTCATGCTCTTAAAATGTTACTTTAGTCCCTGCATATCGGGACTAAAGTTCCTTATTAATCTCTAGGGACTAAAGTAATTTTTTTTTAATTTACTTTGATAACTCCTAAACAGCCAATCACGGTGTTTGTGAATGGGAGGATTATCACCTTTTTAATGATTGTGTATAGAAATAACCTCAAAATGACATTTGAAAAAATCAAAATCCCATTTAATTTCGTAAACCACGATTAATGATATTAATTTAATTAATTATTATGTAAGTATTATGGATAACTTCATTGTATTATCCATTTCTAATTAGTTGTAAATTATTTTTCAAGTTTGAATCTGTTGCCTAAATATATATGTAAGCATATAAACCGTACGTCACTTAACAACAAAAAAAACCGCGGTACAAATTTCTTTGCAATTTGAATTTTGAATAGGTTATTCGTAATAAGCTTGCGTTGTAATCACCAATTACTTACACCAACTAATTGTGCGACTTAGAAACTTTGTTATTATAAATAAATAAAAATAAATAAATATTCCACAACATTTCACACAACGCTATCTAGATCCATGGTAAGCATAGCTTTACTACCTTGTATTATGGAATCTAGAATACGGATAAATATACTTAGATAATTTTTTTTGTAAATGCATACGTATTATACATAGAAATACCCAGACCAATGCAAATACCCATATCCATGCACACAAATATTTGCACTGAGCGGGGATCGAACCCGCGCCTCCTGCGTAGCGACCGCGTTCACTACCGCCACGCCACGGAGGCTTTACCCCGTTATCGATATAATAAATTAATATATTTAGGTTGAAAAAGATATTTGCCTATTTCTTAATTTTTTTTTAAAATAACTATTATAATATTGTATAAACTGTCGCTTTTTTTTCCTCGCATTCAAAGTGAAAAGTAGAGTGTTTAACGTGGGACTAAACAACCATAATGACACTCGAACTATTAGCCACCCTCGCTTCGCTCGGGTGCCTAAAACATCTCGTGTCATTATGACTTGTTTTAGTCCCTTGTTGAACAATCTACTATTTCACTTCTCATGCTCTTAAAATGTTACTTTACTCCCTGCATATCGGGACTAAAGTTCATTATTAATCTCTAGGGACTAAAGTAATTTTTTTTTAATTTACTTTGATAACTCCTATACAGCCAATCACGGTGTTTGTGAATGGGAGGATTATCACATTTTTAGTGTGTGTAGGTATAGAAATAACCTCAAAATTATATTTGAAAATATCAAATATCCCATTTAATTTCGTGAACCACGAATAATGATATTAATTTAATTAATTATTATGTAAGTGTTAAGGATAAGTCCATTTTATTATCCATTGCCAATTAGTTTTAAATTATTTTTCAAGTTTGAATCTGTTGGCTAAATATTATATATGCAAGCATATAAACCGTACGTCACTTAACAACAAAAAAACCGCGGGACAAATTTCTTTGCAATTTGAATTTTGAATAGATTATTCGTAATAAGCTTGCGTTGTAATCACCAATTACTTACACCAATTGTGCATTAGAAACTTTGTTATTATAAATAAATAAAAATAAATAAATATTCCACAACATTTCACACAACGCTATCTAGATCCGTGGTAAGCATAGCTTTACTACCTTGTATTATGGAATCTAGAATACGGATAAACATTCTTAGATATTCTTTTTTGTAAATGCATACATATTATACATAGAAACACCCAGACCAATGCAAATACCCATATCCATGCATACAAATATTTGCACTGAGCGGGGATCGAACCCGCGCCTCCTGCGTAGTGACCGCGTTCACTACCGCCACGCCACGGAGGCTTTACCCCGTTATCGATATGATGAAATTAATATATTCAGGTTGAAAAAGATATTTGCATATTTCTTAATTATTTAAAAAAAAAAACATAATTTTGTATAAAAAGTCGCCTTCTTTTCCTCGCATTCAAAGTGAAAAGTAGAGTGTTTAACGTGGGACTAAACAACTATAATGACACTCGAACTATTAGCCACCCTCGCTTCGCTCGGGTGGCTAAAACATCTCGTGTCATTATGGCTTGTTTTAGTCCCTTGTTGAACAATCTACTATTCTAACCTTAAAATAAATTTCAAACCCAACCTTTATGATAATAGTTAATTTTTCAATTATTTTATTGTTACACAATTTTTACATATATTACAGATGTATTGGCAAATATTAAATTAAATTAATAAAGTTACTATTTATACACAATATTAAATATAATAAAAAAACTAAAACTAAAAGTTAAAATGCGTCGTGGAATTCATCCGCATCGCATGCCTCTTTTGGTAGCGTTCCCAGAAGACTAGCAGCATTGCCACGTTGTATGGCAATACTTAATCTCTGACCTGAAATGAGGCCAGCCTTCTGGTCACGAGAAGCGTCAGCCATACATTTCGCAATATCCCTGAAGAGATTGCGGGCGCTCGGACCCCAAGGCCCAAACGTTTCGACTCCAAACGGCACACATTCATAATCTCCAATAAGATTGGAGTATTTGCGCCGCTTAACAGCCGCTGCAGGAGCTGCAGCGGCACCGGCACAGCTAGCAGTGCCAGTTATGTTGCGTCCCACACCAGAGTCCTACCCATTTTCCAAGGCATTATTGGCATACCATCTAGTCTCTTGCCATCGTCGCGCGCCAAACCGTTTGGTTCAAGCACAGCTGGCATACCAGCAATGACAAGAGCACGGCGGATTATGTCGTTGAGGCTGGCGTGCCGTGGAATTCGCCTCGCGATCCTGCAGCATGACAGGCCATAGTGTCCGAGTCGGTCAACTGCTTCTCCACAATGACATTGATGCGTAATTTTTTACTGCTAGGTCAGTTTTGAACAAATAAACACATATTTAGTTGATAAATTTTCTTATTTACCTTTCTTGCTCCTCGAAAAAAGCAGCCACAACGCATACGTTCATTGTTCTGTAATTTAAAAATTTCAACCAGCACAAACAATCAGCAGAACAAGGTTTAGTTTAGTTTAATCGCGACCAAAAATATGGCCACCAAAATAAGTCGGATTTTAGTTTGACAGGAATAAAATTTTGCCTTACCGAATAGCAAAATGGAGGATTTCACTAAATTGAATTCGACTAAACTAAAAATAGTTTAGTCCTGTCAAATTAAGTTAGTTGGTGTTTTCCCGAATAAGAAACCGCAATTTGACGTGACTAAACTAATTATAGTTTAGTTTAGTCGGAATTTTGCCAACCCGAATCGACACCATTGGTGTTAATTCGGCATGTCCACCCGATTAAACTAAACTAAACTAAAAATTCTCTTATTTTAGTTTAGTTCAACGCTGTGTCTATTCGGTTTGGCCACCGAACTAAAAATAGTGCATGCATTTTTAGTCAAGGTCACACGACTAAATTGAATAAACCCTTTTTAATCTGTGAATTCAATGAACGAATGACAACGTCCTTAGAGAAAGAAAGTAGGCCGTCTATTAGTACAATCACAATAAGAAGTTGTTGAAGTGTGAGAGAGACAACTTACTTCTTGTCAAAAAACATGTGTTCAAACGTGACCGTAAATTAAACCTCTGAAAAAGTAAACAAACCAAAACAACAAACTTGGCGGCATGATAATGGGAATATTACGTGAAAAAAAGGAAAAATAAATAAGTATGTCACAATCACAAAAAAATCCTCTTTAATTTAGGGTGATTTTCAAGTATCTCCAACAGGAACTTGGCCGCTGATGACGGGACCCTAAAGAATTTTCTAAATTTGCGGTCGGCCATCTCAAACGGATTTGATGCATCTCTCGACCGAAGCAACCTGGCCCGTTCTTCCCGATTTCTGTAAAACAAATAAATTTCTAAACTTAAAATATAATATATTTCAAACCCAACCTTTATGATAATTGTTAATTTTTCAATTATTTTTATATTTACGCAATTTTTACATATATATTACAGATGTATTGGCAAAAATTAAATTAAATTAATAAAGTTACTATATATACACAATACTAAATATAATAAAAAAACTAAAACTAAAAGTTAAAATGCGTCGTGGAATTCATCCACATCGCATGCCTCTTGTGGTAGCGTTCCCAGAAGACTAGCAGCATTGCCACGTTTTATGGCAATACTTAATCTCTGACCTGAAAAGAGGCCAGCCTTCTGGTCACGAGAAGCGTCAACCATACGTTTCGCAATCTCCCTTAAGAGATTGCGGGCGCTCGGACCCCAAGGCCCAAACGTTTCGACTCCAAACGGCACAAATTCATAATCTCCAATAAGATTGGAGTATTTGCGCCGCTTAACAGCCTCTGCAGAAGCTGCAGCGGCACCGGCACAGCCAGCCGTGCCAGGTATATGGGTAGGGGCAATGGTGTCGACGCATGTTGCATCCCACACCAGAGTCCTACCCATTTTCCAAGGCATTATTGACATACCATCCAGTCTCTTGTCATCGTCGCGCGCCAAACCGTTTGGTTCAAGCACATCTGGCACACCAGCAATGACAAGAGCACGGCGGATTATGTCGTTGAGGCTGGCGTGCCGTGGAATTCGCCCCGCGCTCCTGCAGCATGACAGGCCATGGTGTCCGAGTCGGTCAACTGCTTCTCCACAATGGCATTGATGCGGAATTTTTTACCGCTAGGTCAGTTTTGAACAAATAAACATATATTTAGTTGATAAATTTTCTCATTTACCTTTCTTGTTCCTTGAAAAAAGCAGCCACAACGCATACGTTCATTTTTCTGTAATTTAAAAATTTCAACCAGCTCAAACAATCAGCAGAACAAGGTTTAGTTTAGTTTAATCGTGACCAAAAATATGGCCACTAAAATAAGTCGGATTTTAGTTTGACAGGAATAAAATTTTGCCTTACCGAATAGCAAAATAGCAATTTTCACTAAATTGAATTCGACTAAACTAAAAATAGTTTAGTCCTGTCAAATTAAGTTAGTTGGTGCTTTCCCGAATAAGAAACCGCAATTTGACGTGACTAAACTAATTATAGTTTAGTTTAGTCGGAATTTTGCCAAACCGAATCGACACCATTGCCGACAAAAAACTTTTTAACCGACTTCAAAAAGGAGGCAGGTACTCAATTCGTCAGCATCTTTTTTTACAAGCTTTTTATTAACTTGCAATGTATTTCATGTAGGTATGTATGTAACTATGATTATTCGGGTCAAATCTTGCAACTCGATTTTGAAGCGAATATCGTCAACCGATTTTGATGAAATATTGCAAATACTTTCCATTTGGATGGCAATGCATTCATATGGTACCATGGAGCTGTTATGATGATGAAGTAGCAAGGTGACCATAGGCACTTCAAAATTACTTACCTTTTTTGTGACAACCATGAACCTTGACTTTCTGTGCGTAAAGATGTCGAACAACTGGTAGGCTTATAGATAGTAATACTGTGATGATAATCATCGTATCTATATACAAATATAATCACATCAGAATAGATATATATGTGTTAGAGCGTACGAAACGTATTTATATTGTTTTAATCAAATCGGCAGGAACTACAGCGAGCTAAAATTCACTCTGAACTAACAGCTAAACATGCTAGATTTACTTCTAGCTGGTTTATTTATATGTTTAAGGGTACAGGAAGCATAAATCTACCTTAATAACGAATCTAATTTATGTGTACTATGATAACAGAAGACCCGCCCCATTCGCTAGTCCACCCGAATTGTTCTGAATTATTGTTTTGAATTGCTTTACTTGTGTAGTTCACAACATGCATGGAACATTAACCCTTCTATAATAGTAGCCCATAAAGAGGAAAGGTTTCTTCCTGACTAAATGGCAACCGTGCAGATTATCATGCGTTTTTTATAACACTTCGGTGGTACATGGCCCATTTGATGAAAAAATCGTTACCGTGGCCTATGGACGTGTGCAATACCAGGGGTGTAACACTCACACTATTGCGAGGTTAAATAGTACTACCCAGGTCAGTAATGGGATTTGAGACCATTCTTTACGTATTTGACCTTTATTTTGTAGCCACTGGGTGCGTGAGGCTTAGGATATATATGTAGGCTTAGTTCGATTTTGCGTTGATATAGTGAAAAATATGTGTTGCAAGTTATACTTACTTTAGTTTTATCAAACGCACAATGATTTGATGTTAATTTGAATTAATACAACTGTTCCAATGTTAACAATGTATGTTTTAAATCGAATAAAGAGAAAAAAGTGAAAAAAATGAATCAGTCTAGGCGGGGTTTGAAACCGCGATCTTTGCATTTTGTTTAGTTATTTTTTTTTATTAAACTTTAAGTATGGTGTTGCAAATATAAAAAAAGACGTGTGGCACTCGGGGACTGCCGCGGTAAAGCTATTGCATAGCATTTTGTATCAACTTATGCAATTATGATAATATGCCCTTTGACGTGCATTAGTTTTCTTTTTCTTTTTAGCTCTTTACTCTTTTCTTCTCTATAAAACGAAAATATCTAGGTATAAATAATAGGTATAAATAATTAGGTATAAATAGTGTAATGACACACCAAAACAAAATTATTCATAAAAAAAATAACGATATTAAGAAGTGATTATCGACAAATTTTACAAGGACAGCTATTCACTGTTGTACATAAATACCCTTTACACCTATATACTTTCTCATAAACAGCTGCTTATGTATTCGTCCGATTTCGGAGCAGCTCGTCTCGATTCGTGCGAGCTTCGTAGAGTCGTACGATACGGCTAGTTGCACGCACACGAACACCGTGTCGAAGACTGCCGAAAAGAAACGAGCGTGAGGTTTTTTCGTTACGGAATTTCTGGATTCGGTCCCCGCGCTCAAGGCCCTCGATAGAAGCTATGCAATAGCTTAATAAAAAAACATATTAATTTAACTGTTGTTTCATGCGGTAATTATTATTCATTTTAAAATAAAGCTTACTATTTTATACTCTCCTTTTTTGTGTTCCGATAATTCTGCCGGTGTGTGTATATTAATGCCAAGTAGTATTCTTGTTCTTTGCTCATTCAACGTCTTAGTTAACACGTTTAATCAGGGAAATAAAAAAAAGCGATGGCGATGGTATATAACACAAAAGGCGTGTCAGTTTCTTTACAATAAATATCACCTTTTAGTTTTCTATTTCCGTACCTTGACACGTCTGTTTTATAAAAAAAAAAAACATTTTCCCATTTTGATGTTTTTGTAATGGCTTCGAAGGAACGTTTCATTACTTAATGGACGTTTTCGATAACAACGCAAAACAGGAAATGAAAAAATAATCAATTTAAACGCAGTATTATGCGTAAAAATATAAGAAATTTGATTTTCTCAAAACTATGAAAGCACTTTATGATAAAAGACTGTACAAAAATAATATTATTGATAAGATAAGAGAGGTAATTGACGCAAACATGAGTATTTATATAATTTCGGTCTTATAATAAAGACGAATTCCTACGTTACAATAATCTTAAGTACACGAACTGGCTCCAAAACTAAGCTGATGCCTGTATTTATACTATATACTATGTGCAGGAATATAGTGTCCCCAAAGTATGTTTGTAACTAAATCCATCCTGCTTACCTGCTAGCCTGTACCCATGCTGACAACTGCTTAACATATGAGGCTCAGGCGCCGGCTCTCCTCTCAGGTTCGGGGGGTTAGACCAAAACGCAAAGAAGGTATAAATGGACGCGGGCATCGAGATAAAAGCCTCGAATGCAACCAGGAACGACGCTAGATTATGATAATGAGGAACTTCTTGCCTGCTCACGTGTTTCCTTCTTTCTAAAGTCCCGGGTCCTTTAATCGGGGCTTAAAAAAACATCTGATGAAGCCGTCAAGCCGAGTGGCACCATTTTTAACATGGTACGTGTATGTAAAGGTTATCCTCTTTCCTGAGACTTTGCCTTCCGCTTACCATCAAGCTAGTTAAGTCACATTGACGTGGTCTATATAAAAAGGAGGATCAATCACCGGTTCCAAAGTGTGAGATTAGTGCAAGATTTAATTGCAACCGGGACTAACTTGATGATGCAGTTTCATATTAAGTATGAGATAACATTGTCTTGGCGTTTATTAAATAGGTAGTATGCAAGCCTTAAGGTTAAAGAAATGGCTGAAACTTTGGACTTGCGATAAGTTAGAGTATAAAACCCCACCCAGCTTGTATGAAGTTCCATAAGGAAATGCTTGTTGTTTAACGAGAAGGTGACCGACGTAAATCCATTAGTAAGGGGAGTTTACGAGACTATCAGTATTCATAGCAACTAAATAACATTACTTGTTGTCATGTTTATATTCCCGTTCGTAAGTAGATTTCCGGGAGTTTCTTAGGAAGCCAGTATACTCGTTAACGCTTGTACTGATATTGCAAGCTTATTACGCGACCAAGGATCATTTAGCTTCATTGGCCGTGTTTATTATGTAGAAATATAAAACTACAAAAATATTGGTGCAAATTTTAATAATTTTCTTTTTGTTTCAGGTAAATTGGTTGATTATCAGTTATATAAGTATATTTCTGGGCAGCAGAAGACAACAGTTTGTGAGTAGACTTGAAACGTCTTGCATAACAAAAGTACTAAAGAACGATTATTATGATTGAATTTTGATATCTAGTGCAACCAAAAAGATAGGTACCAACTATGCATCCAGTTATTAATAATTCACCAACTATATATTAGGCTTCACATGATATATCGGACGTTGTACCTACAACATAAATCATTTTCTTAATAACTAGTTTTTGTAGACATTTTCATTAATGAATGACTATAATTTGAAAACTGAAAACGAGTTGTGAAGTTTTTGTTCGCAATAGCGGGTCTTTTTTCATATGCGCGCGCATCTCTTACGGCCAAGACTAAAAGAGGCTTCTTTTTTATTTGTCACGGACTAAATGGGGAATTTAAAGTTTTTACAGAGAAGACAAAGATTATTAAGGTTAATTGATTAAAACTTTTGTTTTTTAAATACGTATAAGTTAAAATTCTCTATTTAAATACGAAGTTGCATGAAATAAGTATATTAATTTATTTATACTATTGAACAAGACCTTTTTTGTATCGAAACTTCTTTTTAAGAAAAAAGCAACATGACCAATAAAATTTGCAAAAGAATTAATAACTCGCTTGTGAATTATAACAATAAAAATACACAGTTTGATTATATGTGTCATATGTGCCCGATTGCGTTAAATTAGAGCCAGTTTATGAGCAAGTGTGTTGAAAAAACATTAAATTTACTTGTCCCAACATTTCCGATTGCCGAACATGAAATTTAAAAAATCATACACATTTTCCGCACCGATACACTTGACTGAAGAGTATGAGGTAAAAAAAATCTCATATGTATTTTACATGCTGCGGAAATATCAAAACATCGGTCTGTGCCGAATAAAATATTCAACGGGCGTAATTTAAAAGCTTCCGGGTCACTTATTTGGGTTTACCTTGTCATCCTGACTTGGATTATTCAAATATTTATCTTAAATCCACGGAGCAGATTTTAAATTTGTCTGACTGTATTTTTGTAATAATATATTATAAAATATAAAAGTGTAAAATTCTTCGTAATAGCCAGGGATATAATTTAAGCTTTTCTCTCTTTCTTTTTGGTTGTAAACCGTTAAGTTTCGGGTTGATAATTTTAAGAGTTATGTTTCCATTAATGAATTTTACAATACAAAGTTTTGATACAAGATAAACTTTTCTACCACCATTAGTAAAGGTTTTACCATAAGAAATAATAGGTTTTCACTGGAAACGTCTGAATTATATTACGAGTAAAAAATAACATTTGTTTAAATAGCGTCACAAAGTATATTTTTTCTGAAAAGCATTAATGTCCATCAATTTTAATAAAAATACAACTACCTACCTATAAATTATACATCCCATTCAAATACAAGCTCAAAAGGTCATGTTTTCCTTCAGAACTTCTGCGTTAGTATTGTAACAAGGGTACAGTGTAACATTATTACCTTTTAATCCAATGCCACATAAACATGATGAAGCCCTGTGTTATTTATCGTAAAGAGGCTTACGTGCTGCTCTAAATTACAATATAATGTACATTTGAAAACAAAATAATATTAAAACAACAAGTTCTTTATTTTGTCTCATTTGAATTGGATGAGGTGTGTGATGAATTTCTTTTTAATGATCAATTTAATGATGCTTCACATGTTGATCACTAATGTAGGGTTTAGTCATGGTTTAATTATCAGCCTTTTTGTCTTTATATCTGCTAAGGTTAACCTCTACTAAACTTGACATACGGTCATACACTGTATATCAAGAATAAATTCGCACGCGGCGCATCGCCCGGAGCGTCTACAAGAGCATGCGCGCGACTTTGTTTTCGACTGTATATCAAGATAGTTAAAGTTTATATTAAATTGTTGTCATAAAATGTTCTTCGCTGTGCTTTCAGCGGAGTGTGCTGGGCCTATATCTTTTCTTTAAAAACGACATGATAGCGGTTCAACCGAACCTTATGATTTACGGTCAATATCAATTTTGACAGTTACTATTTTATTCACTAATTCCTAGTTTGGTCATTTGGGATGAAAAACAGTATGATTTTAGCATATTCAAAGTTTCATAGACTGTTTTCTTAGTTGGCGCTAAAAAGCAAGAAGTAATTACAATTTGTTTTTGTATTAAAGTATAAGAGAAGTATTGTCAGGTAGGGTTTTCCCTTACTTAGAAACTCCCACGACACGTTGAATTTCAGCGACAAAATAATGCCAATGCTGTTTACCTAAACAATAGATTTAGTTTGTTCTAAAGCTTAAACTACTAAAAGTTCAATGGCTGTTCGAGCTGATTTGGTACCTTAATGACTCGTTTGTATTCGATCGCACTAAATAGTTACAACTGGTTTCAGTTTTCAGTCTAGAAAGTTTGTGAACTTAAGTACTCGAGGTAAAGTGCGGATTGGTTGGGTCTATAAACGTTTAAAAAGTTGTTAAGTTATGCCATTGAAGTCTCAGGCCGATGGCTTAATTATACACTGAATAATAGCAGTCCTAGTCTTTATTATTCTGAAATATCTTGTTAAGTCAAGTATATACCGACATAATTTCTCAGTTAAGTGGGTTTATGTAATCGGCATTGATTTTAACTTTGAGCTCTCAAACGATATCGAATATAAAAACGAATACAAATTGGCATTAATGGCATAATATATCGACTATGAATTTCATGTGATAAAACTACATTTTTACAATGTATTGATCTCAAAAGCAAATTGACCTGATAACTGTTTGCGATGCTACACAAGTAGAAATAAATGGATCAATCCACGATATTAAAGCGTTGGTGGCTAAGGGCTCAGCAATCCATTTACCCGACCACCATAAACTGATAAACTTATCGCCATCGGTATAAATCGAAACTTACAAAGTTTTCAACTTTTGAACGAGCTCCCGCTTAGTATGGGGCTATGGCTATATTTTCACCTCGCTCACCTAGCACGTATTGTCAGATACCTTTGGGAAGACTACCGTGAACTTTCAAGTATGCAGATTCACTCTCAATGTTTTCATTCGCTGTCAAAGCAAGTAATAATTAATTTCTAATTCTCACTAGTAGAACTTCGAAAAGTTAGTGAAACCAAATATACCTATATCCATTGGAAATTTGATAGGGACTTTGTTCGAAATTACTTTACAGTATTATTTTGAGTAAATTGACTAAATTATTACAAAATATTGGTTACACAATCGTATACCTCTACTATTACTTTATAGTATAACGAATTATTGTATAACGAATTTTTATGAATGTTGATCTTCTTGATGTAGTAAACTGTTGGCGAAACGAACTGTTGATCTAACGAACCACTGAACTCGTTAATGTACTAAGCTGTTGATTTTATGGCGTTAACATATTGATTGCTGATCTTATGAACTATTGATCAAGCGTATGTATTTCCTGCAAATAGCCTTCTAAAACTAGTTACATTTAAATTAAGGGAAATGCTTTATATAGCTGAAAATCAGATATCAACGATTTACAGCAAAAAAAGTTCCCTTCTCTCATCCCGGTTCCCTCCTCCCATGATGATTGATATTCTGAGACGTGAAAGTATTTATTCGTTCTACCTTTACATAATCCATTACCCAAAGTTAGTTATGACAGTATTTTTATTATTAAAGAAAGTTCATGTCCGAACGTGTTCGCTCACACGAAACACACAGCGTTGACCCGAGCCCCTCTGATAACGTTATCTGTTATTAAATTATTGAGAAATATCACCAATGCCTCAATTTCCTCTACAATAATCTCGGTATCATCACTCAGTGTTTACTCATATCTACGTTCAAATTATGATGTTCAATGACAAGAGCTTTTAAGAGCTTTTAAATCTGAATGTATGGAGCTCTAGTAACACTCTCAACTGCAAATGTGCACCTGCTAAATATCGAATAAGGTTCTTAGAGCGTTTTCACATTGTTCGATATCTGATATCTGATATCGGAGGAATTCAAATGTATGACATATGTATCTCTCTTTCACACTGTCCGGCCCGATATCGGTTATCGGAGCCAACACCACTGTTTTGGCCCGATATCGGATCACAAAGAGACTAAAACAGCGACTGCAAGCAATTTCAGACCCTTTTTTTTTTTTTTTTTTTTTTTTTTTTTTTTTTTTTACGTGCGGGAAATCCCCACGGATACCCGCCCCTCCGGAGCCGGAGGGGTGGGTTATGTCGGACTCGAACCGACTAAACCGCACGCCGTCTGTGGGTCGTGGTGCTAGGCCGGAGGTGAGGTTGTCTTGCGACATATCCCTCGCACCCCGGCTGACCCAAATTTCAGACCCTAATGATATTTTCTTAGTTACGTGTCTTCTCGCCCTAATTGATGACGTTGATCACGAATATAAGAAAAAAACTTAAAACATGTCATGCCATTGAGATCCAAAATTGCGGGCTTTTTTTTTTTTTTATCCTTAGCATCCCTAGCTAGTCTGTGCTTTCGAGCAAATGGCAATATCGGTCCAATTTTATCGGATAAAAGTGAAAACCGCACAAGGAGATATCGGATATCGGATGAATGTGAAAACGCTCTTATGCAGGCATTTCTCATGGGGTTGGAGGGTCAGACTGCCGTTGCTTTTGGAAAATGCGATAGACTACTTAAGCAAATACAATAAACGGACCTCAGGCACCAAAGCACAAATTTTGTAAGTAACTGGAAAATCGTTCAAAGGATGCTGATAATGAATGATTAGAACTTGTAAATACATGTCCAGCCTTAGAGCAATGTAGGTTGGAAAGTAATTCTATATTCGTTTCTTCTTTACTCCTCTGGGAAAGTGTTGTGACTCTGACGAAATCCGCCTAACGGTCAATGTTCAAATGTGGCGTAAATTGCAATATGGATAGTTTGGAATTAGTTTAGTTTGGCCTTACTAGTGTCGCCATACGTGATCAAAATTTACTAATGAATGTTAAATTATTTTGTCTTAAACATTTGGTAATATCAAACTATAAATAAGTTTGACATTCCATGTTTCCTATTTGAAGGAAAAGGCATTCCAATAAAACCCTTTTCCTTTGAGAGCTTGAGAACTCAGATTTCTGTACATAGGTGGTAAAACCATTTTTTTCTATTACGTCATGCTGAATTCCGTACAGTTTTTTCACAGGCCTTAGGTCCTTGCCTTGCTTTTTACCACTTCTCTTTAGTTTTCAAATCATTAACTGAGACTACCGCGAATTCACACGTGGCTCTCTATATTCGATTTTGTTGCGACATTTTTGTGATTACGATATTACACAACATTTTGAAAATCCTACTAAAATTGTCGTTTCTATAGTTAGCTATTACAGTAGGTACAGTCAGCAAAGGAAGAATACTAATATGTCCTTGAGGCCACTGGTACACCTGCTAAAGAAAATACGAGGCTCCCGTTCATCGGGAGCCTCGTATTTTAAAATATTATTAAAACAGTTAGTGGACTTCGAGCTCCGAAGTGAAAACTTCGGAGGCAACTGGGAAATCAGTATGAGGTGGATAAACCATGGAAGTATTATTAAGACAATATTAACATATTGCAGTTTTATGTCACTTTATACTTTAGTTAAGAAACTTTTCAATAAATATAATAAGCAAAATATTGAATAAATTAATGCCAGAAATTCTTACGTTGTTAGTGTAACAATATTTAATGCGATTGTTGGTCGGTGTTCGGTACCATTAAATATCACCTTACCATAATTAAGTTATTATTATATTCAGCGTCGCAGATAAGATTATCGGGTTCGTATACTTAGTTATTGTACGTTATGGGTTAGGTTAGAAGTATATTTTGGCGTACGTTAGAAGTAAGTTTTACGTATTAAATTGTATATCAAATCTTTTACCAAAAGCCGTGTTGCCAGACTCCGCTCTGCTGCTGAGCATTCTCATCAGGAAGCTATTTATTAAAAAAAGACGGGTTGCACTCTGGGAGTGCCGGCAGAAGTGAAAACATTTTCTTTTTTTTTGTTTCTTCGTTATATACATAGAAAAAGATAAAAAAGAACATACCATACCATACGTATAATATAGGGCTAATCATAGAACCTATCACTTATTTTCTACTAATTTTCTGTCAGAAGAAATTAATAAATTATGAAAAGAAAAAATAATTACAAAAAATAATAAATTACAGAAAGAAAAAATAATCATAAAAAGTAATAAATTACAAAAAGAAAAAATAATCACCAAAAGTAATAAATTATAACAAGAAAAACAATCACAAAAAATCCCTGAAGGCCAGGTGGTTTGAACCCGATACTATCTGAAACTATAAGGACTTATAGTCGACGTGCTTATCGTTTAAGCTACGACGCTATCTATCGTAACTTGCAAAATAGATAGTCTGTACCTAATCTTGTATGACGTCAGTCGTCGGTTACGGTTCAAAGGTCAACTAATCCTGACGCTTCCTTAACATTTTACACCCATCCAACGCCGCTAAAGAAGTTTTCACTTCAAAAATAATAGTAATAGTTTAGCTTTAATAAGTGAAGGCGACAATAGGCTACTATGTACTCTATGTAAAAGGTCATCTATGTCATGTTATCTAATATCACAATGACAGCAAACACAACCACCAACAATAAGCACATCCAGATGAAACTACGTAGATATGTATAGCTCCATCCTTCTCCCTCTAGATCAGAGGCCAACAAAGTCGCTTATAGTACATGTACTGGACGGGCCTCACGTGGACGAGCGAACCCGGTTATATAACACGAGTCTGTTCACCGCTTGATCGGCTGTCGCCCATATGTACATGGGGTGGTTCAGTTTGCACACTTTCCTGCCCTGAGGAATAGGTGGACTGTAACTATGGTATGCGAGAACAGGAAAGCGGAGGTTTCCCCGTGCGTCTCTGACGATAGCTGAACCAGCCAGGAAGGCCAGGTTCCGAATTAGTTCTGAAGGGATACCCAGTAAATAAAACAATTCTATTCGGTTAGAACAAAATCGTCCTGAACAAGTGACCCATTTCAGGTGCAAAATCTGAGCAGAGCTCTAAGATAGTGCTGGCGACTCGGCGGAGAGTATCGCACTGATGGTTTTGTCGCCTGTGCTTTTATATTAATGGTTTTTACCCTGACGTGGGCCTCTAAATTCGGTCGATATTTCTCTTTATTTGCACAATTATTTTCCCTTTACAAATCAACGAATCAGCTTTAATTTTCTTATAATTATTTACTTATCTATGACATTTATGGGTTACAATATTGTGCAATGCACTCATTTATCTATTTACTATTAATTATTACACAGAGATTACATATTATTTTTCTAATTTACAATTTAAATGTGGAATAGTAGCGTTTGGCGCCTATGACTGTACTTTTATTGATCTTTACATGAAATTGACAATACTCTGGTACATGAATTTATTGTTAAACGCTAGGTACTGACTTTTATTAGCTATGTATATATTTTTTACACGGAATTACATAACATTTATTACTAAATTAACAAATATAAACAGTATCAATAATAATGGTTTTTAAAATCTAAAAAGGTTCCACCGCTAATTACAGAGGGCGTGACTGAGTCATACAATGGCCAATCAGAGGCCGTTTTACACTATTCTAACACTGTTTTGATTCAGATTCGATCACTAATCACACAAAAACACTCTTTATTTTGATTGTTTGTAAATAGACTATAGATAATCACAAATTGTATCACACATTGTATCGTTCTGTCTGTCGCGAACAAGGGTTTTATTAAAAATAATCAAAATAGTTTATCTGTCGCGAACAGTACATCACGGTAGGCTCACAAGTCAAAAACAGGTCAAAAATATGACCTGATTATTCAAAGATCGTAATCGCAATTAAAATGTCTATACAAGTCCTAATTGTTAGCAAACATTCTGCGTATTGCATTCAGACAAAATTCATTGCAGTGGTATTATAGGGCAGGAGGACGCCGGTCGATATGTGCTTGGATTGAAGCCAGCAGCCGGCGGATTTTGTCGCCGTTCCCAGCGAACTTGAAAGGCAGACCAGTTTCTCGCTTACGTGACAAAGTTATAATATGCCTAAATTACTTTTGAACATTTAAAAAGATTTTAGACCTTTTTGTATTATTCCTTTGATACCTTTTTGTTGTTTTTCGTGTGGAGTTTCTTGCCTGGTCGATTAAGATTTAAGATTTAGTACATATAGGTAAATTAAAAATTAAACACACACTCCACAGAGGCTATGTACTGCATTATAGATATTTTTACAAATTCATTCTAATTTTACCAGCTCAATACTCAGGTACCGGTTTTCAATGATTTTAAGTTTAAAAAAAAATATTTCACTTAAATATAATGAAAGTGTCTCTCCCTAATTTAAAAATACATATTTAGGTTTGTCAAGTACAAAGGGTTATTTGAATGCTTGTACAACACCAGTCTGTAGGTATGTTTGGATAATCTCTTACAATTGTAACGGTCTGCTAAATTCTAAATATTTTATTCATCTACGTCACAAAGTAGTACCTACTCGTGAAAATAAAAATCTACGTTATAAGTACTTGTTACAAAATCTATTAATCACGTTTATTTATAAATACTCAAATATACCTGCATAACAAAATACATACTTAATCATATTCGATTTGCACCCTGTTTACAATCCTTAGCTCCGTGAAGCGTTTTTTTTTTAAATTCAATGTGCCTAATTCCTTTAAAAGTGATTAAAACTTTATTTTAAAATACGAATGCCTATCAATATTTTTATGCATGTAAAACTGGCCGAATTACTAATTCTTAAATAAATATTAAAAAAGTAAGATTTTATTTTTGGCGGGAGTTCATTGTTCAACTCTGCTAAGTCATTTCATTACTTACATAACAAAATGGCCATTTGTAAGATAGGGCACCACCCCGAATTAAGACAGAAAATTACTTACATAAATATACTTATGCCTGTAAATCCTCGATGGGGTAGGCAGAGGTGTATTCACAGAAAATTAGTGATAGGTTTATTGAGAAAGCTGATCCTGGATTGTGCAAGTTTAAAAAAAATATATTACCATGCAAAAAGAAGTCATTTTCATAGCTATTTAATTAAATGGCTAGACAAGTCATTAAATGTCTTCGATCCAAGCCATTTCTTTAGCCATTTAATAGAATGACTGGATATCATTCAGGCCGCTAATTGAAAGGCGCCGTTTAGTAAAGAGCCTAGGTAGTAAATTGCACGGCTGATTAAGCTAGTTGCCTTTAGTCGCATTACATATGTCCGGTTCGCAAAATGTCCAACTGTCCAATTCTCATAGGTCCAGTTCGCAATTGGTCCGGTCGCAATTGGTCCAGATCGTAATTCATTATCCTCCTCGGGATCGGGATCCTCCTTGATTACGAGAATCGTTTTATTGAAGTGGATTCTGTAAACGTGTGTATAAATGTTGTGTGTGAGTATATAGATATGTGTATGTGTATATAGATAGGACCCCCCGCGAAGCGAGGCTCCTATTTCTTCTTGCTTTGACACAAGAAACCTAACACGATGGGTAAATGGCGGAGGTCATTGCGAGACCGAATTGGACGTTGTAAGAATTGTAAAATTTGCAAACTGGACATTTTGGGAATTGGACATAATGCGAATTTAGCGCTAGTTGTCTGCGACATATACATAGCAACATGTAATAACTTCTACGTAACTGTTTCCATAAATATCAATTTAGTAACAATAAATTAGTAGGTAAGCGTAATAGCGGAACATAAATGTAATGTATGTTTATTTTTAATGTATTATTTAATACTCATACGCCAGGCTTAGTAATTTATAAGGTCTTACTTATATTTTTCCAAACGAACCACACTTACCAACCGGTAGGCACACCTACCGTGTAACAGAAGGGACTCTGGTGCAGCCTTTCCTCTTGGAATTGAGAGTACAGACGGCATATGAATCATCGGTCCTGGTGGGCTCCAGAGTAAAAGCCTGAGATGCAACCGGGATCAGCACTAAGATAATGTTGACGTCTGGCTAATAGGTATCTAGCTACCAAATTTATTTTACTATCAAAACGATATAATTTCAGCCTTTGAGGCAGTAACATTTCATAATGTATTAGTAAATAATGTATTAGTAAATAAATGATTATGATTATGATTATGATGATAAAAAGCTCACAAAAATACGTACAGTTGGCAAGGGTAACACTAAAAGTTATGAATTCTATCGGGTTTAAAATTTAAATTCAGAATTGCCGTTTGTCTGAACCTGGCCATTCATTATCCTTCAGATATGGTACAAATAACAGCTTGCATTATGTACCCAGCAGCCTGTGTAAAATGAACAGTTTCAGCCGTATGAATCATATTTTATGGAAAACTCTGGTCATTAACTAAGCGTTTATAGGTCGCTCGGCCATTTTGTACGAGGACGAGATAAGGGTTAAGAGGGTGGTCTAGATGAGAGTCATAATCGACGGTGATAAAAATTTACGTGATATTAAAATAGGTTTTAGCTATTATATACATTTTGATAACGATACTTTTTAATTAAATGCTTGTTGACCAGATATAGAAAGGATAGAGATAGAAATAGACAATTTTTATTAAAATGATGATTATAAATTAATATTTATGTTGTTATTAACCGTTGCACTCAGCTTGTATAATGATATCATTCTCTATATTCACAGAAACTATTCCGAGGATTACCCTATATACTCTTCAAGACTATAAATCTATCTGTGCCAAATTTCATACAGACTCGTTCAGCTGTTGTTACTTGAAAGAGTAACGAACATAAATCCGTCCATTCTCGCAACATTCCCATTTATAAAAGCAGGAAACTTACCTATATAGTTATGGGCAAAGTAATAAATTGGGCATTATTATAGTGCCCGGGCATTTTGATGAATATGAGATGTGGACACGGCGCGCCGATAGATATAGGTTAGAAGGCTAAGGTGGGAGTAGAGCGAAGCTTGCGCATTAGCCTCCGTGGTTTTTCCATACATGAACCGTAGTTGAGTGTTCATGAACAAGAGTCTGAATATTTAAACTCTCATATTTGTCATAATGCCCGGGCATATATCTATAATCTCTATAACATATACCTACTCCATTATCCTACAACACAATTATACGTGAATTCTAAAATCCTATCAGTCCTTTAACTTTATGTGCTCCACTGCATTCTGAGAGATGTACAAACATTTCTCTTGGAATCCAAACAAACTGACTTATCTTCTTTTGGGCACTCGCCATAAAACTGCTTTTGCCACCCACCAATATTACCTTCTAAGCATTCTTGTTTACAAACAAGTTCATAAAATCTTTATATATAATTGACCTACCTAAATATGTTTCTACTCTGAATGGCTCCTCCGACATGCTTATTTTTAAAGATAAACTCCACTTATATACATATGGCCGAACAATATCACCTCCACATTTTTTTACACATACACACACACTTTACACGGGTGTAATATTTTAACGTATATTCAAAATACTAGCGTATACAGTTTATAAATCACGGTATGTAAAAAATAATAAACTAGCAGCACGCCCTGGATTTGCCTGGTGTTATTATGGTACATTACCCGCGGACTTGTCATTTTTGAAGTTTGAGTGCTTTTCAAACGTACGCGCGTTTGCGCGTTGTGCAGTTCTTAGATGAACAATAGAACATTATTGAGACCGCTATTATGACGGTAATCAACAATACACCCTACATGGGTGTATTATTGATACGACGTTTTTTGACATTCTTGTGAATAAAGTAGTACTAAAAATATTAAAGGATAGGGCTGATTAACTTTAACATCAGACAGATATGTACAGCCCAGACTCAGCCTCAGACGCAGGGCTCGAGTCAACAATAGTGCCCGGAATACGGCAATAGCCTCACCCCCTATTACGTGGAACCGAAAACAGATTGGTGAAATGTGGGTGTTAATTCACCTCTGCCTAACCCTCCGGGGATAAAGGCGTGATTATATGTATGTATGTAAAAATATTTTATATACTCATACTGAAATGTAAACATTAAAAAATTCAAAACTAGGTACTTCATTTTTTATTATTTTTATTGCTTACAGAACAGGCTAAGGTACTATGACCATGCTGCCTTGTCATCAGTCTTTATGTATAGAATATCAAAATAAATTTTAAAACTTCAGCTGTATTTTTTCTACATAGTCTGTGGACGCGCATCCGCGATCAGTAGTTGTATATAAGATCACTAATTATATGATATTTTTTATCATGACGGCGACAGCGCGGTTTTTAACTCATGATCGTATTTTAATAACTGTTTTTCTAAACTACTTAGTAAGAGAAACAATTACTAAATGTCCAACTAGTAAAATTATAATTACATGTTTTTGATGGCATCGTTTTTGTTTATTAAACACGTACAAGTCGAAATTATCTACGAAGTTGCACGAAATGATCATGTAATAGGTATATTATAGTAGTTTATGATATAGTTGCATAATAAGGGTCCTTATAACACGAGTGTGTTTTAAAAAAACGAGCCGTAGGCGAGTTTTTTATATTATCACACGAGTGTTATTATAAGACCAAGTTATGTACAATGTCATACACTACTTTATCTACTCTCATACTATAATACATAAACTAATTTATTTTACAAACAAAACCAAACTTTTTTAATTTAAATGTAAAATGTTGGCGCCTTGGCGCAAACATCGATTGCGCATGCGTGTTTCTTTTTTTCCGAATCGGCGGATTCTTTATTTAAAGTAGAGGTTCAGTCCAGATGGAGGTTGTATAGGTGTATCGTTATGATTAAAAAGTTATTTAATGATATAGGTGTCCATTCAAGACCAGTATCGTAATAAAACTTTTTTTTTGGCCTGTGCGTAATGTTTGTCATAAGAGTTTTGATTTCAATTTTATAATCTTTGCATTATAGTATCAGAGTAGATAAAATCATTTATGCTATTGAACACGATTTTTTTTTGTATCGAAACTTTTAGAAACAAGCAACTCAACCAATAAAATCAAAAGAAAATCTATAACTCACTTGTGAATTATAGTAATAAAAAGTCACAGTTTGATAACATGGTATCATTATGTGCATAATTACGGTGAAATTGGCACCACTTTATGGGTGAGTATGATCAATTCAAAAATTTGTACCATCATCACCTACGTCACGACAATACAACTCATTGAGCGCGTTGGACACTTAATAAAAAATTCTAGTTCTATAGTCTGTGTAGATATGTGTACTTTTATATAATGTATTTTTTTCGCAACTTACCTACGTCATTCTCACTTCTATCGGTAGTTTTTAAAAAACTGCTCCACGTGTTTCTTAATATTTTATATAATGTACGGACTATGAGAAAATGCTTGGAATCCCACATATTCCACTCTAATCTACTTCCTGGATTCTTAAACGATTGATCGCGTGTCGGCTGCTAGTTTCCTATAGTGTGAAGGGTCGTATAGTTCTAACCTACATACATTTCTTTACGACTACCAGTGCCGTAAATTTCTTAGTGGTTAGAACCACCGGATCCATGGACTACAAAAAGACGTTTTACGGTCGAATTAATTTATTTTACGCTCAGTTTTATTGATGAATTTTCGTTTCAGTATTTCATTATGGTTTTGACTACTGCTAATGGTGGAAATAGCGAAGTGCCTTTAAAAGCATTCTTAAGCATTTTTTTTAACCATTTATATCCTATTATACGTAGTATTTTACTTAGATTATTTAATTTACAAGAAAATACCTTTTTTTATGTAGGACATGTCAATTTTTTATTTATTTATTTATTTTTTATTTATTTATTTATTTATTTCATACATACAATGTCATTACGGGGCAGACCCAATGCGACAGAGTAGCAACATAATTATAATAATTTCATTTACAATATATATCATTCACATAATCATAATCATACATAGTCATGCTTCAAAAACTACTAAAACTTAACTTAAATCATTTTTAACTATTCAAAACTATATAATAATTTTCACAACACATTAATCATTGAAGTAGATATAATTACCATTACAAATATTATTCATGAGCATGTCATATCAGAAATAATAATATAATTCAGTTAACAATATAGTAATTCAGTTAATGATGTCAAAATAGTAATTCAAATAATAATGTCAAAGTAATAATTCCAATAATAAAGTCAAAATAATTATTCAATTCACAATGTCAAAATAATAATTCAATAAATAATGTCAAATAAGTAATTCAATTCAATTGTCAAAATTACATATTAAATGTCAAGTTCACAATAATTTAATGTCAAATGTTGAAAATTCAATTTACATTATCAAAATATGTTGTTTAATACTAGCAATACATAAGCAGATTATATCAATTTAACCTAGATTCCTTCGCTCAAAATACAGTAAATAGCCCTTGTGAATTCATTCAGGGAGCATGAAAACAAGCACAAATCTAATCTGCCAGCCATCATATTAAGCGCACGGAGCGCCCGCGTCAGCGGCGCCATCTGCAGCAAGTTGGTACGTGCGCGACACACCTGCAGCAGCGGGGGACGCCGTCGCCTCAACGCGTACTCCTCTGGTACACACAGCCCTAGTTCCCGTAGGATAGCTGGGTTGTGTATAAGCCCACGAAACACTTTAAACAAATAGGTGGCCATAGACACCTCCCTCCTTACTTCCAGCTTGTAATATCCTGTCATACCCAGAATGAACGACGTAGGATACAGCCACGGGTAGCCCGGGTAGACACCATACTGTTTCCAATATAAAAATCTAAGGAACTTATTCTGGGTACGCTCCAACATAACCTTATATTTGTCCTCGTGCGGAGACCAGATTAGCGCATTGAACTCCAGGTGACTCTTCACGAGAGCCTCATACAACGCCCTTAACGCCTCAATACTCGTAAACTGGTTTGCTTGACGTAAGACAAACCCTAAATTTCTGAAAGCTTTTTTACAGACACCGGTGATATGGTCTCGGAAATGTAAATCCGCGCTAAAGCGCACGCCTAAATCCTTAACCTCGGTTATACGCTGCAGAGGGACCCCTTCCATGTGATATTGGAAGTGTCTTGGGTTGCGGGCACGGCTGAACGATATCACCGAGCACTTTGCGACATTAAAGTAAAGTTTATTTTGTAAGCTCCATCCCACAATCCTATCTACGTCTTGCTGTAGTTTATCATGATCTATGTGGTCCTTAATTACCCGTACTAATTTGAGATCATCTGCGAAAAGCAAGGGCACCGCGTGTTTGACCTCCTCCGGTAAGCTATTTATCGTGAGTATGAAGAGAAGAGGCCCCAAGTTACTGCCTTGACTCACTCCAGATCTCGTGAAATATGGTTCGGATAGGTGTCCCCCACAGTCAACGTATTGACATCTGTCCCGCAAGTAGCTGGAAAAGAAGGACAGTGTATGCGGCGTACACCCAACGCTAGCTAGACGTGATAAAAGAACGTCATTATCAACAGTATCAAACGCCTTCTGAAAATCAAAGTACGCCACATCTACCTGTAGACCAGCGTCCACCGCTGGCACCAAACATGACATCAAATGAAGCAGATTGCCCGCAGTCCCCCGCCCGGATCGGAACCCGTGTTGCGCATCAGATAGCTGAGTGTTTACCTGTCCATATAAGCAGTTGTGAATGGTTGCCTCGAATACCTTAGCTGGAGTGCTAAGCACGGCCACGGGCCTGTAATCACCTGGGTTTAGGCCTCCACTACCTTTTGGTACGGGTATCACACGCGTTAGTTTCCAGCGCTCTGGAAATTTTGCGGTCGCAATGCAGGTGTTGAATAAATGCAGCAAAGGTTCAGTGAGTACCATGCGACAATCCCTGAAAATGAACGCTGGTATGCCGTCCGGTCCCATGGAGCGTTTGGGAGGCAGACGAGCCAGCGCGGTCTTCACATCACCCAAACGCAGGCTAGTAAGTTCCACCCACGCCCCCGGAGCCGGTGTCCCCACCGCGCTGGCCGCCGCCACGTTTAATTTAGCGGGCTCCTGGTTGTAGACCGAGTGGAAAAACTGAGCGAAATCATTCGCGCATTCCAACTCTGACAAAGTGCGGCCATCTTTCACTAACCTGGGCTTACCTGTGTCACCCTTTCTACCTCTCATGTAATTCCAAAAGGCTCGTGGGTCCACAGCCAGGTGACGCTGCACGCGCTCGCGGTACTGGTCATGAGCTTGCACAGTCTCCACCTTCACTGCTGCCCTACATCTGCTAAAAGCTTCATAATCACTAAGAGATCTGGTTTTTTTATATCTTTTATGTAACGCATGCTTATGGCGTAACTTCCTAATAATGTGAGGTGTATACCATACCGGATATATATACCTATTCCTATTTGTAGTGTTGATATTTTTATAAGGAATACATAGATCAAATATTTCGTAAATCTTATCATAAAACAAATCTAAAATAATTTCCGGGTCGCTAGAAGAATATAAATCGCTCCAATCTATTCTCGTAAACAAATCATATAAATAGTCAAAGTTAGCTTTATTAAAATTCCATTGTTTACGTGGTGACGGATTCGGTGAGCACTGCATGGTAGAAAGGGGGGACTCGAGGGTCGGGGCGAGCACGTCACGCGGCGGCGTCCGCGCACCCAGCTCGAGGCACACGGCGAGCGGGGGATGGTGGCGGTCTACCGGCTTCATCCTGTCGTCCGCCGGCGCCTCGCCCACAGACACGCCACCGCGCGCGCTCAATACGAGGTCCAACATTCTACCGTTAGTGTTAGGTATAGCATTGTACTGAATGAATTCACAGAAGGCCATAAAGAAATCATAGTAATTAACTACATTCTGACTACACGAAAACAAATTAAAATCACCTAGTATTACTAAGTTTTGTTTATATTTAATACACAATTTTTCCAATACGCTGAACATTATCATGTATTCCTTTTCATCTGTATTTGGCGGAATATACACGGTACAACATGTAAATAAATAACGATCACGTACCCCAACAGAAACACAAACCATTTCGAACGCGTGACCGTCTATACGCGTGTCCATGTTATCAGGCAACGGCACTCGTCGCAACTCGAACCGTGGTGTAGCCACCACAAGCACTCCGCCCTGCTTACGCCCGTCCGTCCGATCGCAGCGCAGTGTTTGGTAACCGGGAAGCACGAACTCCGCGTTTTGAATAGATTCGTTTAAACCTGTTTCAGTGATAGCGAATATATCAAACTCCGATGACTCAATAAAAGATAGAAACTGCATAGTCTTCGTCCTAAGTCCCGCCACATTCTGATATAGAATATTTATGTTTCTACTAGTTTTGTAGTTGGCCTGGGACGGTTGAGCGACGAAAAAATATCCATTCACTAAATTCGACATTTAGCGGCCATACTTGTGGGTCACAGAGTTTAATGTAGTTACTTTCTGCAACACCAATTTTAAACGAAGCGTAGTCTCTTTCGGTTCTATGCTTCAATTTTTCAACAATTATTTCACAGTCGTTTCCCAGTATATTTTTAACATAATTCTTCAACATATCTTCTGACGTGTTTGTATCAAGTCTCCATACATGAAGGAATCTTTTTCGTTCTACTGATTTCAGGAGTACAGTCGATACATTACCCCCCCTTCTTATAGGGTTAGTCCTTTTTCTACTTATAACTTCTGTCCAGATGTACTGCTTATTAACATCCCTTTCAGTGTCCGATGCTTCCTTAGCCGCCGCCGCTGCATAACTAACGCTAGACCTCGGCTTCGCCTGTGTCTGCTGCTTAGGGTTGGCGTGCTTACGTACCGAACCATCGTCCCGTGTTGATGTCCCTAAACCCACTGCGTTCTTTGGGACATTAACAACCGTTTGACTTTGACTGCTTGTCTTGTTCGCAGTGTTATTGTTAGTTTGGTTCCCTCTAATTTCTATCCTCTCACTTTTTAAGGTTTTGATTTCCTGCTCATACGAATTGCATTTTTTATTTACCTCCTTTAATTCTTGTGTTAATCTACTATTTTCAAGCGCCAACACCTTTACTGTTTCCTTAATTTCCTTTATAATTTTTGATTCTAGGTCACTCAATTTTTCCATTACCATTTTATTCACCATTGCCATTATACCCACTACTTTATCCGTTTCTTCATACGTTACCTCCTTTTTGCCAATGTTTTCAAGGGAAATGTCTACTGTTTTGGTCTGATCTTTATCGTAATCCATCATCATCGTCCGTTGGGAGCGTACGGGAGTGTCATCTGTAATTCGTATGCGCTGAGTCACGTTTGTGCAGGAATCACACTTGAAAGTACTTCTGATCTGTACCTGTCCCTCCTTGAACGCAGCTGCCGTATATTTAGCACATTTAAAATGGTATGCAGACTTGCATCCGATGCATTTGAGCAGCTCCACG
This sequence comes from Eilema caniola, assembly GCA_949126895.1. Taxonomy (NCBI): domain Eukaryota; kingdom Metazoa; phylum Arthropoda; class Insecta; order Lepidoptera; family Erebidae; genus Eilema; species Eilema caniola. The sequence goes on along the minus strand of OX421479.1, from coordinate 10,437,710 downwards.
GAATCTATTTTTCTGTTGCATACAGCACAATTCATTTTGGAAGTCTTACAATGCAGTGCGACAGAGACGTAACTGGCCAATTCGCATGCGTGCGAGCGAGCGCGATGCGAAATTTCTTCGCCACCCACAAAATGTTTTAATCACCAATGCACAGTCACTATACCACTTATGTTTTTCTTTGAAATAATGCGAAATTCGACGCTTTACAACTGTTCTCCACCTTGTACATGTGCACTAACATCAAGGGTCCAATTTAGGAACATGTTTAACAAGTCATATTTCGATTTTACCACTTTAAAATATATTAACGTAATACCGAATACCGCAGCAACGTACCGTGCCGTATCCACTTATAATAAATGTTATGCAAAAAAAACTTCACCTTGCCTGATTGTAAGTTGAAGGCAAAGTCTCAGGGAAGAGGGTCACCATTACATACACGTACTATGTTAACAAAGGTGGCACTCAGCTTGACGGCCTTATCAGATGCTTTTTTACGTCCCGCTTACAGGACTCGGGACTGTAGGAAGAAGGAAACACGTGAGCTGGCAAGAAGTTCCAGGTCTTAATGGTGCGACAAAGAAAGGAGTTACCAAACCGCTTGGTTCTTGAAGGAATATTCTGCACCGTATACGGGTGACATCTAAGCTCTGCTCGTGTTGTTCTGTGTAGGAAAGAAGAGGTCGGGACCAATCGGAAAAGCTTATGAGAACATTAACCATGGCAGAGACGGTAAAATACTGCTAAGGAAGTAACATCTCTACGCATCTGCAAAGGCTCAAGGGTGCTACTCTAATTTTGTTTACAACTGTCGAAAAATCTGCGTGAATAAGTCACGGCACACGTTATTGTCACAGGCATGGCGAAACAACGAGTGCGAGCGGAATATTTTATTACTACGATTTTCAATATAATATTCATGTGACGCACTCTTTTTTCTGTTCCATTTTGCACCATGTGGCTACAAAACAGTTGTAAACAACATTAGATTATGAAAAACCGCACTGGTAGGCTTACCAGTGCGGTTTTTCATAATCTAATGTTAGTATATATAGTTATCTCTTCCTGTGGGTATCGTTAAAGGCGACCACGGGATAGGCTTGGTCTCCATCCGACAGTAAACATACAGTCCATGACTAAATGCCCACTTGACGGCAATATGCTTGCTCCCAATTACGCGATACTGAAAATCATAGTTGACGAAATGTGGGTAATGTTACACCTCTACCTACCCCTTTAGGGATTAACAGACGTGAGTATATGTATGTATGTCATGTTAGTATCTTTTCTTTAGGAGTATATATAAAACAACAAACGTGTTTTTTATAATCGATTCAATAAAACGAATGTAGTAAAACGGCCAAATAAAACAATTACCTACCATTAACGACGATTAAAACAATGCGTTTGCTCTTTTATTTACTTTTCTGGTGTGCTATTAGCAATTGCCCACATCTGTGCCCGCACACTGTGCTGTTTTTATATAAAACACCCTGGTAAGTAAATGCAGTTATAAACATTAATGTACACTAACGGAATAACACACAGAAATATACATAGTAGCATTTTTTTTTTTCGTATAGTTCATGTAAGTATATATCTGTTGTCACAATATAATAAAATGGTATGCAATTCTCATAATCTGCAAACATATTTTTTGTCCTTAAGCCAGATTTCGTAGAGATTGAGAACGCGCAAACAATTCACACAAACTTCGGTAAAACTTAGCACAACGTTAATTTCAAGTGCTTTACTTGTCAAAAAGTTTAGCAATTGTGACCGTTTGAGTAAGGCTGACTTTATGAATTAATCTTAACGCAAGACAGCGATATTACAAATTCAAATTTCGACGCAATGAAACTTTGATTACAAAAAATAGGATCTGTCCCGACAATTCTTAATTCAAGACTCACGATGAGTTTTTATATTTTCATTGTTCGAGTAAACAAAATCTGACTAGAGTCTTATTGGTTTAAACTTGTAAATAACTTTATAACTTAAAAAACTCTTGTCGCAAAGATACTGAACGTGGTCGACCCTATAATTATTATCATTGACATATCTTTTTTACTAAAGAAAGCTTTTATATTTGTGCATTAACAATTTTGCTAACTTGAATCTAGTTAACGTATTACGCCTAACTACATTAATGCGGCTATAAACAACAACTCTACAAACTTGTAACTTCATATTGCCCAACATGAATATACACCCAAATATCAAATTATGAATCTACAATATTTTAATTGTAGGGCGTAACCCGTGACTTCACATAATACAAAAACAAATTAAGCAAGTTACATACATTTTGAGTAGCTGGTAGTGGTTTCCTTTTATTTCAGTGCAGTGTCACAATGTATGTAACCCAAATTCGAAAAATCCAGGCAGCTTTTAAAAGCTTTTTAACGTATTTTTGATGAAGGGACTGATGATTTATTCGACACTGTACTGTAAAAAAAGGTTATTTTAAGGGTTATTTACATTACTTGTCAAATAAGTTCACGGTTACTCATCACCAGAGGGTTGAATTATATTTTTGGTCTAAAAACAAAGTTTACAGCTACTTCTCAGCTGCCAGCAATTACAATGAAGAATTACAAATTGAGTGATATGCTATGATATGCTGTAACTAATACCTCAACCATGAAGGTATAATTTTGAATACGTGCTTAATTTTTGGCAAAACTTAATATAATTTTTATGTGAGTATCACAATGATTCCGACTAAGATGCACTTAGACCATCCACCACATCAGGGTACTCCATAAATACCTGATACGATAGTAGCAGTATGGAATTTTTGATTATAGACGTAGTTTTATGATTAACTACCACATGTTATATATATAATATATATATTATAGACCATAAAGTCTTACATAAGCTGACGTCAATTTAGCCCAACAACAGGGGACCCAACGCTCCCTACAGGAGACTGCACCTGGGGATCGTGCAGAGTATGGCCCTATACGGGTCCTCCGTATGGGCGGGGACTCTGACGGCCACCAATGTGTCATGGTCAGGGTGATAAAGGGATACCGCACGATCTCAGGTGAAGCGGCATGTCTCCTAGCCGGGACCCCTACATGAGACCTGGAAGCGAGAGCCCTTGCGTCTCTATTTAAATGGCGCAAGGAGGCGCTGGAGCGGGCCAAAGGTGTGCGTCTCAAGAAATTGAGGCCCAGAGGTCCCAGCTCTACCAGGAAACCGTGGAGACATGGAAGGTGCGACTTGAGCAACCAAAGGGGGGATTCGCCACAATCGCAGCCGTCAGACCGGTCATGGACGAGTGGCTGGAGAGGAGACGTGGTGCTCTCTAATACCGGTTGTCACAGATACTTACCGGGCATGGTAGCTTCGGGAAGTATCTGTGGCGAAGACACCGGGCCGCCACGGCCGAGTGTGAGCACTGCGGGGACTGCAGCGACGACACAGCGCTCCACACGCTGGTGGAGTGTTGGAACAGCGCCAGGTCCTCGTGGTGGGTCTGGACGTGGACACTCTTTCGCTCGAGATCATGGTGCGAGCCATGGTCTCCAACGGGAGTAAGTGGGACTGCGCTGTCTCTTTCTGCGAGCAGGTCATGCTCGTGAAAGAGGCAGCGGGGCGGGAGCGTAAGAGAACTCTCCCACCCGAGTTCCACCATCGGCCTCCATGACCGGGGTCCTGAGGACGGTGAGTGGGCTGCTCACCGTCCTTACAGAAGCAGGCCCATGACGGCAGCGTGACGTGAGGGATTCACGCACGCCCCCCCTAAGAAGCGGGGTCAATAATTGAATTCACAAAGTAAATTGAATACCCTTTCTAATTATTATTTTATGACCCTTAAACGCTGAAAATACGAGATGACCTCTTTTAAGAATATTCTAATGTAGTATTTTAATTTAATATAAATGTGATATTCCACTTAAACTAGCTGGTGGAGGCAGCAGACGAGCAATATTTATACCCTAGTAGGTGCAAGTGGCATGCATATTTAATGACGTGCACCGCTTGGCCGACCACATAGCGTATTGGACAGTGTTGCGAACAGTAATTTGTAAATTTATTATTTTACATGTAAAAACGACTAAAGGACAACCAACACAAAAATGTTAGTAACATCTGTAAAGATGGACGGGTTTAAATAGTGAAGCATAATATGTTATAGTCAAACAAGGCTAATGTGTATGAAAAGAAATCTATTGACGTTGTACATAATATTCCTTCCTTTTATTGGAATAATTTTTAATTCCTTTTATTGGAATATTTTTTAGACTTGGAGGTTTTATTTCTATTGTTTTTTTTTACCAATATGATATAGCTAGGTACAAGTAGTATAATTTCCCACTAAAATCAATCCCGATTTGATTATTTTTTTGGAATATTCTCAGAAGAATTAACCCGGAAAGCGGGTTATTTTCCCAACTGAAATTGACGTAAGTAGAAAAGTGTATTTCCTTGCAAAATTATCCATGGTTGTCCGCTGTGAATTGAGGAGGGTTGTTTATTTTTAGAAGTATCCGTGGAACCGTAGAATTTAATGAGCCGAAAAAGTGTGTGATTTCGATTCATAATTGCGAGTGACATTTAAAAATTTGGCGAATTTAAGGACGGACATCTGGTACTCGGGTTTTAAAAATGGGTTGGGATAAAATTGCTTACATAGATTCAGCGTATTTTAATATATGAGTATATATACCCTGAGAATTTTCCTTTTCATACCCAGCGTGTTTACTTACAGAAGTAGATTAAATCAATTAACATAGGTGCTACGCAAACTTTTTTTACGTCCAACATGTCCTAAGGCAATATTTACCATGATGTATATGTATTAGACACATATTCACAAATGAGGGAGGGTTAATCACAGCGTGAACGTAATCTAAGTTTAAACAATTTACCGTACTCTTTGTGACTCCCTGACAAATTACTCACACGAATCTTCTAACAAACAAGCCTGCGATATTAATATGATTAAAAATTAATATACTGTCTCCATAACTCCCCTCCTTCGCATAAATGACTTGTGCCAAAATCGTTTAACTTGAATATAGACTTGGAAATTTGCGTTTGATATTTAGCAAAGTTTTATAAGGCACATGTATCTTTGAGACTTGATCGTTTACGTAACTCTCGTTGTTTTGATATTGACATCACGAACTAGTAAAGTTAGTAGGCACAATTGCCTAACTCCAGAAAGGTAGCGAAAGCTTGGGTTCGTAGTGCAATATTACGGATCATTAACTTACATTTGCTTAGCCCATTGAACCTCAAGGTAAGGTATGAAGATTCTTACTCAATAGGCTGCTAAATACGTGTTAATTATGAAACCTAAATTAATTAAGAAATCGCTTGAAATAAAAATAAATCCTTCTGCGCAAATAAACAAAAGAATATTTTTATTTAAATTATTAGAAATTTAAAGTTAAGTAATACAAGTAAGATTGATGTATAAAATACAATTTTGACACTAGCAAAAGCGAAAGGTGTATGCCAGCATCGTAACGGAAAAAAGGAGACTATATGCATTTATTTGTATATATTGAATACCTAAAGCAATTCCTCTACGGTTTTACGGAATATCTTCAGAAATAAGTATCGATATTCGATAACCGGTATTGAAAGCGTTTTAGTGTAAAGGGAACTAAAGTGAATTCACAGGACGTTTCGCTACCGACAGTCCTTAGAGATTATACACGTATTCAATAAGTTATCTCATGCAGTAGTTTTTTATGCAGCAGTACTAGTAAATATTTTAGAGTTTAATACAACAGACGTTGTTGAAATTGAAATTTATTCATAAATATTCTCTAAACCGCAAGCGTTTCTTACTGAAATGGTCACGTATCTAATATTGTTGTTTCATATTCCCAAGTCCAATCGTAGGGAAGTACTCGTGAAAACTACTGGACATTTTGTAAAATATTCTCTTAACCGCAAGTTTGCTTGGAATTGATTTCGGTTGCATTCAAGGCTTTATTGCACCTTAGGGCCCGAAGTTCGCTTACTTCTTCTCTTGTTTTTGATTTGTCTTATGTGGAACTGCCGTCTTACATACCAACCAGAGGGAAGACGGCTTGAGCCGGAGCCTAGTCGATTAAACAGCACGCGTGCCGCTTATAATTGAGGTTGTTTTGATCCCGTGATATCCACAAATATTATAAAACTAACAGATCGAAACACCGTTGATTGATACATACCTACATATTCTCAATATAATATCATGCTCAAAAATATCAATATGTTCAATATCTGTAATAAACTGGCTTTGGAGACACGACATGCGTGACATCATTAGACAGCTATATAATTATATCGGTATGAAAAAGCTAATCCAAAGGCATACCTAATTAGGTTGTAGCATGATACAGCTTCATAGGTGTTTTTAATGGGAGTAATATACGCAGTATTAACGGCCTCGACCTTTCGATGTAGATTACAGTATGAATTAATTAATTGCCATGAAATATAATATATGATTACAGACGTCGCGTCGTTCTCGCTTTTGTGAGCCGTTTTGGTATTACAATTACGCTTCATTTCCTTTCCTCTTTGTTAGTTTGTGTGAAATGTAATATGTGAATACATTCTACAAGCTTTAATATTGTATACATAACTGAATATGACAAAGTGCATAAAATCTCAAGCATAATCCCAAATTAGTATTTTCTTATCAAAGAATCCCTAAAATATGTTTATTAGAAGAACTGCCACCGTGCAAATGACATCAGTATTAACTCGTAATATAGGTACTGAAAAGTTTTCAGTACTCTCATGAGAATTATTAGAGCCTTGGCTGTTTAGTTCACTGTTTGTAGTTTGGTCACGCCGTTGCCAATTTATATGAATGTAACAAAATGCTCCCTTTGCTACTGTCACAAGTTCCATAATCACAAAAGACGTTCTGTGATCAAGGCCAATTTATCAAGTTTACGCTATGTCCTAATGCTGACATAGCGTAAACTTGATAAAACATATTAAACAAACACGGTGAATACCATGCCAATCTTACTAGATGTAGTCTACTGTAATGAGAATGATAGAATTTAGATATCATCGTTATCTGTAGTTTATATGTCAATCTCAGTAATAAAACACATGTCTGTCTAAAATTTTGTTCTTAGTTCAGTCTATTTATTTTCTTTTTACTGAATCGACCTTAATATTTTAATATAATATTCGAATAGGCAGACCCTGGACTCTGATGGCTTTGGATGCGACTGGGACTAACGAAAAAATGATATAGAATATTCAGTGTGCCTATATAATATATAGCGATCCGCCCCGGCTTCGCACGGGTGGTAAAATTGTTCCCTGGTAAACTCAATATAGCCTATATTACTCAGGATGAGTGTAGCTTTCCAATGGTTAAAGAATTTTTGAAATCTGCACAGTTGTTTTTGAGTTTATTCATTACAAACATACAAATGTTTCTCTTTGTAATAGTAGTGTATATAATAAAATAATATTTTTAACATACGAGTTTGTTGTGTTAGTTACTACACCTAAAACATCAGCATGCTTGGTTTTTCTTGCTTGTTCTATCTGTAGTGGTCTGGGAAATATGTAACTAAAAAATAACATAGCTTTTGACATTATTGCATGCTACTTAATGGCCTAAAGAAATAATAAAGTATAATTATGTAACAATTTGGATTAGCTTCAAGCTTTCTTATATATATACAAACAAAGAAGTTATAATATAACGGAATAAAGTGAAATAAAATGTAAAAAAAGCTGTTATAGCTGGAACGGAATTGTTAATATAACCAAAATCTTGGCACACTGTGGTCATAGTTAAGTAGATTCGGCTGCCAAGCACAATCTAAGGTATTTTCGAGAACATTTTTACGAAGTGTAACAATTATGCAATGAAGTCGTAATAAACAGTTTATTCAATTTGTTTAAATTTATATTAGTTTCGTTTAAAGCAACTGTATTTCATTCTAAGGCAAACCACCACAAAAATATATTAAAGCATGTGTGTGAGCGAGAAACACGTGGCAACTTTTCAATTCCTGTATGAGACAGGAACTTTCGAACGCTTATATAGTCGATACGGTTAAGACTAGCTCGTAATAAGATCGTTAAAGTATCGTGAATATGCCATTGTGCTACTTCTAACTATAGAATAAAAATAGAAAGCTAAATTTGAAAAATATAGGTATTTCTTATCTCTCGTGAATATTTATTTACAGTGAAAAAGACGACACGCGCGAGATCAAGGTGAGAGAGATCACCGTATGGCCGTGCTAGTACAAACCACTCATCTTAGCTCATTTTACTGGAAATCATGTTCTTTTGTATAGTAATGAGTAATGAGTAACAAATAAATATAAAGTTCTTGTATGAGCAACTGTATCACTGAATTAAGTTTTAAATATTCATATTTATTTAAATACAATAGTGATTTTCAGTCTATTTACAATATTGTACACTTATGTGAGATTGTAGCGGTAAAACTAAAGCAGTTGTTCGGTGCTAAATTGATAGTAATTACTAATTACTCACACATTAATTGTTTTATTATGTAAGAACACATGGACGTTTTATAACTCATCGTATGAAACCATTTACTTTGCCTGCGCTATTGTTTTTTACACCCTAGTCAAATTGGAATCGACTCTAAATTTATTTACAAAGGCTGGCATAATAGATCTGTTTGACGATCTATTTTCTTAGGTTACAACAACTAGGCGAAGCTGCTTTATTAAATATATATTCCCTAGAGACCTATTATGATGTTAGGGGTGTAGATAAACATTCGTTTAGCTCTATATGTCTTGAGGTTTGTGTAGGCGTGTATGAAAGTAGTAGGTCGATATATTTCTAAGTTTAATTGCGAAATTTCTCATTTCTAGGTATCGTGTTTAATACTTTCCAAGTTACCAAAAGCGACTAAGCTTTTAATACTGTCCAAACATGACATTTATGTGCATTTTACTTTAAAAATTAAAATAAAATATTTTAATTAGAAAATGAAATATTGTGCTGTTCATTTTTATTCATTTTACAACAATATATTGGTTAACTTTGGTAACATAGTTTATAACACCAAAAGTTACACATGCCTTTTAAGTGGAACACGGAATGTGGAAACTTTAAAGAAATGTAATACCATACATTAATTATTAAAAAAGAAAAACTGATTGTGGCACTCGGTGACTGCCGCGGTCAAGCTATTACATTTTCTTGATTCGGTCGCCGCGCTAAAAGCCCGCGATAAAAGCTATGCAATAGCTTAAATCTGTCTGTCTGTTCGTCCGTCCCTCCGTCCGCCCGTCCGTCCGTCCGCCCGTACGTTCATCCGTCCGTCCGTCTCTCTGTCTGTCTGTCTATCTGTCCTGTCCTTCTTCCCCCAAAGTACGGGGTTTCGTTACGGGATTTCTTGATTTGGTTGCTGCGCACAAAGCCCGCGATAAAAGCTATATGCAATAGCTTAAAAAAAGTTGATTCATTTTCTTTCGATACGCGCTCTAAACATATTTTTTTTCATTGGGAGACTTGTTTAACCTCGTGTCCTGTCTCACCAACTGACTACACTTATACTTTCCTGTCAATACTGTCACTTCACTACCATTAATAATTTCAGGGCCACCTTTTAAACTCCATAAACTCTAGTCCTGGCTGTAATAATTTATTTCACGTAATAAGAAGGTACTAAAACTAGTATCCGTAAAATATAAACACTCAACATTTAGAATAGCTAACATAGTCATTAGTTTGCCATAGCTCTTAGGAAAATTATCACTTCAAAATTGGTAACACATCACAACGGTTGACTGGCCCAATACTATGTTAAATCGTATAGAGGACAATGCACCTTTTGTCACTCTGTTTTCTGTTTCAATAAACTACGTGTCAATACAACTGTTGAAGAAAATTATCGCCCACCGAACCATTTAAAAAATTCCTGTGCTAATATTTACTGTAAATTCAGTATTTAGTATGTATCTTTTAACGTCCGCAATGCCTGTTAAAGTAATAAATGTACGACGTTTTATATCGTAGCCTTTATTTTACACAGGCCTCTTTTTTCCTGATGTTTTATGTGCGCATTTAACTGAACGAAGAACATGAATTTTATTAACTCCAGTATCGTTGTATTAATGGTCTCTTAATGTCTATTTTGGGTGCAAAATAAATATGATCAGCTCTGTGTGGTAAAGATTCAACGAAAACGGTGAATTTTTTTAATATAGATCTAGGTCAGGCTTAAAACCACTATTAAGATTTTTCGAGAATCATAATTGGGACCTCATGCATAGCATCGATTAAAAGCATAAGATCAAAAGCGTGAAATGACAAATAGTATGCATTCGCTACTGCTATATTTCCGAAATCTGCTTAACGCGATAGTGGATAAAGATACACGTAAATGTTATGAAATCTATTGTTTTATTTACAGAATAACTTTAAACACTCTGAATCAAGTCTTATAAGGCGATTATGGCCATTGTTTTCATATCTGGTACGCCACTCGCTACGATGTTAGATTTATAACGGTGATTTATCTCAATTGGCATTAGATAAATCACCAGCTACTGATTTCAGAGGTTACAGGTTTTCCAAATGATTGACTTCTGGTCAATTCTATTCGTTTTACAAATGGAGGCCAAGCACATTAGTAACTTGGTAATGGTGGCTCTACTTCCGACTACAGGTACAAACGCATTTGCATTAAAATAGAGGTGTTCTACCCGTATGAAACGTTTATAAGGTTCTGCTGTCAATATTTCAAGTTGGGTCAGTGAATTTCATTTTAAAATTTATTTTATATTATTTTGACAAGCATGCCATGTATTTGACATTGATATCATGAACGTTACAGTTCTTGTGTTTTTATAGTTTTCGTCTACGAGCATTAGAACACTATATTCACAAATTAATATTATAGATTTTCGAAGTAACAGACAGTATCTAGAATATGTAGCGTAATTTGCAGTATATTTTCACGTTGTAGCGAGGTGCTAAAATTTGCAGTATACTTCTAACAAACAAACCACGTTTGTGTAACCAAGGTGCTAAAGTACAGTCTGGCACAGCGGAACTATAACAGTAACTGGAAGTGGTTACTGTTATTACCATGAAGCTTTACAAATACCAAACCCAAACCGTCTACAAATATGGATTATTATTTCCTAGCTATTGTTTGCGACTGTGCCCGCATGCAATATTTATCTCAATCTCGCAATACATACAAACCGAGGCTACAAGTTAAAAAAAATGTTTGAAGTTCTGTATCTAGAATGTACTACTTTGCGGTGCTACTTAGTATTATTTTTAAAAACATTTCATTTACGTCTAATAATAACTGTATAAATATGATTCCAAATTAGGCACTTATCTAGTTTTAGAAGTATCAATCAATCAAGCAATTATTCTATTACAGTCCATTACCGGACTAAGGCCTCTGAAGTGCGTCACTCCCTAATCATCAGATCTATTTAAATTATACGAGACTTAATTTCACGCCATGTTTCAATGGATTTGGGGAAATAACAAGTACCTAATGTGAGGTTCAACACGTCTGTGCTATTCTATGAAGGGGCGATAAGGCGTTAATATTGATGTTTATTATATACTAATGCTGTGAGATCATAAACACGGTCGTAATTATATTCAGGTTAACGATGATATTCATCAACTATTAACCCTCCAGTGACACATGTAAACTTTCTATGCTTTTATTACTTAGTGTAGTTTTATTAATCTCAAAGTAATGATATCTTGGAATTTCTAGTACGTTCTAACTCAATGCAATGTGTTGGATAAAGGAAAATGTACTCTCGGGATGTGCATGTGCATAGTGTTAATTTAGTGAAAGGTCTGCAGCCTGCGTACTGTAACCTCTACTAACTACTCGGTTAGTTGCCGAGTATGTTACAAATGAAGATGACTTAAGCATTTGTCGTACAGCTCATATTTATTTAGTTGCGGTGGGAGTAGAATAAAAGAAACTGTTAAAATAGTTATAACACTAAAAATCGTCAATAGCTGCTAACTAAAAGAGAACAAAGAGGAGAAAAAGCATTAAACCCGTTTGGTCTTTACCTATCTATAATTTTGATTCCTTTAATAAATCGAGATACATCGAGATATTTCAACGTACGCTTTATTCACTTTAACATTTTCGTTCTCTAACAATGATGTCGTTCCGCACCGTTTTTTGTAATCAGTTGCATAGTGGCCTACTGAAAATCGGGAGCTCGTAAAAAAACTCGACGAATTTGTGAAGATTCCGTGTTATAGTACAGTTAGCCGACGCTAGCGAGGTTAATTGTCACTGCAAATCTTTGCACCTTTTTACTGTTATGTGTACAAGGCCTAAAGTAGAGCATTGTCCTCACGACACTGAATTTACTATTGCTAGACATATTTTAACCTAAGATAAGATGTGTAGTATTTCATGGCTGGCTGGTGGTAATTATATATTATTTAGTATATGTATATGTATAACATGTTGCTTCAATATTGGATTAAGTAATCCGGAAATCAGAAATAAAATTTATTATATTCAGATTCAAGACCCCAAACTTTTGATCGCAAGTCCACACTTACGCTGACTTTTGTGCAAGACTCCATTTTTCTCATAATCTTTTTACTTTTATAAACATGTTCCATATTTAAGTTTCCACTTTGGTTACATACCGTAAAAAAGTGAATATATCCAACTTTAATTTATCTATTTTGATTTACGGCGCGTAAATTTTCTATTTCATAACTTAATTAGATAGCTGCCAGCCAGAGCAAAAGAGCCTTTGGTACCGTTAGTTGCCGCAAGCCGTTCAATGTCGATAGTGAAACGTTCAGCTACCGCTACTGAAACCTTCAGCTACGTTTCACTATTTCTAATATTCATGTTCTTAGCTTGCTAGCTTAGAACATGAATATGAACGTAATTAAACCACTGCATCTAATTGATCATGATTCATTTAATTAAACATTATCGTTATTACATCGATTCTGGCCAACCATGGGGTCTATTATATATTAACTTAAATGTATGTTGATAGTTATTTATTACTTTTAGTTACACCACTTCATCATATTGTGATTTGTTCAAATACAACAGTCAACTAAGCTGCGAAAATACAAAAGGTTGTGGAAACGTGCGTCTCAATCAATTATATTATTTGTATTTTCTCATAAATCGAGGAGAATTTTTTTTGCGAAATATTTTATCTTCATAAGCAATTTAAACGTATGAAATTCTTTGTTGTGATGAAGTTTTAATATTATTTATGTAGTGGTTAGTGACCGAAAATACCTCTGTACATAGAAGTACCTACCCGTATTTCTATATTATTTTCAATAGACATATTTGTATTTAATAATTCCTAACTTAGGGAAGTTATTTAACCTATAATAACCATAGAAGCAGAGCCCTGATTCTGCAAATATCTTTTTCATGGAATACTTTACCACAGACACTTTTACCACTGCCATTTAACTTTAGACTTTGCCAATATACTGTTAAAGTCTAAAATCAAATGACAATCTTGCAGAGTGTATGAAAAATGGTATAAACTCTTTCTCTTTTCATTTTAGACTTTAAGCATATAGAAATAAAGACTAAAATTTAATGACATGTTATACAATGTTAGCGGTATGACAGTGGTGTTCTTATGTCATAAAATTAGCAGAATTGGGGGCCAGGTTGCAGTACGATAACACTGTGTAGTTGCCCATATGACCTCCTTGCCAGTAGTTCTGACAGCTCGATAATTTTTTACGATAGTTTGCTTTCAAATTCTGCAATCATTACTTATGCCTTTCCGGGTTTGCACTGCTTAGGCAACAACTCGCCATAAGATTCTATCCTTACACACTCCTTCCTCATTTCCTCTACTGTTATTGTTGTTAAATACAAGATCGTCAGTTTTAAGTACTTCTGAGCTGCCCGTTTTTCAATACCTCAATAATTTAGGGCAGGTCGACCCTGCGTTATACATTTAAAGGTCTTAGTGCGTAGCCATACTAAAAGCGGCGGCGGACGCGGGCGCGGCCGCGAATATATCAAATGTATGGAAACGCTAGTTGCGGCCACACCGAAGTGACTGTCATAATACGCGGGCGGGCAGGGGTAAAGAACCAGTTCGGTCTTGTTGCAGTTGATGTATTATTATAGTAGTCGGTATATTAGACGGCACATACCTATCTATATTATTATTATTCTTTGATATTACTAGACTAGCTAGACTAGCTTATGTCCGCGGTTCTACCCGCGTGGATGTCTGTTTTCACGACTTTTGGTCATGTCTTCGGTTTTACTCAACCAATTGCGATCAACAAACGTAACATTTTATTTCTGATCAAGACCATGCGGGTCACTTTAATATTCTTGTCGTAAAATAAAGGTAGGTTAGTACTGAATTGTTCTTGAGTGCGTGAATTCTTGTAGAAAAGATCTCCACACTTCGTATAAATTAGAAATATGAGCACTTATTTCACTGTTTTTATTTATTTCGTTTAACCACACCATCTTTGGTATTGAACACCTTTATCAAGCAAAAATACTACATACCTAATTTTCGAGGCACGATGAAAGTGTTTAGGGTTTGGGCATTAATGAGTGCAAGTATGTTTTCACGCAAGTATTTATGTTGAATGTTGAATTAAAATTGTTAATGTTAAGTGAATGTTGTGTGCATGCGGTCGCTATGGAATCGGCAACAATGCAATTGTGTATGCAATGACCGCAGTTAGTATATTAATTATTGCTAGTTGTTAATCGCATCCGGGAACACGTCAGGTGTTCGATGTACGTACAACGAACAATAAATACCTCACCCATAGTTAAGACACCTGATGAAGGCCAAACCGCTAGTCGCTTGTCGCGCGTCTGTATGGACACCAAACCGCTTCCAAGCCCAAGCCCGCAACCGCGCCCGCCGGCGCCTTTAGTCTGGCTTGTACTTAATAATAAAGCACACAAGCTAAAATATATAGTACACACGCGGAGGCGCAGCGCCACGCCGTCTGTCGACAGTGGAGCGGATCAGCTGAAGAGTGAAGTCAGACGTTGGGGGCGTCGGGGGGTGGAGTGGGCAGGTTTCTAGACGTAAAAGCCTCGCCTTCCACAAAAGCGCACGTTTCCACAACATTTCGTTTGCTCGGATCTTATTTCCAATGAATTTCAGTTACCATTCGAATCAATTCATGCTTCGGCATGGCGGACTGCGATGGGATCTTATATCAACGATACGACGTTTTATTTTGGGAACTACATGTATTGTGTTTGAATATACAAATTGAAACTTTCAGAAAATAGTTACTTTTTACTCTACCTCTCTCTCTACAGAAGTAATCAATCGTAAGGTAGGTAAAACATAAAATACCGAATCATTTTACAAAATATCTTATCCATAAAGTTACTGCGGGTATCAATGAAAATCTGAATACATACTAAGTTTACGTTAATATTGTGCATCGGCTTCGCTTTCAATGTATCCCCTTCATCATATTTTATTGCAAAATTTCCATTGTTCAGTTTCTTAGAAAATGATGAAAGACGTTTGAGTAGAAAAATGTCGATTATTCGCTATTGGAAGGCAAAATTCTTCGAAGAAAGGGATTGATGCAATACTTTCATTTCACCAAAGGTTTCACCTTTTATTCCGTATTCCCGTTGTTAAATAATCACTTTGTAATAATCTACAAATGATTGTACTAATATTTCGAGCAACTGAATATAGGTACGATCAGTGATCCTGATCATTAACTTACGAATTTTATTTCTCCGGACTAGTAAAATGTCTTTCTATTTTAGTCTTAAGAAATTGTCTGTGTATTTCACAGACAAGTGTCCTGTAGTCATATAGTCACTAATATTATATCGTTATACATACATAGATAATATAATTATGCTCTATAGACTAGCCATGAACGTCATGTTACCGTGAAAGTAATGCATGATTGCGTTGTTAGCATGAATTGTTATACCATAATCACATATGTAAGAGTCACGAATTCGGAATATATTATATCTAGGTATATTTATTTAAAGGTTTCAATTGTTTTATTGACTATAGTGGTCCTTCGTCTAGGACATTTAAGATTTACCATGCATTATGGTAAACGTGTTGTGTGATTTTTAAGCTAGTATGCCATCATTACAATAATTATAAACAATTTTGTATAAATCGAACTGTATCCAAGTACTTAATAATATTTGGTCGATTTCATTACAGGACCAGAATATCTACTCATAGAGTAACTATGAAAAAACAGGCTACGCCCTATTCCTCAACAGTTTATTATGTAAAGCCGAAAACATAACGGAAATAGTCTAATACATGCTGTCTGCGAGTATCCTTTGGAAGAACGTGGGTGTTTGTGAACGATGAGATAAGGAACCAACTGTTATTAAATTTGCAGTGATTCATTTATTCTCATTCATTCATTCTTCAATAGATACTGTTCCTTTGCTAGAGAAATGTAGACCAAAGTGTTTTGTTCGTTAATCAATTTTATCTGCTGAATATTGCACACTGTCGAAATCTAAGTTGGAATTTTATAGTCCCTACAGAATAGTGTAAGGTGATTTGATTTTATTTTAATGATAAATTTTAAGTGATATTTTCGTATGTTTACGCGAATCTTAAATCGCGTAAACAAAGTACAATATCACGTAGATTTTTTTGGAACTAGTAATTAAGTCAATGTTATTTTAATACGGAAGCGGAAACATTATGCTTTATCCTAACACTTTGGCACTATCAGAATATTAAGAAATAAAACAAATTTTATAATAAGTAAGAACTCATTATTATCTATGCATAAGCTTCTTGAATCGCTACAAAGGAATTAAGGCGAATATACAAAATATTGGCTTATAATGCTTTTGCTGACCATTGTCAGCATTGTCAGCATAAGCTGCCATTTGGTAAAGCAATTAATTCATATTTCTGCTTGCTTATATTTTGCCGTCAAGATGTCGGCATTGAGTGGACAAGTGTCATGATGCATTCAATCGATAGTCGATTTAATAAACCAGTAGAAGTAGATAATAAACAGATGTACTTTATTGCACACCAAACATAGGATGCATACATCGTAGTAAGAATTGGAGGCTCTATCGTGGTCTGCTATTTCTGCCATACAACCAGGAGTATTGTGAAATGTGAACTTCTTAATAGTTAATTCTAGAAAGGTTTAGTTTAATTCTATAAAGTTGGTTGTCTTAGACGGTAAGGAGAGATTGCGTTGTTAGTGCTATTTTAAAACAACATGTGTTTCCAGCTGTTTGCTCTTTAGTACCCGTGTTTAGGTACTAAAATGCTACTGGACTAAGAGATAAACATTAATGACGTGACACATTTTGTGACGTTTAGTGATTGTCTGCGCTCCGCCTGCGTTTCTAGTTAGAAACTAGACTAATTAGTTATAGAAGAAAAGTGTTTAAAAGTTATTGGGTACCTACTACAGGTACTTAATTTATATGATATCGATATGACATCGTTAAAAAGGTTTTACTTATGCTGATTTTACAGCTTGCAACTATCAAAATGTGCAATTTACAGTATCAATTCGATTTAGGTAGGGTATTTTTTGTTTATCTTTAATTGTGTTACAACAAAAGTTATGTTAAATGTGTAAAATAACAACCAGGCACACAATTATCAAAACTCCTGAAATGTAGAAGTCCAATGATGATCACAATGTACGTATTTTAAAGGCGTAAATATTTTACCTCGTGTGAAGGTGAAAATTATTAAAGCTGAAAAGAGGTACGAACCTAAAATAATCACAAAAATATAACACAATTACAATATTCGTGCTGAATTGGCGTAAAAAAACTAACTAACCAGTTGCCTTTGCCTAAAACGTGCAAATATTTTCAACTAAAAATAATCCGGATTGTGAAAATTTGGAAACAGCAAGGATTTAAATCTTCCAATAAAGTGATTTAATCAGTTTAATTTATGATGATTACAGCGCAGCTGTTGGACTGCGTAGTAGGAGTAAAAGTATTTATGTATCACTTATTTTTCTCAAAAAAACCTTACACAGTACTAATAATAGTGTACCTGACACAAGGTGTTCTCTTTTTTATGTATGGAATATCATTTCACCACACCTGATAAATAAAATTTAGTCAGCATTGCAATGCATTGCATGTCCAAAATGTAGATATATATTCGACACCTACGTACTACGGTTAACAGAGACTCTGAGAAAGTTAAATGTTATTAACATACTTGAATTACGATCTGAGTGATGGATTAGGAAATATCACCTTTCTTAATGTCTAACAGAGTAACTGTAATCGGTCCCAGATATCACGAGCACTTATGACGTAACATCCAACAGACAATCAATACTCTACACCATCCTGAGAATCTAGTCTAACCGCAGATCAATGTCATCCCTTTCTGTGCGGTCGCTCCCTTAATTAGGCTAGTAGCAGGCTTCAATATTATGGACTAACTGTGACCGAGGCTTCGCCTGCGTGGAATTTTAATCGCATCCCTTAGAAACCTATTCCCTGGCCTAAGAAGTAGCCTACCTATATGTTTTTCCAGACTATATTTTCCCTGTACCAAATTTCAGCCAAATCTGTTCATCCCTTAGAGCGTGATTGAATAATAAACATCAAAACATCCTCACATACTTTTACATTTATAATATTAGTAGGATAGGATGGGATATTAGGAACTAACGTCGGCCTTTCTTTGAATTTTCCAGTCAAATAAGACTAACGTTTTATCTAAAATATGTGTGATACATTGTTTACAAGGTAAAAAGCGACTTCGGACAACATCTCCGAAGCCTGCGCCCCAAGTTGGTCACCACGGCGAATGCCCTGAGTCGGCTGTTGCCCAACTTGAAGGGCCCAGGGGCCTCCTGCAGGAGACTCTACGCGGGTGTCGTGCGGTCCATGGCCCTATATGGGTGCCCCGTGTGGGCGGACACCCTGGGGGCCAGATTCCTGCCTCTGCTCCGTACGGCGCAGAGGACGATGGCCTCCAGGGCCATCAGGGGATACCGCACGATATCCTTCGAAGCGGCGAGTCTCCTGGCCGGATCGCCACCGTGGATCCTGGAAGCGAGGGCCCTTTCGGCACTATACCAGTTCCGAAAGGAGGCGCGGGAGCGGGGATTCGATCCCGAGCCCGAGGACATTCGGGCCGAGAAATCCCGGCTCCACCAGGTCATGGTGGCCGAGTGGGAGCGACGACTTGGGCAACCACGCGCAGGGCACGCCGTGATTGCGGCGGTAAGACCCATCATGGGGGAGTGGCTAGAGAGGCCACACGGGAGCCTCTCGTACCGTCAGACGCAGATGATAACCGGGCACGGTTACTTCGGGCGGTATCTGCATCTGATGGGTATTGAGCCAACGCCCGAGTGCCATCACTGCGACGCGAGCGTGGACTCGGGGCTGCACACGCTCACCGAGTGTCCGGCGTTTGAGACGCCGAGGCGGGAGCTTGTGCAGGCCCTGGGGGTGAGAGTGCTCACGCTCTCCACCCTGCTCGCGGCGATGGTCCGCTGCGCGGATGCGTGGGCGGCCAGCGCCTCTTTCTGCGAGCAGGTCATGCTCGCGAAGGAGACAGCAGAGCGGGCGCGGCGCGGTGAGCGAGAAAGACTCGCTGACATCGCTGCTCGCGCCCGAAGGCGGCTCGGGCGTCGGAGGGCGCTTACAGACCTCCGCCCCTCATGAGCGCGGGCCTGAGGGTGACGGGTGGAGCCACCCGTCACCCTAGCAGAAGCAGGCCACGGCGGCGGCGCGCATCGTAGGTCGATGCGCGCCTCCCCACACCGGGGTTGAGTCGGGGACGGCGTGGTCCCCACCTCCCGAGGAGGGCCAGACCGAAAGGGATGGCCCTGGGTCAGCCGGGGTGCGAGGGATATGTCGCAAGACAACCTCACCTTCGGCCTAGCACCACGACCCACAGACGGCGTGCGGTTTAGTCGGTTCGAGTCCGACATAACCTACCCCTCCGGCTCCGGAGGGGCGGGTATCCGTGGGGATTTCCCGCACGTAAAAAAAAAAAAAAAAGGTAAAAAGCGATAGTTGGCATGGAGACGGTTGCCACAGTACGCTCACATACTTTTCTCTAGTTTCGTACCAAATATATAACGGGCCAACGAGCCACTTGAGAAATCACAGGGGCTTATTATCTGCCCCAATACCCCGTGGAGTTTGTTGTCACAAAGTAATGTTTGTCAGA
The DNA here is from genome assembly GCA_949126895.1 of Eilema caniola. Classification (NCBI taxonomy): domain Eukaryota; kingdom Metazoa; phylum Arthropoda; class Insecta; order Lepidoptera; family Erebidae; genus Eilema; species Eilema caniola. The sequence goes on along the minus strand of OX421479.1, from coordinate 10,417,548 downwards.
TCATTTATTGATACTTGATCCAAAAATGTTACAAGTAGAATTTATTTTTATTACTTGTGGGCCCTAGATTTTGTTGAATGTTGTTTTGTTGAGGCTGTCCAGCATATTAGCAGTGTTTTCAATCGTACAAGCAACTTATTTTATTTTATGATAAGGTCTATTTTAGGGTAAAAATAGGTACATTTTTACTTAATTATAGGTGTACCAGAATCTCATGGCAAATAGGAAAATAAAAATTTATAAAGTGCAATACCGGGGAAATAGGACTATACAATCTTGATACTTATAAATTTTTATTTCATTCGTCGCAGTAATGTTGACTACTTTGTTTTTGTCGAAAAATGATCACTCTATGATATTGATAATATAAGGAACTGCAAAAGTGAAATATTCTTACGATAAATAGATATAAAGTCACGTGATTTCAAAAATTATTTTTTTCGAGACAGTGCCCTTGAATGTACCATTCGCATCCGAAGCCTTGAACTTAGAGCCTGGGGTCCGCTTTTACCAGCCTTACTGCGAATTTGGCTGAATTTCGATATTTTTCAATATAGGCGATATCGAAGCATTGCAGTTGTTGAAACTTTTCAGGGCTTTAAATACCCGTAACGACTGCCATAGTTGTTCTTATGGCAACCGGGACCGACGGCGTAACGTGCACTCCGAGGCACGACCAGACTAACTCAAGTACCATTCATGCATTCAAATATTCGCACTGAGCGGGGTTTGAACACGTGCCTCCTGCGTAGCGGCTGCGTTCACTACCGCTACGCCGTAGAGGATCTGTTCAATTCAATATCTGAATATACCTACGAAATTATACCAAAAGTATTTTTAATAAAGTTACTATTTATAACAAACATAAATATTTTTTTATGTTTGTTATAAATGTTATATTGTACATTAGTATGTAACCACTATACTTTCTCTTCAGTGCTTTCAACTAACAGTCTGACTGATGTATGACTTGTGATTGACACGGTTATTCACATAAATAATATAACACTCACTATTTTTTTCTCTCAATGAACCTATCACTAACTTAAATTACAATAGAAGTAAAAAGTATTATTCTGGTACAATCCAGCTTACTTGTCAACTCGCAACATTGGCTAGTGATACAGATACCTTTGAAACGAAACCAAAAATCAGAATTTCATAATGAAAAAAAAAAGAAAATTTCGAGTGCGCTTGGGTACTGGTCATTCATTTGAATTACATTTTCAAAATCAACGTTCAACCTACACAATGTACATACTTATCGCCGCTTGTGTCGAACATTAATAACTATAACCTTTTATTTCACGCGCACCGTTCGAAACTTGCAATAGGGTCGGAATATTTACTGTTACGAGGGAGCGAGGTCCATTTAAGGAGGAGTCTACGCAACGTTGCCATGGTAACGGGACTCTGCCTTTGTTGTGTTCTGTACTATTTTCGGAAAATTTAAAATTATCACCTTTACTTTTGCAAAGGCGTCGTGTTTGTTTATGAACAGTTATGAAGTCTGTTGTTGTTGAATGGAAGTAAATAATATAAATGCTCATTTAGAATTGATAACACGCAATTTTGATTTTTTTGTAACAGAGATAAAATAAAGCCTAAAACGTATAAGTTCATTGCTAAGTACCTATTAGTTTAGAACAAAATTCTAGAGGTCCTTTACGCACCAACTACCACTACTTCAAGTGCTGTGAGTTTAGTCTCAGCATGGGACAAATTTAATTTATTCGCATATAAATTGTTATAAACTTAGATGTTCAGTCATTAACGATAGCTACCAAAAATACATACTCATTTTTACATTGAAATCCATAGCTGGATAATAATAAATAATAATACTATTTTTAGCATTTTTTGTTACTCAGAAGTCTTGTCTTTTCATAAATTAGTTATTGTTAAAAAACTGACCTCAATAAACGAGTAGGAACGGTTCTAATCGAAAAATGGAAGTATTTACACTAGCACAACCTTTGGCACGAACTCAAAAGTATTAATGGTCCGAAGTAGAAGTCGATAATCGTACCGACCAGGCGATTATTGCTGAAACTGGACGAAGAATGAAAATTGTTTTATTGGGAATTGGAAAAACTTTTGTTGAATAGTACATATTATTTTACAACACACTTTTGTTTTATAATATATTTTCACTCTTCTATATACCCGTAGGGGTAGGCAGAGGTATTTTAATAACAGGAAATAGGAAGTATGAATATTTCCATAAAATTCACACCTTTCCTGTCTAAGTGGTTATTGATTTATTCATAAATATAAATAAGTATAAGGAAAACGTGAAGTTAGACACTTACCTATGTGAATTTCAAATTTCGTTGTTATCTATGTCTAGCACTTATCCATTATTTGTATACGCATTATAATGAATTCTTCGCGACAAACGATACCTCTATTTGGGAGTTGCGTCTATTACCTCTATTCTATATCTTCTATTCTATTACCTATTGTTGAGCAAACTAGTAACGGAGTTTAACACCAAAATTTATTTTACCAAAGCCACTCTAAAGACTTGTTAGCTTCATAGCTTGTGAAAAGAGACTTGTAAAATTGTTTCTGAGTTTCCACTGTCATGTAGTATTTGATTGCATGAAACTATGCTGCTTCTATCCATTACAAAATTATTTTACAGTTGATACTCGTAGTGCTTTCAAAATTGAAAACTTACTTCTCCTTATCCTATAGCGCAGAGGGCATTCTGTATTTGTACTGTACTATTTATTTAACGTATTATAGGTTTTAGTGGTCGCTTTGTCAACTCTTGGTTTCAAAGACAATTCTGAGACCAGTGGTAGTCAATGCACTTAAACTAATACTTACTCTTTTGTAAGGCTGGGTGTAGAAATCTTGTTAATCTAATGATTTTGTACTTTAACCTATTAGTAAAGTATAGGTACGGATTGTGCTTACATATGTGTTCTAGTTGCAGTTTTTGAGAATTTGTAATTCATTGTTAGATACTAATGAAAAATAGTGACTTTCGATTCTTGACTACGCCGTGGCACTCTCCAATGATACAATTGATAGTGTCAAGGGTAATATATAATAATTCCCAAATTCTAGTAGTAGTGTCAAAAGTATTTTTCGTAGATGTGAAGTAATACAGAGTTTTCTTTTCTCCTGGCTGTGGATCTACTGCTGTCTTAATACCTGGCAAAAATAAACTTTCTAATTAACATATTTGGTACTTAGTGTTCAGTATAAGTAAAATAATATAATTTAAGTAACATAATCTTCTAGTAGTTTTTATAATGATTCAGGACTCATAGCGATTACATTATGGACCTTACTTTTGCCATTGTTTCGGATGCGTTGCCAGCACCCGTTGTCACGACTTGACAACGGGTGCTGGCCCGAACCATTATAAAACTATGCGTTGGCTCCGTGATAGGTTCAAAATACTCAGCTCGATTTGTGTATTGTTCGTTTGTCGTACTAGATAGAGCTTTAGGAGCGTTTTGTTTGTTCGGAATATGAAATTTGCCCGAGTAGGCTGCAGCTGCGCGTTTCCGTTAACAACTGAAAAAAAAAGATGGAAACATTGATTGTAAAATGGTCCGATTGAAAAAAAAATCGAGATGAAAAATGAAGAATGGAAATCTAAAAGCCTTTTTGACGAGAAATCGAGGCAACATATTGTGAATATTGTTAGTTTTTCATGTGATAGGTATTCGTTTTAAAGCTTGAATAATATAACTATTCTCCTGATAAAAAATGTAGATATTTAAAAACAAGTTTCATTTAAATCCCTTAAGTTAAAGGGTTTATTTTTTAATTGAAACGGATACCTATCTGACTTTCAGAAATGATTATCATGACTCCATTATCGTCCCGGTTGCATCTATCTCCCACCCTTTCTCTTGATTTAACGTAGCTTGTATTTTACGGGCCTGCATTGATGAGATTCGTCTGTTAAACAGCAGCTTGCCTGGGCCCTGAATATTGTTCATCTTTTTCCAAAATTACATACAACTATACCTATTAAAATACCGTTCAGAGGATTGAAACGATAAATTCCCAAAAAATAAAATCCTTTGTGCAATACCGTTAGAAATGCACCAATTCATCCGTTTTTCAAAGGCCGTTGTTGTTCTTGTTCAAACTTTCGACGCTAAAATTTGCACCTAAAAATCGTAGCGTTTAAACTCAAGTTGAATCGTGGGATTAAGCAAATATTGGTCGAACTATTTTGTCGTAGACAGTACCTACCCAGGTGTGATTACTGAATATTTACATAATTATAATTACAATACACATTAAAGTTAACTACAAAATTAAAAGTTAAATACAATTTAAACACATAATATTTTAAACTAGGTATTTGTATGTTTAGTCAGCAGTGATTGAGATACCTATATCGGTATTTATGACTCGGAGTGACTGTGAGACTCGTGTCATTTGTCGCCACTCGTCACTGTGACTTGCTACAAGTCAAGTTGTTGCCTTGGGCAAAACTTGGTCTAAAGACGACTCCTCAGAGAAACTAAAGCACGTCATACTGAGAAACCCATTAAAATCCAAGACATAAGCTACGTCTTTATATTTATTTACCGAGACGAAAATTTACATATGCTGTTTAGTTTTTCACTTCACTGAAAATTTGTTTCTCGCAATTTGGGTATTTAGATTAGAAACTCTGAGGGACAGAAACAAAACCTAATTTCTCTTACATTATTTGACGAAATACCCTTTTGTATTTTACTTAACTTTATGCTCATTACACTTTACACGTTGCAAATGTTATGTTTTGAATTTACTTGACGAGTATTATCATAATTCCTTAAAAGTTAAACCAAGCTAATGTTCCCACACGCTAATATTCGAGTACTAACATGTGGCACATAGCGTTGAAATATAATAGGCTAAATTTGCACAACAAGCACAGGAACGGCTTTTGAAGCGAAACCCTTTGTGAAAAGCCCAGTCAGCTTCCAAACTTTCATGTAAGACAAGAACTCGACTCACTGCATATTGTATCGGTCGGCTGCATGAAATCCCATTTTCCACGCGAGTTCATAAGTAGGGGCGAGCGGGCCTCGGGCGCCTCTTAGCGAGGATCCCAAGCGCTATACAGTATACACGCCGTCTCGTTCACTATAAAGACTTTAAAATGAATCGCTTTGAGTGTACAAAAATCTTCACAATGAACGTATTTTGTAAAGCGGCCATTAAATAGTCAACAGAAACTTTTACAAATATATTGTATTCAGATTGAAGTAGATTGTAACACGTAGCTGTGGGTTATTTCCTAAATATTTATTACCCGTAGCCACGCCACCGTAAGTATTGATCTCGTTCCCATGACCTACAAGAACCTATTCCCGGGATAAAAAGCAGCCAGATCGAAGTCCCAGATTCCAAAGAGATAGTCTAGGATGCCATATCATGGTTAACGGATCCACCTGTTAGGTTCACCAAAACTTCAATTCTTATAAAATGAAGGGAGCCATTTCAAACTTTTCGTAGCTATGTTATTTTCACAAACCTGAATAGGTATAACGTTTGGCTTATAAACGTTAATACGTTAGTACGTACTTAAGTATAAGGTGGCATAAAGCATCGTGTCCCATAACCCGAAATTACGTAATAAAATTCAAATAATATCCGGACGACACCGCAATGCGGAGATGAGTGTCATGTGAACATTACAGAGCTACTAACACGAAGTGACAGCCTTTTTAAAAGAGAAATGTTGTACTTAGCTATTGTTATACCCTTAACCTAAGAAATGTATTTAAAATGTGAATAAAGCAAATATATTTAAGTTAAGTTGGGGAAATTACAAGAAAGCTTGAAACTACACAAATAGTTGCCGATCTTGAGCTTGACGTTCTTTTTTTAATTTAACAGGCCACTCATACTCTACAGACGCTCAGTCTTTTCATAACTTTTATGTGCCAAGGAGAAATATGAAAACGTTATAAATTGTATTGCAGCAATTTTAAAAATAAATATGTAAAGTTTTTATTCGGTGGTCTGAAAGTAGTTTTATTTTTAAAATTATTACCTACTTGTTTTTATTTTAGATAAGCACTAACTTGAGGTGAGTGAAGTAAACTTCCACCATCTAGACTAATCTACAGTCTCTATAATATTTGATTTACAGGGTCGGCAGCACGGGTGTAACTCCCCTGGTGTTGCACACGTCATAAGGCCACTGTAGCCACTTTCCATCAGGTGGCCCATGTGCAAGTCTCTGCCACCCCAGTGGTATAAAAAAAATTGTCATAAGAACTGTTGTCGTCTCTGAAATGTTTCTATACAATTAAAATAAAATAGTAGATGTAATCCTTTTGACACCTGTTAAATTATTACGGTTTACATAATACACATGGGTCAGAGTAGAGTATTTATAGTATACTCACATAAATTTTGTCTTTGGAAGAAAGTTTGACCTATATACGTACTTACAAACACAATTCTTTACATAAATTATAATATAAGCTTTATAGACCATTATTCTTGCAGATATTTTCTTTGATTGATTTATGAAGTTATTTTTTATATATCTGGTTTGGTTATTTCTTCATACCGTATGTTATGGATGTTGTGGAATGCTTTGTTAGCGGCATTCCATTATAATACAAACTACTTCATTTCAAGGAATTACTAACTCCGGCTCGAAGGACCACATTTATGTTTAATATTGAACCACTTGCTTTAGTTTTATTAGTATTAGTATATTAGTTAGTGGGAATATTGTCTGATTGAAAATACACTGGTTCCAGAACCAGTGTATTTTCAATCAGACAATATTGTAATAACTTAGTTTATTGTATTAACTTCAGAATTTATGATACAAATGGAGCACCACAAATCACGTCTAGTTTATTGAATGCGGTCGGTGGAACGGAGAGAGCGAGACAGAGAATGAAATAGCATATATCTATTTATTAGAAAAATAAACAACTTTCATAAAATTGTTAAGTATACCCATATAGCTTCATACATGTAAAATGCCTACTAAAATACAGTAACTATTATATTTAAAAAATTAATTAAAACACGCTGTAAAATAAATCTGTAGTTTGGAGAAAACTTTAAATGGATCTGAAAATAACATAGAAGACAGCTTTATACTATTTTCTTCAAGGCAGTCCTAAATTGTTTGAATTTTGCAACGGAAGTTTTAGTGGTGTTGGTGAATACAATAAACAATTTTAATTTAAATGCGGTCACGTAGCTGTTCCACCATTAATTTACTGCTGCATTATGAATTGGAATTGGGTTATTATTAAAATTGAGCTCGCCATTTAAGTAAAGCTATAGTGTTTCATTGTACTAAACGTACGAAGAAATACGAGAGCGTTCAAAATGGAAATGGAGCAATTTATTTCGTTGGTTTACCAACTTTTCTTAACATACACAATTAAGGTATATTATGACTTATGGAATTTTGGTGTTGTATTACTGTTGTTCGCTTATAATTTATAACACAATACTACTAACTTTAACAGACTGTGGCCCTTCCCTTTCCAAAAAGTTCTTTAATAAATAAAAGCATGAAATTCGTAAAATATAAATTCAAACTTATATAGTTTATTTATTGGAATATACACATAACATAATTGGAATTGTTCGCAAAATGCATTCCAATCTATACCTATATATAAAAATCAATGCCACTTTTCGTTGTAATTTTATAACTCAAGAACGGACTCACCTATTTAAACCAAATGTTTAGGCTTTGTTTGGACTGTTTAGTAGATGGTTTATGTGAAGTTTGCACAAAATTAGTCTAGCGGTTACATCCGCGGTTTTTGGTTTAATATCAATCACTATATACATTTAGGCTACCTTTAATGTAAACGGATAACATTACTAAAACACAAAATTTTCAGTATTTATTCTACCAAAATAACAAGTGTATCTGTCTTTGTTCACAGATATTCGACAATCACTACCACTTCCATCATCACTCGATTACGAGACGGTCGATAACCCCAGCGCTCGATCATCATGTCAAGCTGGAGGGAGACACACGTGTGCGATGGGCGAAACAGCAGCGCGCTCTGTCAAGGCGGAAGAGAGACTTTCATACTATACCGGATCTTCCTTCTACAGGTATGAAATGCAATCGTCAACATCATCACTATTATCATCATCATCGTAATCATTAGCGTTATTTCTGGTTCAATCTAAGCCTTGCTCTTCCTTTTGATTTGACTCCCGGCTTTAAGAAGAATGTTAGCCGTTTGCCTAGCCCCAAGAGGCAAGTCTGTATTGTACTGGTTTGCAAGTGTAGTTGGCGTGAGAGCGTTTTCACACTCATCCGATATCCGATATCGGTGTCGGACACCGACATCAATTAACGCGACATGTATCTAACTAAGAAAATGTCATTAAGGTCGAAAAGTGCTTGCAGTCCCTGTTTTAGTCTTTTTGTGATCCGACATCGGGGCAACACAGTGGTGTTGGCTCCGATAACCGATATCGGGCCGGACAATGTGAGCGAGACACACATCTCATACATTTGACTTCCTCCGATATCGGATGTCGGATATCGGATATCGGATGAGTGTGAAAACGGTCTGAGCCCCAATGATCGTGCTGGGGTATATACACCCCATCAATGTATATCCCACATCAACATATACTTTCTATATACAACTCACGTTGCCTCATAATTTAGCAAAGAGATACCTATCGGTTTCGAAATTAAAGCAACACTAATTGTCCTGTAACATAACGCTCTGAATGGTATTGGTATTCCTGATATGCGTGTTATTAGGAGTAATAACTGGTATATGATATACGTCGAATAAGACAATTATCTAGCTTCGAAAAAAAATTGAAAATAAAATCGCATTTAGAATAAAAAAAAATTGACATTTAATTTAGAAAATAATACAATATTGACGTACGTATATTTCGTTTTACTTTACTATTGTATTTTAGGTAGGTACGTACACACCAAACAGCTGTGATACGTCAAGTCCATCAATTGACAATTTCGAAACCCGTAATTTCAACAGTAGCTTTTATTCTAATGAACGTGTTATTTGCAAATGGATTATCGAGGGAAATCTCTCTCTACGCCCTCCTTTTGCAAGGTATACAGTCTCCGTAGAAGCTGACTGATTGAAGTAATCTCAATTGATTTGCCTTTGTACTGTTGGGTTAACTGACAATAAATTGTACTATACCGTGTACCCACTTTCTATTTTTTTTATGTAATAAGGTTCTTACGAAATATTGTCAAAATACTTATGTGAGTTACTCTAGCTGAACGTTAATGATATACAAAGAGAGTCGATTTATACATATGCATGTAACTAAGAAATTGATGACTTAGGGGCTTTGCTGCTTTAGCTTAGCGCTCATTTGAACCGTGCTCACAGGCAGACTGTTGCTGTGTAGGGTCACCAGGGTCCACGGGAAAGTGGGGTGGGCGGTAATCAGTAACACTTCTTTGTATTGAGAAACACTGGTATGAAAATCGTTTCTCGTCAGGACGCGCTTATTTATCTCATAGTATAATAAGGTAAGTACCTCCTCACCAACCTCGTTAGTGCAAGAGTAGAGCGATCGACTGCACCATCGAAGGTTGGGAGACTGTTTATCGTTCACTGCAATATATGTGTACCTATGTTACAGAACAAAATATATCTAATTAATGAAAATGCGCATTTTACAAGTTATATATAGTAAAGCTTTGCTTACTTTGGTCGAGATAGCATTGTGTAGAATATCCTAGAATATTTAGAAAATAACCCTCCTTCTAGCGCAGTCGGGTAAAAATTAAGCGTTAAAATGGTTTCTTTAAGGTAATGAATTCTACTCTTAAGCCGCGTACGCAGGTACGAACAAATTTGTTGCGTTTCATGATACGTAACACTTTGATCCGCGAGTTCATACCACTAACGAACATCAAACACTCTGCTCGTCAAACATGTTCGCGGCCATCCTATATGTATGTTCTGTATGGACGATGTTTAAATAGTTATAATAAATGTTACGTAACAAAACTGTTCCTATAGAACTTGGCGGAGTACAGACGTTTATATTTTGTACAAGACTGTTTCGCACCATCTAGGATCCGCTTTAAACAATACCTCATGAATCACTGCAAACACCAAAAATCTTTCCGTTGCTTCAAATTCGACCAATTTCAACGGGTAACCTATTGAAATATCGAATTTCTGTTACCCGAATCTTAAAACCCCGAAAATCGTTGGTAGAACTTTTAAAAGACAGATGTAATGAATGACAACTTTCTATAATTCCATTTTTCATTTCCCAGATGAATCGATTTCCAGGTGCACTAAAACCAAATTTTCAAATAGTATTTTTTTGTTTCCCATATTGTCATAATCCAGATTCTCAGATTTTTTTTTATAATTTAGAAAACGGGAATTAACGCGATCATGGTATAGGCTGATGGCCTGAAACCACGGCCGGTGTAACCTGGTCGAAACGTCAGGCAATCAAAGATTTGTACGATTAATTTATTAGGTACAGTAAGTAATTTAGAAATTTACTTTAATTTAGAAATTTCTTTTAAATATTTAATTTCACCTAAATTTTCTTTTATTTTTATAAGTTTCTGCAGTTTTTCCTCCTTTTGTATATACTTTTTCCTCCATTCTTTTTCACTTGTGGTTCACCTAGTATAATTTTTTCTATATCAGATTCTATTATAATCGCTTAATTCTTCGAAATTAGTTATCGTTAACACCCCGACTCAGTGCAATCCGACTTGTAACGAAAGCAAATGATGAATAACGTGGTTATTTTTTTTTTAACCACCCAGAAGTAGGAGCCCCGCGAAGCGGGGCTCCGTCGAGCTTAGTTAGTAGACGCCATATGAGGTTTAGTTTTAGCTTTAGAAATCTGGATATTGTTTGTCTGAATATCAATTAACTACATTTCAAAAATTTGTGTTTTAAATATTCGGGTTTCGTGTATATGGATTACGGTCATCTGGATTTTGTGTATTTAGATTTCGTGTGTCTGGAACTCGTTCATCTGGATTATAAAACGTCGTAAAAATGAATAAATAGGCAAATGAAATACGGAGTTGCGATTATATGGCAAATAAAAATTCGAAATTTGAAAAAACGGGATTATGAAAAAATGGCCAAACGTTTTCGGGATTATGATATTCGGAATATTAAAATTCGGGATTAAGATAGGTAACCATTTCAACGGCGCTGAAATCGCAACTATTGCGCGCGAACTCGATTCGAACTGTGTTCGGCGTTCGTGTAAGGATATGCCGTCCATACTTACAAACCAAATGTTCATTTTTTTTAACTATGTTCGTTTTCGTACGTACTTAAGCACCTTTATATTTTGATTGTTAGGTAACTCGCATTTAGTACAAGCAAGGACTTGAGATAAAAAGAAAATCAAATATACTCGTTATTCGTTAGTGCTCTCGTATGTTACCCAATCTTTTCGAATGTTATTGGAAATGTTCGAGAATATAATACATCAGATGAACTGTAGTACCCATACAGGTACCTACGTGATTCGCTTAGCAACAAATGGAAGTAACTTACGATTACATTATACCTGTGTTCGAAAATACCATTTCATATATTTTCCAATCCCAATGTACTTTCAGAAACTATCGCGTTCAAACAAATAAACGAACTCGCCAGTTTTATTATAAGTATTTTATGTATGGTATATAAACTATTTATATTTACGGTTTAGTTGGAAAAAGTGAATGTTTAGGCGGGACTTGAACCCGCGACCAGTCCAGACCAAGGGAATGCCAGAGCATTCCCTTGGTCTGGACTGGTCGCGGGTGGTCAGAACCATTGAACTATTAACTCACTTCTTGAACATTCGAAATTCTCCTGTGCATCCATCTTGCGATTCAAGTCCCGACTGAGTTTTCACTTTTTCCAATTTAAATCGATTCGTATAGTTAGCATAATAAGTGCTTTAAAATTTCATTAAATATTCACATCTTATTATGTTGGTAACTCAAATACCTTTCATATATTTACCATAATATTTTTATCATCAGCTGAGACAACATCAGGCTCGGCGTCACCAACGAAGCGGGACGCGAACTCGAAGCGCGATCTCCAACCGTCACGGGTGAAGGGCCGGCCGCGAGCTGCTGATACCAAGTTCCAGCTCAATGACCCCAAGTGGCCTCACATGTGGTATCTAGTAAGTATACTATTGCACACCTTTGAATTACAATTTTTGAATTGAACGAAGAACTGTAAACCTTTCAAGGTTCTCAAATTTATTGTTTTGTAATATTATAACACGAAGGCCATCTTGGACAGCCTCCGTGGCGTAGCAGTAGTGAACTCAGTGTAAATATTTTCATGCACGAATATGGGTGTTTGCATTAGTGTAGACGTTGGTCGTACCTCGCTGAACATGTTAAGCTTTCGGTCCTGGTTGCCATACGAACATCTATGGTAGTCGTTACGGGTAGTTGGAACCCTCAAAAATCCAACAGATCAAGCTGCAATGAAATGAAAAACAATGAAAAAAAAAACAATAATGTTGCCAGAATAATCAATATTGAATGCTTGTACTGGCTAGCAATTAAAAACAAATTGTTTGTACTACAAAATCACTTATAATATGGTCTGAATAAGAAAAATATATTACTCATCGTGGCAATTCTCACACACGCCAACGTGGACAAACTTATAACTGCTCGTGTAGCAGTGGAGTGTGGCCATTCGGACTATAGTAGGTACTATTAGATAATCTTTGCTATAGTCGTCAAATAGTCGTAATGGACCTGAACATGATACTTGTATGTAGCCAGGCTTTTCATAAAACATGTCACAAACATGTCTGTTATATAAGGTTTTTTCAATCCGTAAAAATAAATTTTCTTAGACAAGCAACCAGTATTTTGTGTAGTACATAACAACATGGTAGCATCATGGAATTGTGTTTAACTATAATTATACAGAGTGACGTTTTCCGCCGGTGGCGTTCCACTGTGGATGCCATCATGCGTGTGAGGACTCTGGCGGAGGATGCGGTTGCCCGGGGCGAGGAGATGTTGGCGGTGTCCTTGGACATCTCCAACGCCTTCAACACCTTGCCCTGGAGTTGCATCAGGGAGGCACTCGTGTACCACGATGTGCCTCTCTACCTCCGCTGCATAGTCGGGGCGTACCTGACGGAGAGAGCCGTCATCTACCCAAGTTCGACGGGAGTCGGTAGGCGTGAGATGTCGTGCGGTGTTCCGCAGGGGTCGGTCCTGGGGCCGCTCCTGTGGAACATCGGTTACGACTGGGTGCTTCGCGGTGACTTCGCGTACGGTGCCACCGTCACGTGTTATGCGGACGACACGCTGGTGACGGTGAGCGTGGCTACGCACCGCGAAGCGACCCTGAGGGCCACGACCACGGTTGCTCAGGTCGTCGACAGGATCCGGCGGCTGGGTCTCGAGGTGGCTCTGCACAAGTCCGAGGCCATGTTCTTTCATGGCCCTCGGCGCAGGCCAGGCTCGGGAGCCAGCCTAACAGTGGGAGGCACTCCCATCGACATCAAGCCCCGGTTGAAATACCTGGGGCTCGTGCTTGACGGTCGATGGGACTTCGGACAGCATTTCCGAAGTCTGCGCCCCAAGTTGGTGCTCACGGCGAATGCCTTGGGCCGGTTGTTGCCCAACTTGAAGGGCCCAGAGGCCTCCTGCAGGAGACTCTACGCGGGTGTCGTGCGGTCCATGGCCCTATACGGGTGGCCCGTGTGGGCGGACACCCTGGAGGCCAGATTCGTGCCTCTGCTCCGTACGGCGCAGAGCACGATGGCCTCCAGGGCCATCAGGGGATACCGCACGATATCCTTCGAAGCGGCGAGTCTCCTGGCCGGATCGCCACCGTGGATCCTGGAAGCGAGGGCCCTTTCGGCACTATATAAGTTCCGAAAGGAGGCGCGGGAGCGGGGATTCGATCCCGAGCCCGAGGATATTCGGGCCGAGAAATCCCGGCTCCACCAGGCCATGGTGGCCGAGTGGGAGCGACGACTTGGGCAACCACGCGCAGGGCACGCCGTGATTGCGGCGGTAAGGCCCATCATGGGGGAGTGGCTAGAGAGGCCACACGGTAGCCTCTCGTACCGTCAGACGCAGATTATCACCGGGCACGGTAGCTTCGGGCGGTGTCTGCATCTGATGGGTATAGAGCCAACGCCCGAGTGCCATCACTGCGACGCGAGCGTGGACTCGGGGCTGCACACGCTCACCGAGTGCCCGGCGTTTGAGACGCCGAGGCGGGAGCTTGTGGCGGCCCTGGGGGTGAGAGTGCTCACGCTCTCCACTCTGCTCGCGGCGATGGTCCGCTGCGCGGATGCGTGGGCGGCCAGCGCCTCTTTCTGCGAGCAGGTCATGCTCGCGAAGGAGACAGCAGAGCGGGCGCGGCACGATGAGCGAGAAAGGCTCGCTGCCATCGCTGCACGCGCTCGAAGACGGCTCGGGCGTCGGAGGGCGCAAACTGACCTCCGCCCCCCATGAGCGCGGGCCTGAGGGTGACGGGTGGAGCCGCTCGTCAACCTAGCAGAAGCAGGCCACGGCGGCGGCGCGCATCGTAGGACGATGCGCGCCTCCCCACACCGGGGTTGAGTCAGGGACCGCGTGGTCCCCCCCTTCCCGAGGAGGGCCAGACCGTGCGAGGGATATGTCGCATGACAACCTCACCTTCGGCCTAGCACTACGACCCAGAGACGGCGTGCGGTTTAGTCGGTTCGAGTCCGACATAATTTCCCGCACGTAAAAAAAAAAGAGTGAAGTTTTCAAGCAAATGTTGATAGCTAAGGAAAATTTTAAGGCGTTTGCTGCTTCCCTAAGTAATAAATAACACATACAATAGTTTTATTTCTTTGTTAGTATGTTCGTTATCATGACATCCTACGATCCCCAAGGTTTGATAGCTGTAAAGGTGAATCACACTCTGTGAAGCTGAAATTAAAAATTTATAAGATCGTAAAATAGTCAATAATTGTTACATTTTAATCAAAGTTTTTTCTTAGCAGTATAGATAGATCTAGATTAAGTATACGTTAGAATCAGATAGAATAAAATAGATGTGGTCATTTAAGGTTATTGCAACTGATATAAACCATACCTAAATAAATATTGAATAAAATTTCACAATGACCCCATCGAGATAGGTGCGTAATATTCCAGAAGACTCCTTAGTTACACTCAATTAGGTGCTACAAATGATAGCGATATCTCCCATGGCACGTTTATTAAAACGTTCTACGGAAGACGCTTTTCATAGCACTCAAGTATTATGAACCTTGTTAATCGTTTCTGAAATTATCCATTAAAGTAAATTACTACTAACATATAATTTTATTTTCTTAAGAAAAATTAAAGAAACCCACAAAGATAGAGTAAACGGGCTGGATAAAGTAATACGCCAATTATATTAATCGTTTTGGAAGAAAAACAGGTCAGACACATCTGAAAAGAAAAGCCTTACGACACTGCCACCCATAATATTATTTGGAGATAAGTTTTATTTATCCCGAGTTTGATTAGAGTCAGATAATTCATGGAAATGAAAAAAGATGGTGTTGTACGATTGTTAGCTTCAAAACCATGTAACCGATCACCTTGCAAGTTTTGTTTGTTCATGTGTGTGTCGTAGTGTTTTTTCATAAGGAATTTATATTCCTTCAAAAGTTTAGTCCATAATATAGTGTAGTTTCACTTAGGATAATTTCATTGAAGAAGGATATCTATTGATATATATTGTTACTAAACAATCAGGATAACTCTATAATTTCGAAACTTATGCGACACGCAATGGTCGCCGATTGTGCTCAAGTAAAGTAAGTTGTTTCGCAAAATAGTCGCTTGAAGGTAAAAATCGAAGTTCGGCCGCATCACTTATACTTAAAGTATGAGCGTATGTTGCGTTCTATTTAAATTAATTAATCACGATTAAACTGGAAAAGCCGACCCCAGCTGTTTGAGAAAAGGCTCAGAGAATGATGAGAATGATTGAAATAGAGAAAATTATAAAGTACTTTTTTGTTTTACTTTGATTATCTGATTTTTATTTATATGGTCCTCGATACTACAGCAACTTATAATACAGGTTAATTGAAGTACACAGGCTTCTTAAATATCCAACATATTAATTTAAAATTTAATTAGGTTTACTTATTAAAATTAATGAAATTTACTAAAAGAAATTTACAATTACTCAAATACAAGTACATCTTTGTACTCTACATCATTGTGTATGTGACCGTCCAAACAATTTCGTTAGGGATCATCTGGAAGCATTCTTGAAATGAATACACTAAGATTATCCTTTGAGGTGAGTTCTGGAGGAAACGTTTTGGACTATATGCATTTAATTTGTACCTCTTGGTAACCAGTACATATCTCACGGTTTATATTAGTACAAAACAAACAATATAAAATAAAATTGCAAGTTTATAGAATCTAAGATACATTTAAAAGCAGTTTTTCAAAGGTAAAATTAAAAATTCTTGCACGTAGTAGCTCGGACCTTTCTTCCAGAATGCAGGTAAAACTGTCAACCGAAATCTATGTCGGTCTTTCCATTATTAAAGTTAGAAAAGTTATTTCAAAATGAATTTACTACTAATAGATGACAGCTCATTAGGGTTAAAACCCAGTCTCAAACTAGCAGCATTAATTAATTAATAATATAATATATTTACATTATAGTAAGTATATGGAGCAAATCTGACATTCAAAGGACTTGTAATCCATTCTATCCGTGTTCGTTTTTTTTTTTCATTTTTATCTCTCCTATTATTTTGTCATTAACTATAGAATATTATGTGTTCGAGAAATTTCAATAATGCAGGTTCATCTAATATTTGTGGTACAAACCAGAAAGTAATTTACTTAAAGCACTCATTTTGTTTCTTTTAACGGTTAGCGTGCCGTTCAGGAAAGTTTAATTTTCTCTCAGTAAACTTTATAGCGTTGTTTAAATATTGACAAGCCAGGAAGCGAAAATTCAGTTTTTACTAACGAATAATATACTATACCTCGTTTTGTGCATTAAATTTTATGAAAACTTTTTAAGAGAAATAAAGCACTTAAGTTTAAAATTTAAGTTCACTAGAAGTCCCTAAATCTGAAGATAGATAGAAGTACCTAGCCAGATGGACCGATGAGCTGAAAAAGGTGACTAGGAGGGACTGGATGCGGAAGGCGGAGGATCGTACGAAATGGCGCGTATTGGGAGAGGCCTATGTCCAGCAGTGGACTGCAGTGGGCTAATTGATTTATTGATTGCTTGACCTAATTCTGTCTGTCTAATGGAGCTTCTAGAGAAAAGGAATCGGTTGGCAATGGTAACAATCAGGCAGGTTGTGTGTTTGTTTGGTACCTACCTTTATGCATTCAAACAAAACTCTAAGAGCGTTTTCACACTCATCCGATATCCGATATCGGTGTCGGACGCCGATAGCCGACACCTTGTCCTGTTTTCATATTTATTCAATAAAATCGGCCCGATACCGCCATTTGTTAGACATTCGTTATTGTAGCTCTCGATAGGCCTAGATCTTTAAGTAGGTTAAAGAGAGATTTAGCTGGTATACCTCTCGCTCCCACTTCTACTGCATACAAATTAACCACGTAACCGTTTTTGATTAATTCGTTTGTGAGATCATAGTATTTATTTTTCTTAAGTGTGTGGTCCTTCGGTATATTTGTTTCCCACGGTACAGTAAGTTCCACAAGGACCACAGAGAAATATGTCCGGTCTAGATGACGAAACCCCAACATCCTCCGGAATTTTATAGTGATTTTCATACGTGTCGATTAGGAGAGTCCAATCTGGGGCAGTATCTAAGATTGAATAAGGTTTGTTCCTGGATTTCATGGATGAACCTTCAGACACAAAGTTGATATGACGTCTGTTAGTAGTCAATCCTTTTTGGGCTCTAGCTACTGCCAGACTCATTGCTTCGCGTATGATGAAAAGCACCTTATCGTGGCAGCGTGAGTATTGGCCTCTATCAAGAAGCACCCTACATCCTACTAATATGTGCCTAGCCGTCCCTATTGCCTCACCACACGTATAACATTGGTTTTCTGTGGCTTTCCCCCACCTTACCAGATTACTCTGGTCTGGAAGGGTCATCTGAAAGGCGTTAAGGTAGAATTTTAACAGGGCCGGCGACCACTCATAGATCAAGGTGCGCCACTTTAAAGCCATCGGTATGCAGAACTCTCCCATTGTCAACCATTCGTTTTGGATTTCCAAATTCATCGCGTGCACTCGATATTTATCATTTTCGTCTTGCTTCAGAAAGGACCTAAGTATATCCTGGTCCCTTTTTGGCTCTCGTACTCCCAACCCCACTTTGTTCGACTGGGCTCCTATCATAAATCATTTATGGAATATAAGTCTAGATTCTAGCTCGGACGCGTTATTATCTTTCGGGAGTGCCCTGACTGTGTCATCTTGGGATTTACCTAAGATGTGGGCTTTGGTAACTCTAAGGTGTGTATAGAGCTCCGATGGTTTCTTTAATTTCATCCCAAAATTATTCTGATCCCTAAATAAAGCAGAGGGATCAGCAGAGTGCGCTAGTCCAAGCCACGATTTTAGTGATTTTATGACAGTTGCATCTATCTTCGCGAGTAAGGTTTTGCCGAAATCGTATACCAGAAAAGGCCACGTCAGACGTGATGTTAGGTAGTTGCCACATATCCAAGCTTTTTTGATATTATTCAGTGGTAGCTGATCTATCTTATTTAGGTCATTTATTTAAATAAGATAGATCAGCTATATCACAATTGGATAAAAAGGCCGTAAACTAAAATCTCCAACAATTTATTTGCTACAACTGTAACAGACATGACTTTCCTCTTAAACTATTTCCCAGAACATTTTTGGAAATCGTTGGAGTCAGTTAATACATTTTGCTTCGGCATTGGTGAGTTAAAAAGCAATTTAATATGTCTGTCACAACGATTCGTCAATATAAATTTCCAGTGGCCAGACCGATTTTACGCTTGATGTTTTGTGTTCCTCTTGCAAATTCATTTCACGATTGTTTATTTTTTCAAATTAAAATTTCTTCGTCGTCATAAATCAAGGTTCAGTTATTGAATTGACTTATTCAGTAATAAACATCTTTTTATTTTGTTTGCTATTATTTGATATGAATAAAGCATTTTACATTCTAATAAGAACTAGATCTTTAGTAGCTTAGTGCTGACCTTATGATTAACAGGTCCTGGATTTGAAACCGCTCGTAACACAAGCAACACTAACAGGTGGAGTTAGGGGAATTATTAGTCATTTTGGTTACTAATATTATCTTGCGATTTAGTCAAAATTTTGCGAAAAACAACATGGTAATAATCTTTTCCGATTGTCCTAGTTCGTTCGATTGCCAAACATTTTTTTACACTTTCTATACTGGAGGCATTTTTATATCTGGTAGCTTGAAATTGGATGTTTAAAAATACTATTAGTTTTTTAGCTTCCTCATTATTAAATTTCCTTTATGTTCATTATTTTCTAAGCTATATTTTATTGCAACTACTAGCTAAGAGGCACAGAGAAGATTACAGACTTGCTCTTTCAATTAATATTTACAATAAAAATGAATAAGTAATTAAAATATTTTTTTGTGGTACTCTTAACTAATTATTTTTGTGTTTTTTTAGAACCGAGGCGGAGGCTTAGACATGAATGTAATCCCCGCCTGGCGGGAAGGCATCACGGGTCGCGGTGTCGTGGTCACCATCCTTGACGACGGCTTAGAGACGGATCACCCAGATTTAATTGCCAATTACGTAAGTACTTTTTAAATTATTTCCAATTTTATTTTCTCGAGTTTCGACGTCACTTGATTCTTGATTCGTCTTACATGTAGAAAAAGACGTCTGTTTATACATACCTACATGGAATGAACTTCTCCGGAAATTGTTTTCTCGTATGTTTTGTAACGTCAACACTTTTGTTTTGCCTCCCTTTGTCATTATGTTAAATCTTCTTGGAAAATAAGAGCAGCACTTGCCGCGTGTGTCGAGAGTTCTGTTTGAAAAACACCGTCGGAATCAAAACGGGAACACGTAATACGCGAGGGATCTGTGCATTTGCGATAAAAGGGCGTAGAATGACATCTGTGCGCAGAACAAAAGCTGTGGCGTTTCAAATTACACGATTCATCTCGGCCGTGCAGCTTTAATTTCACTGTTGGCGTTCGGAAAAAATGGGTAATTGGGTCGCGGTTATACGCCGTCACGATTTATGTGCCGCCGATGTAAGGGCTTTTCCATGTCCCTGAGGATTATTACGTATATACGTATATACCTTACATATTGTTTTCATATACAATTAAATCATAAAATCCGCTACGAAGACTGACAAGCGTAAGAGGATAAAGTGCTTAATGACACTTCGTATAGAAATGTTTTCGTACGACGTGTCACAAGATTACTGTTTTCGCGGCGTTCACAACACGGTATTAAATATATTTCGTTATTTTCTGTACGATAGGATATACAAAATCTTATTTCACATCTTAATTTGACCATAATGACGAGTCGTTTGCCGCTTAAAATTCCATTAGTTATTAAGATTGAGAAAGTGGATTATAAATATATTCCTAATGTAGTGTAAATTAGTATCAACAGATACAACAGAGACCTACAAAAATGCTACCATATTATTCCGGTTGGATTTCACCAGTGAAATTAAATTAAACTACGTTTTCATGGCTTTTTCAAACAATTTGATTGATTATAACATTCTGCTTTGTTAACGAAGGATATATGAAGAAAAAAAATCTTTTTCTTTTCAAATAAACTACCTGTTGTAATTAATTCTGAAGATTTTAGTGCGCTATTTTTATGTCAAATATATTAATACAGGCCACAGAAATGCCACACAATTTTCAATAAGGCCTACTGATCGATACGTCATAAACACGTGCTACAAAGATGACATAGACCCTCTCTGTTGATGCCATCAACATGTTTACGTAAAGTTATCCTCCAACTTCTCAGGATGAAAAGTTAATGTAAATGTAAAGTCAGACAGATTTATAATGACGTTTTACTCTTCACGTGACCTTTTTCAAAACTAACGATTCAAAACAGTACAGTTATTTTTCTAAAATAAACTTTCAAACATCAAAATTGCTCACACAAAATAAGCTGCGGGTGAAACAGTTTGTAATATCTTTCTTTTTTATTGCCAACAATGGTTTCTTACAACTTCTGCCACGTTATGATCATACCTACTGCATAAAATAGCACGATTCGTAAGTTGTTTCGTTCTTTTTCTCTCATTATCGTCACGGTCTATAAATATTCAGTTTTCCTTACATACGCGTCTGTTATGTTGTATCAAACTTAATCAGTTTTGAAACATTGAAGACGATGATGATTAATGTAACTTATGGGAATATGAGCATTATTATAGATGAAAAGAAAATCATAGGTGCACAATTTTTGTTACTATGCCATATAAATATGTACCTATGTTCGATATCGTAGGTATATCATGTGTCAAATATACTCGATCTAGATTTTAGTTATTTCAATGTATTAAAAATAACCTTTATTCCTTCAAACCTGTTTATTACCATATCTCCTTCAAAACTAATATTGTTATGTTCGTTAAACTTCAATATACGTTCGCGTTCAACTCAAAAGAATGCAAGTGTTGTAAACATTTATTTTTCTGAAATAGGTATATTTATTTTTTTCATGACCTCTACTTAATTCTTCTGTCTTCTTCAACTCCATGTTAATTATAACTGATGTTTTAACAGGATCCGATGGCATCATATGATGTGAACTCCCACGACTCAGACCCTCAACCTCGATACGATATGATCGACTCGAACCGTCACGGCACGCGCTGTGCGGGCGAAGTGGCTGCTACTGCCAACAACTCGCTATGCGCTGTCGGCGTTGCGTTCGGGGCTAGTGTTGGAGGTAAGGTTTTATTTTCATACTTATTTTATATCTTCTACCTGTATATTTCATTTCCCTCTCACCCTCTTGGAGAGAACGTGAAGCCGTCTGTCCCGGTTGCCATACGAACATGGCAATCGTTACGGGTAATTGAAGCCCTGAAAAGTCTAATAGCTGGTCTAAGTACAATACTTCGATTAACAATGGGTTGTGGAGGTTATATTTATGGCAGTCGCTTCATCCAAAGTCGGGAAGTTTATCTTGACTTCGAGGTGGAAGCTTCCAATACGACCGGGATTAACATACTCTGGAATGATGATTTAATGTATTCTATGTATACAGTATACTCAACAAGCTGTTTTGAATAAAAATTGTGTCATGGCTCGAGGGTGAAGGCGGGAATGAGTTTTGAATTTAGAATTTGGAACGGGCGCAGAAGCCAGATAGATCAGTTTTGAAACCTATCTGTAGGTATAAGTATAACGCGTCCTTTTTCAAATTTATTTGAATGACAGCTAAAAAAGTTAGTGGACAGGTGGTGGTCTTATATCATTTTTCGTTTTGTTTTGTATCGTACAGCCATTTTAGTATTTAGTATGCACAGAATGTTTCCTACAGTCATTAATTATGTTATAAACATTTAAGCCTACCCTACGCTATAGATTATACTTCTTTTAACTTTTTCTTTTTTGGAATGTCAGTATATTTTAATAAAGTCCAAAGTGCTATTTGTAGAATGTTATGGAAGATGCATAGGCACCTGATAGGTATTGCATTCCCAAAATCATTCCTTTGTTTCATAATACATTTTAAATACGAGGTCAACTACTAGGAAACTGATATCTAATTAGTACCGACTTGTAGAATTAAGATTGTATCGTAAAAAGAACTCCAGAAGTTTGTGCTTTTTTTCAACACATTTACTTTTATGAATCTCTGTTTGAACGATGGTAATGCACAGTCATCCATTTCAGTGCAAAACGATAACACAGCTCAAACTTATTTTGAGTACGAATGTGGTTTTTATGTTTTGGGTACATATATTATCATTATCATTTATCATGTTATCGGGTAAATATAAACTCAAGAATTTTAGAGACAAAATAAATATAAGTAGCTTTAATACCACTATTGACTAATAGGGCGGCAAGTTTGGGTGAGAAGTGCCAGAAATTGTCCTCCTTGTGATCAATTCATACAGAAATAGGAGTTAGTAAAGTGTAAAGGCACTTTACTAACTCCTATTTCTGTATGCACGTAATACTATCGTAAACGTATCGAGAGAATTGCGATTCGCCGCCTGCCAAACTACTAATTTCAATACTACTTTCTCTCGATATGTTCTCGATACGATTACAATAATATTTTCCAGTTTTAAGACCCTTCAAGCTTAGCTGGTTAACCTGCTGATTAATGATGAGTCTCTGGTACAGAATTCCCTGATGAAATATAATAACTCTCTGTTTGAGCTCCTAGCACATTCTTCATTAGGTGAATATTATACTTTTAATGAAGTTCTGTATAATATTAAGAACTTGTAAGGTTCTTTGATTCAGGTAAAAAAACTATGTTTACCTACTCCGAATTTGCCGCCTCAATTTTATATCCCATTTTTTACCTAATTCTTTCATCTAAAGTTACGTACACTAGAATTTCAGAAACATGGTAGGTACAAGTTAAATTGTCCCAAGAGCCTTATGAACAAATCCCAGAAAATAGGCTAGGATTTCACATAGATGTTGATCTCAACCAAATATGTTTTAGTTTTTCCTTTGTAACAGTAATTTGGGCTAATTTAGACTTCTGCATAAGTGACAGTTTAGATAATTTAATACTGGACTGACCTCAGAGGACGTAACTTGAAACAGACACCGTCTGTTCAAAATTATATAAGTTTAAAACTTACGCAATCTTATAGGTGTTATAAATAAACACAAAATTTGATTGAACATGTCTGTTTCACTGTTGTACTGTATGATCGTAAAGTATTTTATAACGTTATAAAACTTAGTCGCAGTGCTATATCAAATAAGGGCTCTTAATGAAAGGGCGACCCATTCGTTCAACGTAAAAAGTTATACGAACCTTTTAGAAACGTTTATTTTGTTTGGGTGGTTCCCGGCAGAGTAGAATTTGAGCCACCCCTTCTCTTCCCATATGGTTTCGTACAAGGCGATTAAAGGATAGGGCTGATTAACTTCAACATCAGACTATATCTGTCTGATGTTAAAGATGCATGCAAAATGCATTAGAGGCTGAGTCTGGGCTGTACATATGTACAGCCCAGACTCAGCCTCTAATGCATGGCTCGAGTCAACAATAGTGCCCGGAATATGGCAATAGGCTCACCTCCTATTACGTGAGACCGAATACCGATTGGTGAAACGTGGGTGTTATTTCACCTCTGCCTAACCCTCCGGGGATAAAGGCGTGATTATATGTATGTATGTATATTATGTATTTAGTTTGGTAATGTATGAAATAATCTTTTTATTGCGGCGTTGAGAACCTGTATACAAGCCAGTAACATTTTTTTATACAACTGAGGTGGCAGAGAAGCATACGGCCCACTTGATGTCAAGTGATTACCGTCGCCTATGGACTTGTGCAATAACAGAGAAGTCACACTCGTGCTGCTGACCCTGTTAACAGAGAGAATTTCTTTGCCGTCAGTGTAGAAGACAAAGCAGGAATAGCCTTTGTCCACTGATAGCACAAAAACTCTCCTGAGAGCCCTGGCTACCCTACTCACCGCCGAGAACACAATACGAGGCTATTATGGCCGCGGTATTCTGTAGGGTGGAGATACTTCCCCAGTCGGACTACTCATTTAGCCGGAAATACCCTCGCGTCCTACCTCTTTAAAAAAACTAAAAGCAACGAGCAAGTTAGTATAAGCAATGCTCCTTTCTCTCGATATGTTTACGGTACGATTACGAGAGTTTTTTCCAGTTTTAAGACCCTTCAAGCTAAGCTGGCTAACCTACTGATTAATGAACGAGTCTCTGGTACAGAATTCCCTGACGAAATTAACCTGACTCTCCGTTTGAGCTCCTAGTACATTCTTGTAGTATATTTAGCAGTTTTACGTATAACTTTTACCTGTCTAACAATTACCTTTCTTTAATGCATATGCAATCAAATATTATTTAAATCCACATGAATAAATAGGAATCAAAATAAATTACTGTAAGGTTGCTGTTAAACGATGTGCGAAATTTCGTGCGGTCGCTGTGCGGTAGTCGTTCGTTCGCCTGACTCTTGGGTTCATTAAGGCGATTGTGAACTTTATTTACTAAGCGACAGCATTTAAATTTGTCGGAAATGCGACCGTCGTACCGAAGGTCGAAGTCAGCTAGCTGATTGTGCTTATTTAGTTTAAAACGTAGTTGCTAAAGAAATAGGGCGTCTTTGGGAATAATAACACGGTATCAGATATGTGAAACGGTGGCAACGTGGCGTCCGCTTAGCAACTGCACAGTGGTTTTGTGGCAGGCTGTAGTGTCAGCATGGGTAAGCTCGTAATAGGATGGTATTTTTACAGTACTAGTAATAGTAAAATAAAAATTAATTAATCCAAAATGCTTATTTCATATACTACGTAACATAAACTAACAAGGCAATGTCGTAACCCCAATGATATTATCAGCTACATTGTTTCATCTATCGCTTTAAGCTGAAAATAACAACGGTTATTCCTTTTACAACGCAAACATCACATAACCAATACAAGTAGTTGTATTACTCAAATGTGACATAAAACGTAACTTATTCGACTCAAACTGCTCATAAAAGTATCTTTTCAAAGAACTCACAATCAAAGCTCATTGAGCTTAAGAAAACAAAGAAAAAAGAATTTTCAAGTTTATTGTTACTGTGTGTGCAAGTCTTTATGGCGCATCGTTCGCTTTTATGAATTCTTTTTATAAACAAAGCTTTATAACGTTGATGGACGGCTGAAATACTGGTTGAATGCATAATTAGAATTTTTCAAATTACGTATCAAGGATTCTTAGGACTTCACCACACCAGCCTAATTTTCGGATTGTATTTATTGGCTACAATCCGAATCCGAAAATAAAACTAGTAGCTTTTGTAAATCAAGGTTTGTTAAATGTAAACTGACGACAAGTATAATATTTACTAAGATATGGTTAATAATCTCTACCAGTCTTTTGGTTGCGATTATCCGTAAGGTACTATCAAATGTTCGTTGCGATAATTCGGTTCATTAATTTTATCTGAGATAAACATTATTCATTGCGTCAATAACGTTTAAAATATCAAATTACATCAAGTATTATAAATCTTTAATCTAAGTGGTCTAAACAATATCGATTAAAATAGGCAAAAGTTTGTATCGGTCTAGGCGGGGTTGCAACCCGCGATCTTTGCCTTATAAGGGCTTTGGCCACTAAGCTACCACACCCCGCCCGAACCAATCCGAATTTCTCTTTCTATATCTATATATAATGCAAATATATATAAATAAGGTAAAGATTGCGGGTTTAATTCCCGCCGAGACCGATTCAAACTTTTCCTATTTTAATCGATTTGAACATTTAGCATGCAAAATGCGTTAAAATTTCATTCCAATCCAAAACAACACCTGAAAAAGGCAATAACTGTTTACATGATTATACACTGATGTAACTTATCATATTTCTATTAATAAGAAAACATAAGTTTTCTTACCGTGTGTAAGCTCATATTGCGATATGGAAACGCTTGCAGATATGAACTTATTAGGAAGTAGGATTCGCCACGAAGCATATTCGTGCGAACTTGCCATATACACTGTTTAACTTGCACTGCTTCGTTTGGTGTGCAAGTGTATAACTTCTCCGTTTAGCTACAACTATCCTTTATGCTAACGTGGTTGCTTTATAGTTTTGCTTGTGTCGGCGATTTTCTATATAAATGACGTGGAAAGAATGTATTTGACTAACTTGCTCGTTGCTTTTAAATAAATGTTACTGGCCTGTATACAGGTTATCAAGGCCGCAATAAAAAAGATTCTTTCATACATTTCCCAACAAAATAAACGTTTCTAAAAGGTTCTTATAACTTTTTACGTTGAACGAATAGGTCGCCCTTTCATTTAACGCCCTTATTTGATATAGCACTGCGACCAAGTCTTATAACGTTAAAAAATACTTTACGTACATACATGAAACAGAGATGTTTAATCAAATTTTTGTGTATATTTATAACACCTATAAGAATGCGGTAGTTTCAAGTTTATAAAATTTTTAGCCATTTTGGACGGTGTCTGTTTCAAGTTACATCCTCTGAGGTCAGTCAAGTATAAATTAGCTAAACTGACACTTATGCAGAGTTCTAAACTAACCCAAATTACTGTTACAAAAGGAAAACTAAAACACATTTTGTTCATATCAACATTTTTGTGAAATCTTAGCCTATTTTCCTGAAATTTGTTCATAAGGCTCTTAGGACAATTAAACTTATACCTACCATGTTTCTGAAATTCTGGGATACGTAACTTTAGACCAAAAGAACTTGGTATAAAATGGCATTCAAAGTTGAGATGGTGGAGTCGGAGTAAATATAGAGTTTTTTTTGCCTAAATCAAGGAAGCTTCTTTCCTTACAAGTTCCCAATATTATGAAAGACTTCATAAAAATAAAATATTCACTTAATGAGAATTAATTATTTCGTTTAAAATAAAACTCGTAGCTTTTGTAAATCCTTTACAAAAACGCGTTCTTGATACCTCATTAAAAATAGACTAAGACTACATTGTGTTCAAACGTTGTAACGGTCTAGAAATCTTGAAAATTCTGCATTGTATATTTTCCTTGCCGGTATAATGTCAGGTCGTTAGTAGCTGGGTGCTGATGGATTTAACGAGCGTATTAATAAAGCTTACCGGCTCATTATTCACTACTCTACGACAAAGTGTACCCATGAAGTACATTATACCACTTGCTGTTTTCATAAAGTGTTGAAAGTGTAAAATCATTTCAAAAGATGAAGGTTCTTTTCTGCGTTTATTTCAGACATAATAGCCCACCATTTGCTTCTGTCTTAACACACTTTACAGGCTTTCTCTTTCTCCTCTTTCCTTTGCTGTATTTAAACCTTTCATGCAAGCCCACCCATCTAGATTCCTGATGAACAGCCATTTTTTCAATACCTGCATCATCAAAATATCAAGATTAGTCCAGAATTTGAACCTGGAATTTCTCGATTCCAATGCCGAACCACTAAACTACCGACACTCATTTTAGATATATTAAGGTATATTAATATCTACACCATAAAATCTAGGTGGCACACATTTATATATAACAATTTGATATATATTTTACACACTTTCATAACGAATTGAAAGATCTATAATAGTAGAAGTCAGAACACACATGTTAGACTTAAGTTGCAAGACAAACGACGCACTGGCACTCGCAAGTTGTTTTGTAATAATCTGTGCTTGGTGAATTTGAGCTTATCCACCGGCAAATCACCCCGAGCTATCCTCAAAAGATGCCCAAGAAACGTATACTGCGCGTATAGAGCACATTTTGAGGACACGTTCCAACAGACATACTTAAAATGTGTTTGCTTATCACTTTTTAAATGGCCAATTATCTTCATAGGTGTTCGGATGTTAGATGGAGATGTCACAGATGCTGTTGAAGCTCGATCGTTGAGTTTGAACCCTCAGCACGTGGACATCTACAGTGCATCGTGGGGACCAGACGACGATGGGAAAACTGTGGATGGCCCTGGAGAACTCGCCACTCGAGCTTTCATTGAGGGAGTTACCAAGGTAAGTTTTATGCTCTCAAATATATTCTAAACTCCACAGATGCAGTTTCAGTTTTTATCAAAATCGGCACCTAGTACTTGCGCAGGTCGATGAATGACCTCCTTCCCCCATGAGCGTAGGCCTAGGGGTGACGGTTGGAGCCGCCTGTCACCCTAGCAGAAGCAGGCCGCGGCGGCGTCTCCCCATACTGAGGACAAATTTTCCGCGGTCCCCCTACCCGAGGAGGACCAGATCGAGGGTGACGGCCCTGAGTCAGCCGGGGTGCGAGGGATGCACTCGCAATGCACTAGCAACTCACCTTCGGCCTTGCACTGCGACCCGCACACGATGTGCGTTATAGTCGGTTCGAGTCTGACATAACCTCCCCCTCCGGCTCCGGTGAGGAGGAGGGAGAGGCACTGGGGGGAGGGGTTGCGTATTTTTCGCTATTTCTCATCCCTCCATCTACGTCTTCTTGAACAATTCACACTGCATATACGAATAATGAAATGAAATTGATTTAAATAGAAGATAGATTGATATATTTTATTTTTAAGTCTGTGAGTATTAAGTGGTCTTGCGGTAAAGAGTTAATGTTTGCTCAAGGACATTAGTATTTGTAGGCATACCATCATTCATATAAAGGCAACCGATTTTTGTCTTTGTTTCTCTCATTTGACGCTGTAATCGCTTCTTTGGACACCTGGGGTTCTTAATGGGACATTTCTTCTCCAGACCACGGGTAATCCCTGTCGTGTCCGTTATTTATTACACACGTATTTATTGTCGTCTATTCTTTCTACTTACACTTTTATGTTCCACAAGCCAACTAAGCCAAGAGAATGATGGCACTTTGCGCAAGTCGCAAGCTTTTCATGAAAACTGTGAATGGTTTGATATGCCGTGAGTGTGTAGAAATTGTATGCTGAACACTATTGCAATTTTAAGCTACTTACCTACTAATTAAATGAACATGATGAAATGAAAATGTGTTCGTTTTAATTGAAGTGAATTAAAACGAACACATGTTTCTGTGAATCTACACATATAAAAGTATTTGTTACGACCCAGTTATTTCTGTTCCTTGGTTTCGACCACGGTTTTGACTGACTGACTCTTTAACACATAGCCTAAACCACTGAACCTACAAACTCGAAACTTTGGCAGTATGTCTTTTATAGTGTGAGCATCTACTAAGAAAGGATTTTGGAAAAAATTACTGGTGGATTGTATGAAAAGCCATAATTTTTCAAATAAGTAGCATGCAATTGCGTATTGCTGCTTCTGATCCGAAATAAATGTGTACTATATAATTAGCTGTTCTCGGAGGATACCGGGACTTCGGCCGCTGGTTTTTAATAAATTTGACCCTAAATTACATGACCTAGTTGAACAAAACGCTATAAGTATACGTTTGGCGCAAGTATATTAAAAACTATTACTTATTACTAAAACAATTCACTTAACTCTGTTAGGCGGTGTATGTTTCAATAATCTTACAGACCATTTAC
Source organism: Eilema caniola (assembly GCA_949126895.1). Classification (NCBI taxonomy): domain Eukaryota; kingdom Metazoa; phylum Arthropoda; class Insecta; order Lepidoptera; family Erebidae; genus Eilema; species Eilema caniola. The sequence continues at coordinate 10,387,382 of OX421479.1, read as the reverse complement.
TATTGTAAAACTTTATAAAAACTATGCGTTAGACATTTCTCCAAACAAATGTCTATTCAATGTAATTTGAACTACGTGGAGTTGAACTAAAGCTTATTTGTGGATAAAAAACCAAGTATTGGATTTCCAATTAATGTCTAATTGACAAATAACTCCAACTAACTCCACATAGTTCAAATTACATTGAATAGACATTTGTTTGGAGAAAAATGTCTAACGCATAGTTTTTATAAAGTTTTACAATAGTAAATGGTCTGTAAGATTATTGAAACATACACCGCCTAACAGAGTTAAGTGAATTGTTTTAGTAATAAGTAATAGTTTTTAATATACTTTCATTATGGCATATACGCAAAAAATCTTAAATTTATGATGAAAGAGTAGGTATTACGAACCTAATTAACAAACTAGTGCTCAAAGCTTCAAAGGAAGGCACCGCCTCTTCTCCGTGAAAAGGATTTTTTTAAGAATCTTGATAATTTTTAAACCAAGATTTGTACAGGAAACATCAAAAGATTATTCATTTAATTAAAGGTCTGTTTAAAATTTCAATGTCATTGTTACATAGTAACACATTTTAGATGCCTATGAATTTTTTATAAAAAGAAATAAGGTTTACTAGTACCTAATGATGTTATAGAATCCTATGGAAAAAATATTGTACTAGTGTCGTAAATTGGCATCGAAACACTGTTTATGCTTTCGTGCATAATATTGGAGCCAAAACAATCGCTTCCTGCGATGGCCTGTCTATGTAAGCCTCCCAACGGATTTTAATAATAATTCCCCTCTTACATTTTTTTTTACATTAGCAATATTTGATTTTTTCGTCTTAATAAACTTTCGAATAATTGCTAAATAAATTGCTTCTGCGTGAAACCAGAGATGTTCCTTCCGTAACAGACATTACAAAATATATTCATTTATCTCACAAGTAAAATGTTTTTTCTCAACAATTTGTTGTCTATTCGTGACCTTAATGAATCCTCAACAACAGCAGAGTTAAATTCGCAAATTTATTTTCCTACCGACAGCTTAGCAAAGGACATTGACACGTATCAAAACAATTATAAGGTTCCTTTTAATATGTTTTTTATTTATGTCGATTTTTAACTGAGTTAGTGAGTCAAGCAACACTACGCTAAAGCAATTTCAGTAATGACGCAATTATTTTCTTTCCCTGTTTTCCTCACTATATGGTCAAGTGAGCGCGAAGTGCATAAAATTTACATAATCTCCTTTCCTTTTTTGAATCTAAACAGTGCTTGGAACTTCTGGGATGTGGAAACTTATGTGTATATTTAAAAAGTTTCAACGGGTAGTTTCTGTTTTCGTTTGCAGTCATAAATGCAAGAGTTAATATGTTAAGTTGAAACTTATTTTGTATAAAGACAAGCTTTTATATTATTTAAAACTTATTCTGTATATTACAAATTAATTTATACTCACTTCATCACATGTGACAACTGAAACACACGCATTTACATTGCGAATAACATTTTGAGTAAATAAATAAATAATAAATAAATATTCCACAACATTTGACACAACGCTGTCTAGACCCATGGTAAGAATAGCTTAACTAGCTTGTGTTATGGAATCTAGAATGCGGATAAACATACTTAGATACTTTTTTTTTGTAAATACATACATATTATACATAGAAACACCCAGACCAATGCAAATATACATATTCATGCATACAAATATTTGCACTGAGCGGGTATCGAACCCGCGCCTCCTGCGTAGCGGCCGCGTTCACTACCGCCATAAAAATAACTTTGCAGAGTCAAATTTATTTTCTTTGATATTATTTAATACTTTCATATTTAGAAACACAATACATGTAGATACGGTCAGACGCATGTGGTTTCACCGGCTGCCCACTCCTAAAGGCATGTTGTACACTCCATCCCGTTTTCTAATTTTACTCTCCTTTCAATATTTCCTTCACATCGTACGACCCTTGAAAACAAACTACCCAACTACTCAACCTCTAACGCTTTTTATATATTTTAATTTTCAACCATAATCTTATGTTCAATCATTTCTCCATTCCTCTCTAAGATTAATGGATTAGATATATTAGACCTGTCGAGGGCTATCGTGTTGTACTCATCTCGGATTCCATAATTTTCTATCACCATCATATAAATATTTACCTGCCCATGATATGAAAATAACAAACAAAGAATCTAAATGATAGAAACCAGCAAAGTTGAGGTACCAAGCGCGGGATGGCAAATGACACGACATTTGAATATGTGAAGCTCGCAGGCGGCGCGGCTTATGCGTCCGTATATCATCGCCACGCCTGGCTATCACTGGTTGATGGACTTTTATAAGAGCGTACTTTCATTTCTGTTGTGTGTTGCTCAGTACGGTAGTCTTATTCCTCTTTCCAGAGCTTTGATTAATAGGGTTTAAGCATGAAATACGGAGGCAGCGGTGCGAATAAAACGTTGTAGGTTGTATACCTAAATATGGAAGGGTTTCGCAGTAAGAATAATACTTATTTTATACTTTTTAGATAGGAAAACTATAGTTTGACCGTTACCGCTGTACCGCGCCTTGGGAATGTGCGCGGTGAGACGGGGGAGAATATCGAACGTGAGATTTGGTCAGTCCACAGCCAATGCTCACGGTGCTGTCTCGTGTCAAGCGTACCGGACTGTCTAGGTCAGGCGCACATGAGATTACAATTCAAAGATAGGTTATGCGATAGCTCGTGATGCGTAAAGCATCATTTTTAAAAGAGATTCTAGTTCCGATGGAGAAACGCAAGATGAAGTTGAAGGAGAATTTATGACAGAATAATTTATAACTTTAAATGTTCTGATGAAAATTATCAGTTTGCTTAGTTTTTACTCATCATCTACCTGTTTTTATTAAATACTAGCTGACCCGTCTTGGCTTTGCCCATGGCATTCTTCAACCACGTACCACCCCTAAGCCATTATGCGTCACTCAGAGTTTCTGTGCCGTCAGCGTAGAAGACAAAGAAAGCCTTTGGTCTTCACACTTCACAATACGAAGTTATTATGACCGCGGCATTCCGTAGGGCAGAGGTACTTCCCCAGTCGGACTATTAGATTTCATTAATTAAAAGAAAAAATTCGGTACTCTTATTTATTTAATTATGTATCCTATGATTTCATACACGTATACGACTGGCACGTAGAGCCAAAAGGATTAAATAGGATTTTTTATAATATCCGGCCTTCAAACTGTCAAATGATATCGCAAGATCTTTCTGATATTACAGATTTCATCGATTCATGGTCTTCCTTTTCTTTTGTTTACCTCGATCCCCGCCACCCCGCACGCACAATGGTGATGGTACCGCTCTTGCGGTTAGACTTATAGCAAAAGTCACTAAACCAGATGTCACTCAATTAAACAGCAGATATAAATGATACTTTCTGATGTTTACTCGAGTGTACTTAACAATTTTAACGGATTCTATCGCGATTAATTTATTAATATTTACTTGTAACTCGAAGTTTCGGCTACTGTTCAGCACCCATGGTCACGAGGTGACTTAAGGCAATTGTCATATAGTTTGAAGTATAAGTTATTTCAAAGCACCTGAATCATGATGAAAATTGTTGTTGTTATCCGTTATCCGTTAAACCCATTAAAAAGTGGTTTTATTTCTATAAACAATATAAAGTTTATAAAAGAATAATTTAAACAAATTCGTACCCAAATTGAAGAAAAAAAAACCCATTAAATCTTTTGTGCATTGCCCAATCAATCACGATTTCGGGTCATAGGATGAATTCCATTGTACTGTCACTCGTGTCGAATTTTCAGAACGTATTTGTACCCACAAAGAAAATTTACACGTACGGAGTTGTAATTAATTGAATTGACATCTTCGATATATTCGAGATATTCGTAGGGCGAATAAAGAATGAGCCATTAAAATTGTTATGTGACTCACTTTTAGATGAAATAATAATAATAAACAGATTTAACTAACCCTTATTAGATCTATCTGATATTAGATCCTCAAGATGCTATTTCTAATTTAATTGTACCATTACGTAATCGAATTTTACAAATGGTAGTTATATATTTTACTATTAAGCTGAAAATTATGCTGTAATCGTATGAATGGTGAAATGACCGATGGCAACTTCATCGCATTTACTTCTACGTATTTTTAAATAAATTACTACTCAACTTCAAAATAGCCAAACACTAAAGCTAAAAACACGTCTCGAAGCTTTATTCCTCCTAATAAAAAGTGGTACTTACCAGTCATTAATGTCTCCATTTCAACAGGGTCGTAACGGCAAAGGGTCCATATTCGTGTGGGCTTCAGGAAATGGCGGTAGAGAACACGACAACTGCAACTGCGATGGCTACACGAATTCCATTTGGACATTGTCGATATCGTCGGCTACGGAGCGAGGAGAAGTGCCGTGGTACTCGGAAATGTGCAGTTCGACGCTAGCTGCTACTTACAGCAGTGGGGCTATTAATGAGAAACAGGTAAGTTGTAATTATTATAGTGTCTTACAGCGAGATTCATAAACAGCGCCAAGAGAGGGTGTGACTAAAATGATCGGTCACGTAGAATGCGTTAAACTACTTCCGAGAGCTACTTTATTGCCAAAGCGCTCTCATTTACGTGATATTAGTCTTCATTGAACTATAAAAAATGATCATTTTCAGGTTTATTGACTTTTGAAATGCAATATAAAAGTAGATTATTTAAGGTACTTCTCAAAGGCACGAACGTTAACTTTAAAAGCATCGTAAGATATAATTCGTCGAAATGGGTATTGTTTGTTATGAGTTATTTTAAGCTTATTTCAAATACACAGGATCAATGAAATGTTTTCAAATGTTTTATTATTTACCGTTGTTATGACGTACAACATATGCATTTGAATCCCTTTGATATATATTCAAGTGTGAAGAAAGTTTACTTTTACTACTGCATTTACCTTATGATAACAAAGACTACAGAGATATCTGACACGACTCGAATCTGAAATACATTTATTTGTTAGTGTGGATCTAAAAATGTATTATTATTATCTGTTCTACACAGGGCGCCTCACAAAGAATTATTTTAAAACTGTGGCAATAGCATTTAATATACCTACCCAGTATTTGTTAACTTCAAGTGTATCGAGAAAGATTCATAAATATATTATAGACTGAAAAGACTTGTTCCAATATTGTACATTCACTCTTTTCAAATGGATATATTGCTTCTCCCAAATTTCTGATTATGTTGTTTACAGCGAATAATCTCAGGGATAATAAATTATAACTGTTTACTATAAGACTTGCAGTTGTAAACGTAAGCAACAAGATTCGTAAATAATACAAACAGTAAAATTACTAACAAGAAACCAGTTGAAGTTGACAGCTCTATGTAGAATCTAACCCGCCACAAACCTGTTTTCTTTTTTAAACGTGTCGCAGAAGTCCTTGAATATTACTAAATGTAACAAATGAAAAATGTGTCAAGAACGTCGAGGTAGGTTATCTTCGACGTTCTTGACATACTTATATACATATATTATTTGCAATACTTACTAGTTACTGCCAGGATATTTCTCATCATATTGTTCCATTACCGTCCGTGACACAATATCTTTGATATGAAATATTTATTGGTGAGTAGGTTTTATATTTGTTTTATTTCGCCCATGCGGCTATGATACGATAAAACTATCTCGTAAGGGTATATAAATGGCAAATAGTATGAACGTGACGCTCTTTTATGCAACAATACCCTTTCTATATACAGAGATAGTTCTACTTTTGAGTATGTACTGCGTGCATGCTCCGTTTTATAGTATGCCTACCTTATAGTTCAATTTAATGTAAGCGTAATTCAGTTAAGTGGGTAATTGAAGTATGTAATTCACTTAGGCGTAAGGTAATGATTTCGTATTTAAATATTTTTCCATTCTCTTTCCAATACCGAGAGGAAAATTCGCATATTTGAATAAAGGCTCTCTTCCACTCTTACTTAAAAACAACTGAAATGTGAAAATGTAATCGTAATAAGACGATGAAAAAGAAAAGCTTAACTCACTTGTATTATGTGTTCTAAGATACAAAAGTACTTATACATACTTACTTTTTTTTTTGGTTTTGTAAATAAGTACGTATTATAGACATATCTAGCCTATACAAATAAATATTAACTGAGCAAGTATTCGATCCATGACTTTTGATTTAGTAGTCGAACGTTCTATCTATAAAGTATTAGTAAATTGGTGACTCTTACTGGTGCTTAGTCCCTTAAAAGTTCACGACGATAAGGTTCAGTATTACTATGATCTATACCTAACTGTGAGTCATTACTTGGTTTAACACGTTCATGCGAACAACGTATATATACGTCCAAAATTGGTGACGTTACCGTGGCATAACGTATAATCACGGCTACCACAAACTCGATTTAAAGAGCACAACGTATTACTACGGCCCCAGGCCATACGATTATTTAAAGGTTCGTTTAATGTCTACATCACATCAAGCAAGAATTATTTTCATGTTCGGTGGCATTCCGTTTTTATACTAAGTTACCTATTTTGTGAGCACACAACGTGATGGTACGTCGCTACGATATATGAACGTCGACGTCTCTGGACGTCAGAATAATATTATTCTAATGCATAATCCTTAGTTATTTGCACAACGACATTAGACGTCGCTGTTTTTTTATGGGAAATTGGAGTGCTCTATCGCATATAGACTTATATATGCGTTGTTCGCACGAACGTGTTAATGAATATGAATTAAAATCAAGAAATTAACAAAATAAAGTATTTCAAAAGACTGTTCATACTTTTTTTTTTAAATTGCCATCATTGTAAACCTTTGAGAATGCCGAGAGGTGAAACCGAGCAGGTTAAAAAATAAAAAACTGCGGAAAAGTGTGAAAGTGTCTTATTCAATAAGTTTCTCAAACATTACGAGAAATTTTGTATTTCTTGGACCCCTAAATTTTTTAAATTTCATATAAGTATAATACTTTTTTACTTACCTATACCTACCTACCTACTATATACCTTTAACTTAACTATATGTTTTTTACTAGGTGGTGACAACAGACCTTCATCATTCATGTACAGCGGGACACACAGGGACTTCAGCGTCTGCACCTCTTGCAGCTGGCATCTGCGCGCTTGCGCTACAAGCCAATAGAGACCTCACGTGGAGAGATATGCAGCATATAGGTGAGATATTTTATAAATAGTTCTAGATATTTAAATCAAACAAAGCAGGTGTAGCTTCGTGCTTACAAGTCAACATTTTACGCACAACAAGTGACACACAACTTATGACGTTCAACAAGTTTGGCAACGTTGCGCAACACACGCGATGCCGTTTATTCGATGATTGACACGTGGACTGACAATAAAGTTCCACACTAGGCTTTAGTTCATCTGACACATATACATATAGATATATTATATAGATATATGGAAATTATTGAAGTGAAAATGAATTCAGTTATTTTGAATCAGCCCCTTAATAGAATTAACTAAAATTCTATATCATTAATGATGAACGAATTGAGATTCAAGTTAAAGGAATCATTAGATATTCAAGCCAAAGCTGAAGTTCACCTGAAACTGATTAGACTAGCAAATCTAATACAAGTACCAGGGAGTAGAAACTGCTGACTAAATTATCTGAGGGTGCCATCGAGTAAACGCTGCAGAAAATTTCCTTTATTTTAAGAATTTGTTTTGCCATTTGTTTAAGTTTGAAAGCCTAAATTTATCTATCAGCCAACAAATCGTACAAATCAGAAATAAAAGGGGGGGGGGGGGGAGGTTGTTGGTTATCCGAGGAAATTTTGCAATAAATTGATAATATCAAATACAATGTAACGGCGAGAATTCGTAAATGGGACTTCTCGATACGACTCCTTAACCGCTAACCAATTTTTATTACTCTATCCAATAGTAGTAATCGTCATATATTGTAATAAAAAGTAGTTTGAGGGCGTAAAACCTATGATCTATGCGTATTGCCGTCCCTCCCTAGCAATAATTCGCGCGAACCTTTAGTTGGCAATTTTCTTTACGGCTTTCTCAGCTATTTTCGCCGATCCCTCACGAATCCGCATTTTAAGTGTAGCAAATCAAATAGCCGGACCGTATTATTATTGGAAAGTAGTCAGACAAAGACCATTTTTTTAGGACGTATCGTTGTAGACACACTATTTATGACTAAAGTTTTACAGTTAGATGTATTGTTTAAAACAAATAAAATAAAAATCTGTCGATACTATTAGTACCCTTATTATAAACACTATGTAAAATTCCCGAATTCTTTTGGCATCTCTGTTCGTTAATAGATTTTCTTTTTTGACTGTAGATAAACTTTCATGCCATAAAAAATAGTTTTCAGCAGCAAAATAGGTCACAGCTGTGAACGGAGTTATGAAAATTCTTTTAAATCTTGCGATTAAACTTAAATCACACGTAATTCTCAATATCTCAATGGCAAAAAAAGGAAGATGTCATAAACAACTCTGTCAGTCGAAATTGGGAATCAGGAACCTGAATTATTTGGTAAATTCCCACGGGTACCACCTTACTGGGGCTAGCGGCATAGTGGCTATGTCGAAATAGAACTGAATAAATCCACGCAGTGTGATTTTCACATAATGAAGTTCTGGTGAAGCTTTTCGAATTAGCTATTTGCCTAACGGAACGCAAACGTATTCATTTTAATATAGGCGTGTTTGTTTAAGCCATAATTCACTATTTAAAAGTTTATGCATCTTTGATATTCGTTAAAACAAACTAGCAGAAAAACTGTGATTTATGTGTATTTTTTTTTTAAGAAAAAGCATTTTAGATTGATAAATAAATCTACTTCACAATAGGAACTTGAGACAGTTAAAAATTTGTATGCAAATTTATCATAACTTCAGCATGACTTTATAATTAAAAAAAAAATTATTTAGATTATACGAGTAGGTATTTGTGTTGCTAGTAATACTAATTTGCAGGTCAGTAAAATCTATACAATACACATTTGCAAACATAAGGTACTTCATGGTACAAATTCCGCAAACAGTAAATAAAAGTTTAGAAAATAGTTTTACATTTACAATCCATCTATTTGCTAGACTATGTCCTCTACAATCAGCCTTTATCAAATCCCGTCAAATATGTTGATACTGATTTAATCACGCATTTTGCAGGACAAATACATGTTCGATAATAATAAATACTGTGTTAATAGTCAATTATAATAACACTGTTTGCACGAGGAATTAGTACAACGTGTATTTATTTTATTGATTCCGTTTATGGACCGCTTTTCATGTCTACGTTCTATTGTAAATATTCTGGATACTTACAATATATCGAGTATTGGTTCTGAACAATTTTACACTCAACATTTTTGTGTCACAAAGTCAACCGAAGGCGGTTAATTTACAATCAATTTGATTTTTTAAATTATATTGATCCATTATCTAGAAGCTTCCATTCTGAATCGATTATGTACTATAAGGTAGCATATAATATCACCCTCTTAGTTAAAATTTAATTGATAAAATCAAACCAATGATGCTTGTGACTACGTTTATTGTCAAAGTTCCCATGTAACGACATCGATAGTTGGATATTGATGTAGCTTCAGTGGGCGGAATCTCTTTATAACATTATCTTAATCTTATTACTGAACTGTAAGTATCAGCCCTTGTTAATGCTGATTACTTCACAAGTAAGTTGTTATGCGTGTTATAAACACATAGATATGACAAAACGAAAATACGATCAATTAAATTTTACTATATGGGGCCATTTAGATAATCTGTGAAGAAATCACATAAAAACACCTTTTACTGTCTTATAAAACCCTATGGTGGAGAATTTTGAGGAAAATACGGTAGATACGCCTACATAGAATAGAATATATTTATTGAATATATATTTTTTTTTAATTTTTTTTTTTTTTTTTTTTTAAATAAAAATAAATTTTATTGGGTCTTTCATATACAATAGGTTGGTTTGCATTACTGTTCTCCTAAATAGGCTATCAGTAGCCTGTGCTAAGGAGATTACAGGGCCAATCCCCCCAATACGGTAAGCATTTCAATAAATAGTTTTAACATTTAAAAAGATTACTTCAGCAAATGATACAATTTTATAAAATATTAAACATTAAAATTTTAAATATACAGTGCATAAATTATAATACGTGTGTATGTGAGTGCCTGTGTACGTGAGGGTGTGTATGAGTGTGCATATATATAGGTATGTATGTGTGTGTGTGTGTTTGTGTGTGTTTAGGAGGGTATATATTTTTCAGTCTGGTCGTAGGTTAGATTCGAGAGAAAAATTCGCAAAGTCTCTTTCGCATTAAAGTGTGATAATCTGTAGATTGGGCATTCTGAATTTATTTCATTGTAGAGGTACGGTGCAAGATATAGTGAAAATTTCTTGAAGAAAGAGGTGCGTGGAGGTGGTTTGTTGCAGATTTTGTCTTTGCGACGTTTAGTAATAAGGTGGTATGGTGTTCTAGAGTGTTGAAGAAGAAGAGTATGTAGTATGTAAAGTTGACGCACATTTAGAACATCACAGGTTTTATAGAGTTCAGTGGTTGGGAATAAGATTGGACGAAACGTGGCAACTTTAAGTATAGCTCGGTGGGCAATCTCCACAGGCTTCACCGCTGACTCGGAGACTCCACCCCAAATAGTAATACAGTAGGTAACCAGAGAACGACATAGCGCCGAGTATACATTACGAATGACAAAGGGGTTTGCGACATGTCGTAAAGTCTTAAAGATGTAGATTAGTTTACGTATGCGACCCGAGAGAATATTAGTATGCAACTTGAAATTAAGATGACTGTCAATAGTTATTCCTAGGTATTTGGTGTTATCAACTGAATTTAAAGCCGGACACAGACAATTATGTTGAGGTATAGGGGAGCAGAAGTGAGCTTTTAATGATAGAGGTTGACTTGGCTGGGTTTTTGTAGTTATAGAAAATGTTATGAAGTTGGTTTTTGTAATATTGAGGGTTAGAGTGTGTGTTAAAAGCCAATTTAGTGTAGTATTAAAACCATTCTGCGAAGCTAGTTCCAGCTCAGGCCAAGAATCCGCACAGAAGGTGATTGCGGTATCATCAGCATAGGAGACAATCTGGGCGTTTGGTAAGTTCAGGTTGCACAGGTCATTGATAAATACGAGAAACAGTGTAGGCCCCAGTATACTACCCTGAGGCACGCCGTATTGAACAGGACGCAGATCACTAGTAAAGTTACCAATGCTAACAAGCTGAGAGCGGTTTGAGAGATAGCTGTTGAGTAACTCCAGCGGTCGTCCCCTGATTCCCACATCTTCTAATTTAGATAATAGAGTTGGAGAGAGAATAGTGTCGAAGGCTTTCGTGAGGTCTAAAAATATTGTTAAAACTTTTTTTTTCTTGTCCAGATTCTCCACAATATGGTCTATTAACCCGTGCACTGCGTCGCTGGTGGACCTTTTCTTACGAAAGCCAAATTGTTGAGGTGACAGAATTTTGAAATGTTCCAAGTAGTTAGTTAGTCTCTTATTAATTATGCGTTCGAATATCTTAGATAAAGCACTAAGGACTGCTATGGGACGATAGTTACTAACTGCGCCTCTATTGCCATTCTTGAAGATGGGATAGATAATGGCCTTTTTGAGGGATGTCGGAAATACTGCTGTTTCTAAGCAGAGGTTAAATATGTAGCTAAGTGTAGGTGCCAAGATACGGGAGTATCGTTTTAAGAAGAAAGGCGAGATACCATCCCATCCAGTTGTGGCGTATGTCCTTAATGAATTTATAGTCGTCTCAATTTCCTCTGAATCTGTATTTTCTAATACAAAAGAATTCCCGAGTCGAGCTGTGCGAGGGAGTTGCGATAACGATAGTGGGTTTTTATTAAGTACGTCGTCCGCGAGCCTCTTCGGAACATTCACAAAATAGTCATTAACAACATTGCATGACTGAGTCGGCGACTCCGAGAGTGTTAAAAGTTGAGTACAAGGGTGCTTAGTTTTAGTCGTGCCCGTAATGTTTTTAATACCGTCCCAAAGCTTTTTCGGGTTGTTCATAGCCTTATTCAGTTCTTGTGAATCGTATTGCCTTTTTGCTTTTTTGAGTATGGCTGTGCAATATTTTCTGTACCTTTTATAGGTAGTGGATATGATGATATTACCAGGTGATTGTCTAACCTTCTTATGAAGAGAATCACGGTTTCGTATGCATCGCAGCAAGCCCTGGGTTATCCAGGGTTTGAAGGTTCTTTTCTTGGCAGATACTTTTTGTACCGTAGTACTTTGTTCTATAGCTGCTTTCACTGTCTCAATAAAACACTCCATGGCACTATCCGGGTTTGACATGAACAGAATGGGCTCGAAGTTCAAGTCCCTCATGTCCAAGTCAAGGGTATCATAATTTGTCTTTTTGATTGTGTGCAGACGGCCTGGTTTCAGGACATTATTCTCCAGGCACAACAATGTCGAGCAATGGTCCGTTAAAGTTGAGTCGTATACAAGTGTTAGGGTTTTCGATTTAGTGCGAAGCATTATGTGATCCAAGCAATTGCCGTCCCTGGTAGGGTGCGTATGTGCAGGTAAAAAACCGTGATAAGCCAGGGCGTTTAGGTACACATGACCTTCCGTATCAGATGAACTCTGTTTAATGTCGATGTTGATGTCTCCTGTTATAATTACTGTTTTGTACCCAACAAGTGACCGAAGTATGTTACTGAGTGCAGATAGAAATGGTTGGATGACGTAATTTGAGGGGGAGCGGTATATGCAGAGCATAACTGTGTCATTATCCACTTTTATAATCAGGCCTGAAGCTGTCCCGTTAAAATCCGGTTCTTCGCAGGTAGACACAAGATTAGACTTTACATACACCACCACACCATCGTTTTTATTAAGGTGTATGCTGGTTCTATATGAAATATAATCCTGTAAGGAGGGTGTAAGGTGGTTGGTGGCACAGTTTAACCAACCTTCTGTTAGGACCAGGACGTCACAATCAACATCAATACGGTGAAGTAAGGTTTGTAGTTCTAAGAAATTTGAGTGCAGAGATCGGATATTTTGTGTGACAATTTTTAGGTAGCAATTTGTGTTTTTAATATATGATTGTGTTTGTTCAGGAGAGCATACGTAACAATCAGATACAGAAAAGTTATCAATGTTTTCGATTAGGTCATTATTAATATTGGTCATTTTATAGTCTACGATTTACGAATATTGGTAACAAGGCAGCAGTTGTTCTGAAAAATTGATATATTATGTAAAATGAATACGAGCACGGGTAAATACCAGCACCACGCAGACCACTTTCACGGACCCGATGTTCGTGGAGCTTTGTTTTCTGTGATGTGTAATGTGTGTATATATGTGTATTGACAGTTAAAACAATTTTTAAATTACAATGGGAATTAAAATAAAATACAATGGCAGTACAAAGAATAATGAGCCGAAATAAAAGTAGATAAGAAAGTAGCACTAGTCATTTGTTACTTTGCGCGGACAGTTGATTCAGCTGAATCTCGCTTTTTATAATAATAGGTAAGCTATCGATATCTCTCTTCAGCAGGATACGTCCATTAGTGGTCCAGCAGTACAGGTAGCGGTTTGCCTTTGCGTATGTACGGGCGAGATAAAAAAGGCGTTTCGCAGTGGCTGTCAACTGTTCCGCTATGAAGATGGGTGTCGTTGGATTTATAACCAGGGCAGATGAGCTTAATTTATTGTTGGAGTTTTTTTTATTATATTTCCTAACTGCAGACAGGAATTTACTTAATCCTTTAGTACATCAGATTATGACTGCAGCCTTTTTTATTATAAGCTACAAATGTTATATGAAGGGTTTTTAAATTAAAAGACTCCTGAATTTAAATTTTGGAATGTACAGTCGATAAAATTGATAGTATCCCACCTTTACATATTAAAATGTATGTAAAGGTCGACTGTAACTTTACCTATATTTTTCTATATAGTATATTTTATGTATAGTATCGGGGATATTATGCAGGTTTACCTATATAGCCTGCATAATATCCCCGAAGGGTACTAAATGCGGCATTTAGGTTATTATATTGAGTTTTGAATACTGGTATATTATTAAACTACTTTCTACGGACATTGTGTGGTGTGTCCGTAGAAAGTAGTTTAATGATACAGTATCGATTATTCTATACTAAATGGTGATAACTAAATGGTATAAAATTATTTGTTACTGTCTAGTCTAGAGTAATGTCCGGATCTGACAGCTATTAATAGGCCACTTTAATCAGTTCCTTTCGCGATTCATGTTCAAGCCGTTATTTATTAGCAGAATGGTTATTCAAATCGGACTGAATCTACCATCTAGAAAGCAACTAACAGGCGGATTACTTGCTCTCTTCATTCGTTGGGCTATTAGAAATTCTGAGATTTCGAATAGCAACAGGGCTGCATGGATCCTTTGACGCTTCATTCCCGACTTAAGTAATAGCACAGGTCAGAGCTTGATATAGTATGTTCAACTACTTAAAAAGAATGTAAAGATGTATCAACCTCTGATAATGCCGTAAGGCGAAACCGGTCAGGAATTTAATAAATAATGTGGAATAGTACAAGTATTTTCATTGAAGATGTAAACAAATAAATGTAATATATGTATTATTATTTTATTATGTGTTACTTTTTCCACACGCTGGAGAGTTAATTAAAAATAATGGCAGATAAAACGAGAGAGCCAGTGGTGCATGCACTACAGAATGAATCAATATATATGGCACTCAATCAATTTGATGGGGAAATGTCGTTAATTGTAGTGGCTTTTGATGGGAAGGCCACTTTCACCGGCCAATTGAGAATTCAATTACTGTAGTGGAAAATGAAGTACTTACTTTAAAAAGTACGTAAAGTACCTAGTTTAGAAAAGTACCTAGATGTCTGGGTACATAAGTAGTCAATAAGCTTGTTAAAGTGAAAATTTCTTTAGGCGCATTGAGCACTTTTTGGGTGAAAAAAGATCATGGATCTCGCGTCATCGTCATCTAGCGCTTGGGCTATCACCGAACGTGTCACTTCACGATGATACAATTTACAAGTTACTTAAGTAGTTTTCACTTCTATAGCAGTCCACATATATATATAGTCTATTCTTATCATCACTACATAGTATGAAACAAAGTCGCTTTCTCTGTTCCTATATCCCTTTGTATGCTTAATTCTTAAAACTACAACAACTGTATACGCTTTTTCAACAAGCTCCCTAATGAAATTAGAGATTTACCTGTAAATAAATTTAAAAATGTAATTAAGACTAAACTGTGCCAAAAAGGCTATTATAAAATCCAAGAATATTTAGATGATAAACAAGCTTGGAAATGAGCTGTTCGCTCAACTATGCTACTCAAGCAAACTATTGTATTTAGACTAAGTAGACTAAGCAAATGTTTGTAAATAGACCAAAAAAAAAAATGCCCGCTGAGTTTCTAGCCGGAGTCTTCTCAGGTCGGGGCCGCGTTTCGAACCGGTGGTCCATTTGCTAAATTAGTCTAGTTTTTTTTTTTAAACTTGACGTTTTGTAAGTACCGTTTTAATGGTCTATACAGAATAAATGATTTTTGACTTTGACTTTGACTTTGACTACGCAACGGATTTTGATGCGGTTTTTTTAATAGATAGAGTAATTCAAGAGGATGATTTATATGTATAATACATGTTTAATATAGTAGAGGGTGCAGCGGGAACGGGATCTGACGCCACGTAAAAATATTGGCGGTACGAATTTGCCGGGTCAGCTAGTATTTCTATATAGAAAACCTATACGTGAGCATTCTTAATACCTGTATGTTACATACCAAGCTGTGTAATATTATTTAATCAATCAAGGCAGGGTTCAGTCCTGCATGGTACGGCTCTGGACAGCCTAAAGTACCACCAGTACTATGTTATTCTATTCTAATAAAAGATTTTCTTTCTCAGTGGTGCGCACAGCAAGACCGGAGCGTCTAAGCATCGGTGGTGAATGGAAAGTTAATGGAGTCGGTCGCAATGTGTCCCATTCCTTCGGCTACGGGCTTTTAGATGCAGCTGGAATGGTTCGACTGGCAAGAACATGGCGGACAGTACCAGCTCAAAGAAGATGTGAACTGGCCGCCCCAAGACCGCAACGGGGTGTACCGCCAAGATCTTCAGTATCTTTACAGGTCATTAATTAATCTTGTTTACTATTTATACCAGATTGAACTCTCTCAACATTACTTCGAATACCTAACTTTACAAATCTCTGCATCACCATAAGGTTGATTTTCGTAAAATGCACATATCATTGAATCCGCCTTAGTTCATTTATTTTATATTTTTGTAAAAGAATAACATATAAATGTTATTATACTTGTATATGGCTACATATTTTAAAAGTTGCAAGTATGAGCCAGAGTCTTCTCAGAGTATAACGCAATGATACAAGTACTTATGATTTATTTGTTTACGTTTCGCACACGCAAATAATATTAGATATAGTAAGTAGGTATAGAATATAAGTAAATAGGTATGATGATGATGAATAAGTTCGTATAGAAAATGCTTTTACGTACGTGAAGACTATATTGGCGTAAGTTTTTAACTTGTTGGCATATTTTTTTGTTATTGTTAACCACAATGATTTTAAATTTCATATTTTGAGTCTAGTTATGAAATGATATGATTTACGTATTTTGTGTTTGAATTTTCGCATGAAATTAATTCGAATTCCTGGAAGCTGTTAATGAATGTAGTTACTATTTTATTTAATACGCTGTAATTGATGTTCAACACAACAGGGCGGTTAGTTGTGTTTTATAGTTTAATTTATTTTGAATAACAAACTACAGCATACATCATAAATCATATTTCAATTTTAATTATAACACGTTTATCATGAAGGAAATTTCAAAACAATTATGGATTCCACTAGTTGATGCCTGCGGCTCCTCTCGTAGAAACGGAGATATGAGCAAACGTCGCGTTATTCAACATCGCCGCGGACGTTGAAAAGTCAAAGAGTGTATGTGACAACCACAGTTGACAGCAAATTCTATGTGCTTCAAAGGGTTAATTTTGTTTTTAGCTCCATTTTCTCTAAAAAGTCGCTGTCGATGAAGCAAAGGGTTGAAGCAAAGCAAAATGTTTGCTTTTTCACTGTCCGATATTTTCATGATTTTGTTTTACAGCTCATCCATCGCTTAAATTAAACATTAAACAATTTGTTACCTATGCAGAGACTTCCAGTTCAACATTCCAACATTATATTTTACAATAGCATAATAATATAGTGCTTTATATGTTATCCAGACATTAAATAAATTCAGAAAGTAGAACGTAATAGTTCCAGGAAAGAAGCATTAAATTCGATGTACCTATTTCAAAATTGAAAAATGGCAATTTTAACTGTACAGTATAGTACTTACAATTAAAATTGGTGATAAATGTCCCACATTACCATATGTCGTTGGTTGCTCGTGCGGTTAAAAACCTTTGAGCAATAATTGGATATTCGGAACCGAATTACCCGAATATTCGACTGCAAAAATTTATACGAACTGAAAGGGTAAACTCTCAAAGTAAAATTTTGATAATTAGCGTTGCATGTGGACAATTTTATTTTTGAATACAAGCAAGTAGGTATATAAAATGTCAAAAATGTCTTAGATACAATCTATTCATCCCTAGCAGAATATACTCATGCTTCTGGAGACAAAATTCCCATAAATCGTTCTTAGGAATGCCTAAAACATAAAAAACAACAACCGCCAAAATATCAAATTTGAAGAATCAGCAGTTTATATTTTGTAGAGATGTATGGATCAATTGGGAGGTTGACTATAGTCTCATTTCTGTAACGCGTATAATAGCAGTGTGTAACTAGGCGAGTTATGACAGTACCAAGCTGTAAAGTCTATTAAGTTTTCAATTCATGGAAGGCATATATAAACTGCCTAAGATACATTTTACGATATTGTATCGACATAACTTTGAAAATATTTCTAGTAGTTAAAAATACGATCTAAAAACTCTAAATTACTTAATAATACTTAATGGTTACTACAAAGGAAATTTAAACTTAGAAGTACAACCTTTCCGTTACTTGAATAGGATATAGTACTTTAATTTGTATTGTGTTCTCCAATTTGGAATTTGATTATCTACTGTTGAATTCTTTTGAAATAAGATAATTTTCTAGATAGATTTTTTATTTTAACCGACTTTCAAAAAGGAGGAGGTTCCTAATTCGATCGGCATTTTTTTTAAGTATGTCTAGACATTGTCATTTAATCGCATTTTGTATCATTTTCTTACTTGTAAAGCCATCCCTTTCATATAATGGCGGGATGATAAGGGATGGGTATATGAGTAAGAAAAATATACAAAATGTGTCAATTGACAATATCTTTTGTATTTTTTTTAATTTGACAGTTGAATAAGCCATGAACTATCAACTTGCTTTAGTGAGAAAAGTATGAATGTCTAGATTTTTTGAAATTATACTTGTCTGGATACCCTCAACCGGCGTGATTGTGTATATGAATATGTATACTCTACTAACTTACATAATTCTGAAAGACCGATTGTTAAGATAGTTGGACCACTCTGGACACTTACAACTATTTGAGTAGATACTCTTATAACCAATATAAAATTGGAATTTTGGTATTTGGATTATTTTGAGTACTTTTGTTAGCAACATTTTAATGATGCTGACTGTACACCGATTATTCTGAGATTTATTATTCGATTCACTTGATTTTTTTTAGTTCAAAGCGGCTTTGTTGTCATTTTGTCCCATAAAATTTTAATATAGTTTTTTTAAGTAGTTTTCATTTTATGAACATGCTTGTATTTTTTAATTGAACTTTAAGCTGACTTACTATTTATGTTGTTCCATATTGCCGCCGTTTATGAACAGATTTCTAAAATTATTTTTGCATTGGGTTTCGTATGACTCACAGAACACACGAACAGTCCTATATCAATTTCATGGGTACTGGACTTTGGACTCTGGAGACACACCAGAGAACTCCTCAAAATCAAATAGAAAATGGGTAATGATTGTTTTTAGGTAGTTTTAGGACGATCCTGCTTTAATTACGTAATTTGAAACTATGGAGCTAGTCAAAACAACTCCTTAATTATATATAACATTCACGTGAAAAGTTAAAAAAAACTACGTTTAAAAAAAACAACTTCAAAACCTAAAAAATAACTGTTAATATTTAGTTATTGCTCAATTTGTGGAATACTCAGATTGCATGCAGTAAAATTAAATGAGTTAATATTATGCTGTTTTAGGTTCATTTAGCCACCACAAACACCTAAAACTTTGGCAAGCAGCGGTGCATAAATTAACTGATAAAATGTTGAAATGCGAAACTCATGTCTAAAATTTTAATACTTTTATTCACCATTTTACGCAGTCGTACTGTGTAAACATCCTTTTTTGAGTATTTTGCAAATAGGTCATGGCTCTTTGCGAACTAAGCTTTCATAGCTTGTTACTATTCCCTGTGGGCAGAGTTCTCTAGTTAACTTTATTAATTTAGTCGTTATCATCATCATCCTCCTAGAGACGTGTTTTCCTAATTGCATCTGAGGCCAAGGTGAACTCAGAGCTCAGGGACCGCCTTCCGGCTCTTTCTCCTCCATTTTGCACAATGTATTCTTTACTACTTTATTAATTTAGTAGAATACATTAACTCTTAGTTGGACGTTGGGGCGTGTCCTGGTGTGAACTACCTGGAGCATGTCCAAGCCAGAGTGTCGTTGTCAGCCGCTCGTCGAGGGGATCTTCGCATTGCACTCACTTCGCCTGCTGGAACCAAAGTTACATTATTGGCACCCAGGTACGTGTTTGTGTATTTTTACTCATTAGTAGATGAAGTATGATACTTAATAGGTACTTAATAATTTTATTTATTTACAAACACAATTAGATATTAAAATACACTAGTGAAAAAGTAGTACAGGAGTTCTGCTCATTTCTTTAATCTATTACAGCAGATAATTTGTATATTTAGGTTCCGTGTCGAAGTACTTCCGTTCCAAATGCATTGTCAATTAATCCATGTGTTTTCTATTTTGGTACCTAAGATTAAGTACTTAAGTGTACCTACATAAATTATGCAGTTCCTATTTCTATGGCATCACATTCTTTTAACAGCGCTCTAGGAATATAATCTTACCTTTTAATTAGATTAAAAGGAATACCCACTCATTATAATAGTGCAAGTATTGATGAAACTAATAGAGCTTCGAAGTGCACAGCTAATGCACGATGCTATTATTATTGTCATCTGGGACATGACTACGGACAAAGATGCATTTATGGAATAGTGTGCAATATTCATTAAAGTGACCTTATTAAGACGTCATCAAATTGTAGCGTGTCTTTAACTTATGTTAAATTATGTATGTTTTGTTAGTTAGAAAGTTTATTGAGCGAGACACAAGACGCTAACTACAGCCTCTCTGGAGTACAGTAGGGTGTAATTAGACAGTTAATTTTCCTGCAGGCCGCACGACTCGTCGCGCGCCGGTTTCAACTCTTGGCCTTTCATGTCTGTGCACATGTGGGGTGAATCGCCCCTGGGCATTTGGCAACTAGAAGTCACCAACGAAGGACGATATATGGGTAAGCAACTTTATGTAAAGGAACATGAATAAACACCAACTCTTATTCCCAAACATTAAGGATTTAAACAAACTCATTCTGAATGGAATTACTAGTCATAAGACCCAACAAAGCTAACTTTTTAAAGTCCTTTACAGCCTTTAGCCAAATATTCATAAATTTGTTTATTTCCGTAATTCTGCTAAATTAGTTTTGTGTAGAATGAAAATGGTTTTAATATTCACTTTTTAGCTCCAAAAATTGTATACCTATTCATTTCTACATCTTAGGCCGAGCATCATTACAAGAATGGTCTTTAACATTGTATGGAACTAGCTCACCGGCAGCTAAAAACGATCCGATTCCATTCAGGAATCCGATTATACGGAAAAATGGGAATGCCACGCGACCAGTCGTGGTTCAGTCAGGCCGCAAAAACAATAGAGGTAAACCGGTGCCCATAGTGCCGACGTACACGGTGGGGCTCGTGAAACGGAAAAAGAATAAGAATTCAAAAAATCCAAACAAAAACTCCCAGAAATCGAAGCAAAGTAGACCGGCGACGCGTTCGCCAATTGAGAGCACAACCGCCAGAGTGACGACATCGACAGCAGCGGACCTTAGCCTCAACCTGCGGGCAGACCTCGCTGATCCGTTGGCGGCCGCAGACGCTCGCGGTCGGAAGATGTCCAGTCTCTTTGAGCAGTACCCAAAAATACAACGCATATACCCCGCGCCGCTACAAGCCCACGGTACCATGTGCTCCCAGCACTGCATGTCTCGTGTCCACTGATTCGTTTTACCGCGACGTTTCATTTTACAGCCGCCTAGTTAAACCTGCACGTCAATTACCTTTGTTTCAGGCTGAGCCGCTCTTTGCATGTCGAGTGTTTGCATTGTATAAAATTTATTTCGTAGCGAAACTTATTTAACGAAAGAGCATCGGTTTGAATTGAATTTTGTTCTCAATTTAAGTAATTAGCCATACCCTTGTAGAGAGAGAGAGAGTGGAAGTTAATTTAGTTTGTGTGAATTTTCAGTTTGTTGTGTAGTTGTAGGTATTCATTTTTGTAGTTATATTTACTATGAAATTATTTTAAGCAATGTTTATTTGCCGAAGTATTTTGATAAATTAATGTTCACGCTTTCTAATTACATACTTATTTATCTATTTTTTTATCTTTTGACTGTCTATTATCTTCTCAGGGTGGTATTCACTTATTAATAGAACAAAAATATGAGTCCTTTTTAGGTTTCTTACACAATACATTGTATACCTAATGTTATGGACTATGAGGGAAAACTTACTATAAGTGAAATACTACTCTGAATAATAAAAATGTTGCTTTTACCAATAATCGTAGCTTATGGCAACTTTTATTATCTCACAATTTGATTATTTATTTATTTATTTTGTGTGAGTCGACTAAATTAACCAGTTTGCTTTAAATTGATTTTTTTTTGTTTAGCTGGACCTCTCACACAATGGGAGCTAATCTTCTATGGAACTGAAACACCGCCTCAAGAATACGATGCGTCTCCTGATACAAACTCGTTAGGCGTGGTTGCGAATGCGGCCAGCGAAGGAGCCAGTTTGTCTGGTGAAGGAGTGGGAGCAGGGCCCCCTCCTTGGAGCAGCAAATTGGGCGACGCTGATTCAGTCGAAGACGACCGGCAAAACAGGCTTGGTGAAGATCTCCCATTAGTACCATGGCCTTCGCACACGGTGAGTTAGTCCATCTTCTATTCTATATTTTTGTTTTCGGCAAAAGTTGCGAGATGATATTTTATGTCGCTAGCTTTTTTTGAGATTAGGCATGTTTTCGGATTGAATTGAAGAATTGTACAAGTATTACGTGTATTTTATCTAAAAAATGTAGATATTGTCAAGTAATCGCATTTTGTATCCCTTTCTTACTTGTAAAACCATCCCTTTCACACAATGGCGGGATGATAAGGGATGGGTATGTGAGTAAGAAAAAGATGCAAAATGTGTCAATTGACAATGTCTTTATAAATTTTTTTTAGTTTACAGTTGAATAAACCATGAACTATCAACTTGCATTAGTGAGAAAAGTATGAAGGTCTAGATTTTTTGAAATTATACTTGTCTGGATACCATCGACCGGCGTGATTGTGTATATGAATATGAATTCTGGAAGACCGATCGTTAAGATAGTTGGTATTTGGATTATTTTGAATACTTTTATTAGCAACATTTTGATGATGCTGACTGTAGGGTGTGACCAATTTTAACATTATGTTAGTTTCTCCGGCAAAGAATATAATCCATTTTTCCACAGTTATATTGAATTAAATTAAAATTCCAAACTATTATACTGTTATATTTGATGTCGTCTTTAGCATGGTTGTGGCATCTAATATATATATAATGTAAATAGAAATAGCTCGAATGACATTCTCAGGACAATGGTTATTCATAGGAATTATTTCAAACACCTGTGTCCAAGTTTCACAATATGACTTCAAAACAAAAAGCTAGAGTTAAACATGTTAAGTAAGTAGTTGTATTAATCAAATACCCACAGCCCGTGGTTTGTAGTCCATTAAAACCCACAAGTTCGCAAAACTCGTATATAAACTATGAGAAGAGGAACAAAGTTTTAGGTACTGTTACTCGTACTAATAATAAATGAATAAACAGTTTATAATCTGATTCTCAGCAAAGCTTATTTTAATCGGATAATGCGTTATTGTGCCACACAAACTTTCTACTCAACAATATTAGTTTCAAATTACTCGTGCGTAATAGTGCGTTTAGAGATCGTCTTATGCTTGGTGACTTCACCACTGATGATAGTAATGATATTAGGCGATGTCACAGAATGGGTCGCCATGCACCGAATGGATCGGATGGCAAACCTCGACCTATTCTGGTTAAATTACAATAGATGGCTGTACGGGATAAAGTCTGGTTTACAAAATCCAAGCACAAGGGGTTTTTTTTTATGTGCGGGAAATCCCCACGGATACCCACCCCTCCGGAGCCGGAGGGGTAGGTTATGTCGGACTCGAACCGACTAAACCGCACGCCGTCTGTGGGTCGATGTGCTAGGCCGGAGGTGAGATTGTCTTTTGACATATCCCTCGCACCCCGGCTGACCCAGGGCCATTTCTCTCGGTCTGGCCCTCCTCGGGAGGGGGACCACGCGGTCCCCGAATCGCCCCCGGTATGGGGGGGGGGGGGCCGCATCGTCCTACGATGCGCGCCGCCGCCGTGGGCTGCTTCTGCAAGGGTGACGAGCGGCTCCAACCGTCACCCTCAGGCGGAGGTCGGTTTGCACCCTCCGACGCCCTAGCCGCCTTCGAACGCGGCCAGCGATGTCAGCGAGTCTTTCTCGCTCGCTGCGCCGCGCCCGCTCTGCTGTCTCCTTCACGAGCATGACCTGCTCGCAGAAGGAGGCGCTGGCCGCCCACGCACCCGCGCAGCGGACCATCGCCGCGAGCAGGGTGGAGAGCGTGAGCACTCTCACCCCCAGGGCTGTCACAAGCTCCCGCCTCGGCGTTTCAATCGCCGGACACTCGGTGAGCGTGTGCAGCCCCGAGTCCACGCTCGCGTCGCAGTGATGGCACTCGGGCGTTGGCTCTATGCCCATCAGACGCAGGTACCGCCCGAAGTTACCGTGTCCGGTAATGACCTGCGTCTGACGGTACGAGACGCCACCGTGCGGCCTCTCTAGGCACTCCCCCATGATGGGTCTTACCGCCGCAATCACGGCGTGCCCTAGCTCAAGGGGTCTGGTATAACACTATCCAAGTTGATAACTCGGATGTTTCATCAATGTGTTTTATAAGAAAATTGTCACACAATTCATGCGAAAATACAAATAGTGTTGTGAACTCGAACAAACGATCACATATTTTCAAAACCCCAAATAAATGTAGTTTGTAGAAATAAACAAACACTTCTGCTTATATAAAGAATTCTGAATACCACGCGTCGCAAATCTTCTCTAATGGAGACAGCGTAAAATATAAACTTCTGTAAATGGGCGTGAAAAAAAAGCATTTATAACAATAATTTTAATCCAAGTGTTATAACACCTGCATAAGTATGTTTTCTTTGAACATACGCTTGGCTACAGATGAATAATACGTTAGATTAACACCCGTGACACACACATAATACACGAAACGCTATAAGTGATACACGTCATAGCCAGAACAGACGTGCGCTCGTGTTGTAAGGTGGTGAAATGTTCGTCCTAAGGGAGAAATTATGCTCTAATCTAAATCTTTCTGTGAGAACGAGTAAATGCACATTTTATCATTGTAGAAATATTCAGGAACTTAGTAGCCCTTTGGTAAGAGCTATTTCATTCCACTGCTCAGCTTGTGACGTCAATGTCCTAAAAGATCGACTCGCATCCAATTATTAGTAAAATTGAATTTGGCATCAGTAATTCGAACCCTCGTCATGACGTCACCAACTTAAACTGCCGAGATGAAATCCCTCCATAAACAAAAATGAACTTGAAATTTCAGCACAACTATTTTGGTGTACTTGCTACTTATATATTGATGAAGCTGCGACAGATTTTATAAAATTATCTGTCTCTCTCTCTACAAAGAAACCGGTTTGACGATTTCTTCCTTTGTCGTGCAATTAAGTGCGTGAATGTTCTACCTGCACCAATATTTCCTTATTCTTATAACTTCGATCGAGGTCGTTAAGGCAAAGACGGTTGTAAAATATCGTTCCTATATAGCGTAGCGGTAGAGCGTTTTCTGGTGCTTCGGAAGTCGCTGGTTCGATTACCCTCGTTTCTATGTATAATATTATATATTTATTTGCAAAAAATGTATCAAAGTATGTAAATCCGCAATGTAAAGCCCATGACACAAGCTAGTTCAGCTATGCTTACCTTGGGTCTAGGTAGCGTTGTGTAGAATGTCCTATAATATGTATTTATTAAATATATCAGCATCTGGTATGGTGGTCGTAACTTTCGGTCTTCTTCCAGCGGGGTGCACTCAACTGACGTAAGTACTGAAATTAAAAAAAAGGACATGCTCGGCAGTCTTTGGGGATGACCGATGGAAGTCATAACTAAGTAACTTTTGAAATTGTACTGTCGTGACGTCAGAATGGCTACCTAGGCGGGTGTGACGTCCCAAGCGTTAGGTGATGATGACGCCAGTTCCATGATTTTTATTCACCCAGTAAAAAAAACAGTGAACGGCATGTAAAGTATCTATCCTTTTAGTTACTATAACATGCACTTGGTTGCAAGCTGAATCTTATATTATAGTGCCGTAGGTGCCGTAGTGGCATGTCTTTGCACTCCTGAATAATGTCAGAATAATTTAAACTACTATGTGAATAGGACTGAAACACCATGCTGCCAGTGTACATTATTAAATAGCAAACATTTTCATATAATCCATTTTGATTCTCACATAGACGTTGGACTTTCCTGAAACCGAGATGACATTAGTGTTTTAAAGGCCTATGGTATGAATATTGAATGTTATTGTATTGAATAGTGTTACTTCTCTAACATTAATTAGTATGTATTCAAATGGTAACTTAAATACTAGGTGTGTTTTATAGTATTTTCGATGATACTAATGTTGTTCAAAAACTTTGTGATAGTTTATGTACTTAGATTTGAAGTTATATTTATAAAAATATACATATATGACTTAAAAGGTAATGTTTAAGTAAATATTTCAAATGTAGAACGTAATTACTATTAAATTAAATTACTATGCCCTGTGTAAAAATAAAATAATAAACTAACCTAAACTCACTGCCGATTGTTATCTAGTAAAAAGTAAAATAATAATTACAATTTATAAATTTCAAAAGAGCTAAAATCAAGCTCGATATGTCAATTAATTTTAGTTAGAGCAACACTTCCATTAGATATTAACGTGATTTGTTGTGTGTTTAATATATCTTACACAATTTATAAACACAAAATATTTTGTTTTCTATAGATAAGCGAAGATAGTCCGCCTGAAGCGGGCGATACGGGCAGCGCGGGTTTATACACAGGCCACGCGGCCGGTTGTGCTACACACGCCGCGGAGTCGCCACACGCATGTCTAGGTTTGTGCCTATTCGTCCTTCTGTTCATGTCCGCGGCCGACGCGTTGCGTCTACAACAATTTAGTGACTCTAGCCAACGCAGACAGCCCCATAGATTAAGTACTAAGTATGACTGTGCACTAACCCCTAGCGTAAGGTTAGCATTAAAACAAGCAGAGCCGCGGCCGCCTCGAGCGCCTTGCTTGCACCACCTAACACCGGCCTCCACAACTGCGCTGAGAGCCTAGTACTCGTCGTGACGATATGTGATTTTAGTTAAATTTACCGGGTTTATATATTATAAGTACAAGCTGTTATTATTTATATATTTTAAGTTAGTTATGCTTGCCCGTCAACACGATAATCCTGCCGTATGTATGAAATTTTAACTGTTAAAGAAGGCCCTGACTTTAGAATGATTGAAACCGAAGTTTGCAACACATTCCTCGTAGTCACTTTATTATTAATAAATAATAATCTAGTAATTACAGTTAACCATCCGACTATTTTGAACTTCAAATAGGGTTCGGTTCTCATTTGTAACTTATCTTAAATCATCGTTATTAATATATTCAAGAATTTCTTTACCAGTAGCATTACGGTGAATTTAGAGCCTCTAAAATATGTGTAAAACTCGATCACTCATACATACGGCAAGACTTCAGAACTATATTTACTAACATTATACTAAATGTATTTCGTACCTTGCCTTCCAACCTAGCTTATGTACAATAATGGCAGGTAACGAATTAAAGTTCAAGTTTAATAGAATACCTAACACAAAATAAACAATTTGTTAAATACATTATCCGTTTTTATTACAATATTTTAAGCTTTACACTCTGATATTACAATTGTCTTCATACTTATATTTGTTTAATAAATAAAGTGCACTGAGAGAAGTTTCTACAATCAAGTTGGCCGAGGGATGTGATTTTTTTGGAGATGTATATTATAGGCAAGTTTATAACAAGTACATATTTATAATTAAACCACACAAGAACTTTTGCCAAGCTTTTTTATAAGATCACCAGCTTGTGAATTGTATGCGTGAAAAGGTCTTGAAAAATTTAGTTTGAACTTCCCTATTTAATTTCAACTTATATCCATCGTTTTGGCAAAATGATATAAAGAGCTACTGAACAAGTGCAATTACGTATAAATAATGTATAATTACGATATCAAATCGATAACGTCCATTTTTCACGAGTAATTGCAAAGTGTAAGAGACGAGAATGTGTGTGAACAAATATTTGATGTTTTCTTAAGATCTGTAGAAAGTATAACTTAAGTATACGTACTTAAAACTTATTTGTATTTATCAAATGATGATCTGCTATGAATTATTCAGTTAAAATTCATGTGTCGAATGATAATAATATGGTTTTAAAAATTTTGATTTGAAGATATTTATTTCTAATGCGTTATGTAAACAAATAGAGGCTATATATAGGTACTGACTATGTTCAGTTACAATACCAAATGTTAGCGCATTTACTGTAAACTACGTGTTTTATGAACGCAATAATTTGTTAAAGCATTTTCGATAAATAAGTAATAGGATAAATTTATTTTAGGCTGAAATATTTCGATTTATTTACGGCATATCGTTCTATAAATATTTTAGTAGTTCAAGGCTTGTCGATACCAGGTTTCGTGCAGGTATTTTGACATTATATATTGGTATAAGAAGTAATCGCCATTACGTACCTTTAAACATATCTGTTACACTAAGTTTTACGGTTAAACTGCCCTTATTCAGTGACGAGTTTATCATAGCATAATTACTTGCCAGTCACAGCTTTGCAGCTAATAGCGTTAACATGTATTTGAACTAAAATTGTTCAACTTTGAAACTAGTTTAAGTTATTTAAGGTGATCGATTATTACATTATTCGAGTGCACTATACAAGTCTACAGATGTTAAATTACTACCATGTATTTTCTTTTAATATTCTATAGAACCAGTTAGTTAGTTTTTTAAGTAAGTTCTTATTGCTACGTCACCTCTGTTGCGCACTATGAACCTATGTCCAGTTTGCTATTTCTTGATCATTATACACTTTTTTTCTTTGTTGTCTAGGGTGCCGTATAATGGTCTAGCATTCTAGAACATAATTTATACAAACGTTATTTTCTGTTATAATTTTACCCCTATATATTAATAGCTATTTTGAACCTCATCGATCACGCACATATCGAGTAAGTACATAGTACACACAGCTCCGAGGTTTATTCTACTTGTTTGTAACTGTATAGTGAAGTTACGTTTGATGATAAATGTTCAAAACGGTACAAGAACATAGATTAGTTATAATTTAGGTAAGTCCAGACAAGAACTAATGATCCGGTGACAGAAATTATGCTAGGATAACCGCCACGAACGAATGGAGTTCATATGTATTTTGAATTTAACTCATAGGTTAACATAATTGCATATTGTGGTTGTGATCATAGCGAAGATTGCGAATCCATACAGCGTAGGATAAAATAATGATAATTGTAAATAGTAAGTAGGTACGTATGATATTAATAAATTTGGAGACTTGTACAAATTTGCTCACAAACCTGTAAATTGAAAACGACTGAACAATCATAATTTCTCATCGACTGGTAGTTAAATTATTGTAATTTTAATGTAAATTCAGTAAATAGTTTAATATCGCAATACTGAATTTGTTTTTGCTGTCCGTCACTTCGATTGATGTTAGTTTGTGCTATTAGTCAACTCTCGTTCAATATTTAATATGTTCTATAGAAATCAATACGATCATTTGTAATAGGTTTCTTGTGTAAAATTGATCACCAATCTCGAAGATAAGTAGTTATCGAATGAACTGTATCTATTAATGTAAATGTTGAAGCATAATTTGTATATATTGAATCTAATGTGAATGGGAAATAAAAAAAACTTTTATTACAAAATTTATACAGGTTTTTATTTAGACAGTGAAACGAGTCTTGTCTCTGATTAATTTAGTTTAGTTTAGTTATTAGTTATTTTGTGTTGCTATAAGAAAACAAACTGTGTTCTATTAGATTTAGATTGTATCCATTTTATAACATTTTACTTGCATGTTTCGCTTTGCTTACGAGCTTTTATAACCGGTATAATCACTGCTCATCACGCTTAATTCAATAATGAAATCAATGCACTACCAGACTATGTATTTATCTTCCATTATCATTCTTTGTTACGTTATTTAATTTTGTTTTCTGTTTCTGTCTGATTTCATTTAATTTTGTGCACGTTTCTTTTGCATGTGTAGTTGCAACATGTGTTTGTTTTCGTAATATATGTATTATCGTCGTAAAAACTGTCAACAAAATTATTTGAGATCAGTGACAAGATTCTATGAAACCTATCCTAAATTTCCAATACTCGCTTTCATATATCTGTGAACTGACATCGGCTGGCTCGAACGTGCATCGCATCATTTGCCAAGAGACCGCCAGGCTGCATGGAAGCTGGACAAGGGTATGGGTTGGTGAAGGAACGTCGTTCTATACTTTTACGAAATTAAACACTTTTGTTCTTTTTTTTTCACTAGAATGCGCGAAGGGCTTACATTTGTACTCCGGTCGGTGCTTCGAACGGTGTCCAGATGGTACATACGCCAGTGAAATTCTAAGGGAAAGGAGCTCGAGACGACGTAATCTTACTTATTTTTCTGAGGGTGTAGTCAGGAAACGACAGGACGGTGTCGGCTCAACGCACACAGCGTTGGAAGCATTTGATATGGAACCGTCTGCTAATGAGACTAAAACTCCCCTCACGTGCCTTCTTTGTCACTACACATGCGCTACGTGTATAGGGCCCCACAATAATCAATGTTTGTCTTGTTTAGACGACGCACGACTCTTCAACGAAACTGACACTGAGCCAAAATTCTACTGCTACTCTAACAATGTTGTGTCACAGTTAAAGAATGCTAATTTGCATTATAAACTCAATATCGTACTCGCCGTGTTGTTGATTGGTGTCATATCTATTTCACTGTACTTCATTTGTTCTTATTTTATCAAAAAATGGTGTTGCGGTGGATATTATCATTCAAATGTAGTTTATAACAAATTGGCCGTAGATGATAAACAACAGAGCGCGATGGAGATTGAAGAGGAAATACACAAAGCTTTGAAGGATTTTAGCGAAAGTGAATCCGATGATGATTTGAACTTATAGCAATTGCTAACATTCCAACCAAAGTATTATAAACTCTTCGAACAAGTCAATGTTAGTGATTAGTAAATGTTAAACAGAGCAGGGCCCATGTTGTGATATATTACAGACTCGACGGTCACAATGTATAATATTTCATTGTCTTTTTGAATATAGGTAAATGAATGTTAGTGATACTTGGACGAGATTAAAACAATGCAAACAAATTAATTATTTTAAAATAAAATTATCCAAAGAGAAATATTTCAACTCTTTTGATTCTCTTCTACAGTTTACTATTTTTTTTTTACTTTTTATTAGTTAACTACC
The DNA here is from genome assembly GCA_949126895.1 of Eilema caniola. Taxonomy (NCBI): domain Eukaryota; kingdom Metazoa; phylum Arthropoda; class Insecta; order Lepidoptera; family Erebidae; genus Eilema; species Eilema caniola. The sequence continues at coordinate 10,356,196 of OX421479.1, read as the reverse complement.
TAATTTCATTTTTAGTTTATTTCTTTTTTAGAGTTAGGATACTTTTGTTAAGTTTAAACTGCAAATTGTTAAGTAAGTAGTACATTCCATTTGACATTATTAACTATATTTTCTATTTCTTTTAAAGGCCCCTTAAAAACGATTGAGGAATTTAAGATCTAAAAAATATTCGGGGTCCAAAGCATTTGAGGGTGCCGTTTCAGAGGGATTGCAATTTACACCCCGCCGAGGTGGCGCAATATCACAAATTGAAGTAATTTAATCGCCCAAAACCTTGTTTATTTCTTAATATTTTCTTTTTTTAATCTTAAATCTTGGTTAATGTTTAGTTCACGAAATCAACAGCGAGATTAAAGAGCAATAGGTATTAAATTTAGATTGTAAGTTTATTTTTATTTTGCATAGATATAAGTTGTCGTCAGTATAATAAACGCATAATATTTACGTAGGTGTATTTGCTCAAGATGCCATTTTTGTGTACGTACGGAAACCGCTTCGGTACAATGTAAATATTTGGATGTAAATAAATGAGTTCCTATTTTCAAGTGATGTTTTATTGCGTTCCTTGATCATATACTACATGAAATAATGAAGTTTAGTGCAAATAATGTTGTACTTTCGATATTTATTCTAAAAAATAGCCACGATAAATCGAAATTTTAATCTAAAACATCAGCTGTTTGACGAATAGATAGTAACTTCACTACTGTTACGTGCACTACTGTTACGTCTTCAGATCTTTACATCTGGCCCACGTAATAAGTTCAAATGTGGTACCTAATTCTTATTTGAGAGATCAGATACTTGCGAACTTTTAATATTTGTTTAATGCGCGTAAACACTCTATATACCAATAGGACTATGTAACAACGCTAGGAATGATGATGATGATAAAATTATATAAATAGCAATAAAGACAAAATTACGCGAGAAATAAAAGACACTATCTGACAAACAACAAATAGTTAGTATGATTATAATAACAAATCCGATACAACCGTATGTTCCGTACTTCTCGTGTAAGTAGTTTTTAGAACAAGAGAAGCGACAGCATGTAATCTTCGTATGCTATTATTAAATATCACCCCCAGAATACATATTCAGAGGCGATCAATAAAGCTAATGTATCGGGTAATATAACCCACACACGGTTACGAGTACCAAAGCACCCTATAAAGACGAGTACGCACTTGCTAAGCTTAGGGTTGCTACACAATATTGAAAAATGTCGATAGCAGATATAATTATGGCAGTTTCGGTTTTACTCTTGAGTGAGCAAGGAGGAATATAGTTACGTCATATGATGAAGAATTTCAACAAAGACTGTTACGTTAAGAGCTAGATATAATATCTATTACCCATGAAGTAAGTATTTAGAATGTATCCTAATGTACTCTCACCAAGATCTTCAGGGCTTAAGGCAACCTGCGGAGCACCTAATGATTAACGAAGGAGACTTTAGAGGAGGTTTTCCTCTCAGGATTAGAAGATCAGGTGACATAGTCCCTGATTTAAGTCGAGATAAACTAAAACAAGAGAAAGCTATGTCTGTGATGATTAATGACTTCGGTGATTATGAAATACCGACGAGTGTGCAAGAGATATTTTTCAATTATATTCTATATAAACAGAAGAAATGTTCAGCCTCTATAAATTTGAGCATAAGTACATAGGCACTTTAACTTTCACTGTTTAGGTATATGTATAAAATTTCATATTACCAAGCTAAATGAAATTTTATTCTGACATAAAACGTAAAATAAACTTGTTAAAACGTAAAATAAATTTGTTAAATTTTATTTTTGTCTTGATTCAAAACCATATTTTATTTTATTACCTAGGGAATTTATTGCGTCTAGTCAGATCAAAAACTACAAGTACCTACTTGAATATAGGTTATTTTAAAATAGTAGTAATTTAACTATATATTATGACTCTTTTTGTAAACTATCTCTTTTATAGCTTTGTTGTAACCCCTGTATCGATTACGAGGTGCCTCAAGATTCGTTCCAAAATACCAAAAATTACATAGAGGGGACCAAAATAACATTCTTTTCCCCTAATACATCGTCTACATGGCAGTAATATATCGAACCCCATTGCCACATTTCGATTTTGGGTCCATTGTAAGCATCTTACCGCTTTCTGCTCAAATAAATCAAGTTATTACTTTAAATAAGTAAAATTTCCATGCAGCCATTTCATCTTTTTCTATTGTTGTTGAGGAGTTTCAACGACTTTGGTTTCCTCAAGCGTCTTACTTAATTTTGATAAAATGATCCCTAATTTTTCTTGCAGAAGTTTTCAACTTGCTTTTTGTTTAAAAAAGGAACGCTAATTGGGCCCGATCGTCTTAAAGTTAAAAAACAACATTCTTTAAGAGCCTTCAGAGATTTTAAGTACGAAAATGTGTAAAAATTAAGTTTAAAAGTGCATGTCTTAAAAATCCTTTGACGTCGTGCGTGTCATTTGACGATACTAATCGAATGAATATCGGTTTCAAAGGCCGCTTTGTGATCTGAAAACGCGATAACCCCGTGACCCATTTCTTTTCCCACATATGTGACAGAAAATTGCAGTAGGTAACTCAATTGGTGAGTTACCTAATGCTTACAACTAAAAGTCAATCTTTATGATAACGTTAACAGATTGTAGGTAGTGTTTGTCCACTACGTTAGGTCGAGGTTGAGGCATAAAATAACCCATAAAAGCCTATCTTGTAGATTTTTTATAGAGCCAAGGGCTTTTAAGAAGTACCTTCCATAGACGGTCATTGAATGCTCGATCTGGAAAAAAGAAAGATATCAAGAAGTTCAATTTTAGTATTGAGTTTTAAATTTGAATTATTAGGTATTTGTTTACGTCTAAGATTTTATTCTATAGTTCTGAAATGAGCTAGTTTAGATATTTTAGATCGAATAAGCAAAATACTGTCCATAAACTAAGGTAGATAGTTTTAATTTGGCTCGAGGTTTGAAACAATAAAATCTGACTTCAATCAATCGAACCAAGTAAGGGGTTATTAACATCTTAAAATTATTAAAAATTAATTTCATAATGTTTTGTAGATGAACATTCAAATAAAAAAATCATTATTTTTAGGTCTGTGAGGTAAAATTTTCTAAAAGTTAAAAGATTAATGACTCTCGCCCGCGTTCCGCTGTGTCCCACAAATTAATTATTAAACAACAACCACAACAGTTGTGTCGAGACTATTTTCAGTTGTGTAGTCAGGCGGTGAGTTAACATTAAACCTCGTGTCCACTTGGCATAATTTGATGCTCGAAAAGTTCAGCAACGTTGCGCAATGTTGCACTTGCATTTGCTGTTTGTTCGACAATTGTTCATGTGTGCTGTTGCTGGGAAACATGAAACAAAATTGGACAATGCATACTAGGCTATAAAACAAAATCATTTTAAGTGCCGTCTATAGTAAATCAGCACCAAAGTCTCAAGCATCCGTCCCAGCGTGTCATGAAACTGGTGAAGTGCTTTATGGGATTTTCCGCTTACCTTTTGTAGATAAGCTGAAAATAACAAGGCCGGTGGGCGTATTTCGTTTTCGCATATCGTGTTTTCTTACGACGCTTTTCCTCACCAAGCTTACTTTAAACTCGACGAAGTAATTTTTACACAGATTATGTTAATGTTATGCTGCACGCTGCACGACAGCCTGAGCGTTTCTGATAACAACCCAATTATAATATTGCGTTAAAAAGGTTTAGCTTCAAGAAGTAAGAAAACTGTATTTTGAGACTACACAGTGACTGTAAGTAATTTTCGACCTTAATGACATTTTCTTAGTTACGTGTCTTTTCACGTTAATAGATGACGCTGAAAACAAATATATATATATAGGTCGGGAGTGGATTGCTCTTTTTTCTTTTTTTTTCATCCCTAACTAGTCTGTGCTTTCGAGCAAATGGCCATATCGGGCCGATTTTATCGATGTTAAAACAGCACATGGTCTCGGCTATCGGCGTCCGACACCGATATCGAATATCGGATGAATGTGAAAATTAAGAAAAAGGATCAACCTTTGCGTTAAAATCTGTTAATAATAAGATTTAAGCAGACGACTTTTGAGGAACAGGATAGCGGCCTCGACGCAATTGGGTAACGCTCGAATAAAGAAGATTGACACATGAAGCACAATGCAAAATTAAGTAATATTAGTCCTACTAAAGCCTATATATTAATAAAGGATAAACACTTACAGAAATTCCTAGTATCTCAAAATTGATGAACAAAAAGGATCGTCTTTCACAGGAAATCACACTTAAGATTTATTGTGTACTCATGGCCTCGCTTCTCATTTTACCGAACGCCCTTCGACTTTCAAATTACGTAATTCTTCAGATACGTTAAATAAATATAATGTACAAGGTGATTTAAAAATATAAATCACGATTTCTTAAGGTTCTACTTAATTGAAAATCCGTTAACTAAACTGAGTAGGTATTGAATACTTACTCAGTTTAGTTTTACTCAATGAAAAATTTACTCACTTTAGAAATAGTGAGTGAGCAGAGGCATGCTTGCGCACCGATGCGATGTTCTCCCCCTACCCCTTTCCGGGGCAAAAAAGAAAAAACCATAAATGACCCGTTGTAAGCATGGCTGAAAGGGCAATACCTAATGGGGTAACCTTAAACACAATTTCTGATGGCCAAGACCGACGTTACATCATCACTCGCTGCCAGCGGGGGTGCTGTGTAGATTCCCAGACGAAACAAATGTACTGCATATTTGATGGGTCTTGTGGCGTAGCGGTAAAGCGTTCGACTGCTACGCAGGTGGCGCAGGTTCGCTTCCCGCTCAGTGCATTTATTTATATGCATGAAATTATACCTGTTGGTCTGGGTGTTTCTTATTTATGAATTAACAATTTAATCCAAATATGTTTACTTACGGTAGATAGATTATGCCAAATTGGGTCTAGATAGAGCTGTTTAGAATGTCGTAAAATACTCAATTTATTTATAAGTACAATGATATTCCTGCTATTATCCATACTAATATTATAAATGCGAAAGTAACTCTGTCTGTCTGTCTGTATGTTACGCTTTCACGCCTAAACCACTGAACCGATCTTGATGAAATTTGGTACAGAGGTATATTAGAGCTTGAGAACGGACATAGGCTAACTTTTATCGCGAAAAGGGGGGTAGAAGGGGGGACTAGGGCCTTGGGATGAAAGTTTGTAATTTTTGAAGATTTTCTGATGAAATTTGGTACAGAGATAGTTTAGGGCCTGGAAACGGATATAGGCTACCTTTTATCACGAAAAGGGGGGTAGAAAGGGGGCGGACTAAGGCTTTGGTATGAAAGTTCGTCATTTTTTAAGATTTCTTGATGGAATTTGGTACAGAGATAGTTTAGAGCTTGGGTACGGACATAAACTAACTTTTATCGCGAAAAGGGGAGAAGAAGGGGGAGTCAGGGCCTTGGGATAAAAGTTTATCGTTTTAGAAGATTTCCTTATGAAATTTGGTACAGAGATAGTTTAGAGCTTGGGAACGGATATAGACTACCTTTTATCGCAAAAAGGGGGATTGAAGGGGGGCTAGGGCCTTGGGATGAAAGTTTGTAATTTTTGAAGATTTTCTGATGAAATTTGGTACAGAAATAGTTCAGAGCTTGGGAACGGCCATAGGCTACCTTTTATCGCGAAAAGGAGGGTAGAAGGGGGGCGACTAGGGCTTTGGGATGAAAGTTTGTTATTTTTGAAGATATCCAGATGAAATTTGGTACAGATATAGATTAAAGCTTGGGAACGAACATAGGCTACCTTTTGTTGCGAAAGACGAGGTTAAAGGGGAGGGGGGGGGGTTATAGGGGATGAAAGTTTGCCAGTTTTGAAGACATCCTGATGATATATTTGGTACAGAGATGGATTGAACCTTGGGAACGAACATAGGCTACCTATTGACGCGAAACGGGAGGCAAAGGGGGGGGGGGGTTAATAATGGATGAAAGTTTGACAGTTTTGAAGATATCCTGATGAAATTTGGTACAGGGATTAATTAGAGCTTGGTAACGGATATATGCTACCTTTTATCGTGAATAATGTGGTAAAAGGGGGAGGGATTAAGGCTATGGGCTATAGGATTAAAGTTTCTAATTTTTAGTGGCACAAAAAGGGTGAATATGGCATGAATAGAACAAAATAGAAATAAAATAAAAAAAAATTCCTTCAAGAACCAAGCGGTTTGGTGACTCTTTCCTTTGTCGCACCATTAAGACCTGGAATTCCTTGCCAGCTCACGTGTTTCCCTCTTCCTACAGCCCCGGGTCCTTTGAGCGGGGCGTGAAAAAGCATCTAATGAGGCCGTCAAGCTGAGTGCCAGCATTGTTAACATGGCACGTGTATATAATGGTGGCCCTCTTTCCTGAGACTTTGCCTTCAGCTTACCATCAGGCGAGGTAAAGTCAAATTGACGTGTCCTATATAAAAAAAAGTAAGAATTTCTTTTAATATGTCCTTATGAAATTTGGTACAAAGGTGAATTAGAGCTTCGGAACGGACATAGTCGAGTAGCGAACCAAGTATAGAAGCGAGTGGAGAGGCTAGTAGAGATTGTTATAGGGACGAGTGGATAGGCGTGTAAAGATCGAAAGTCGAGTGGAGTCGACCACAGATGTACGCGGCATTCCGGATTATGCCTGCCCTATTTGGTCACAAATATAACATTATTTACAAAAATCAACTTGAACGTATTCAGGAAATATTTATTAACCATCTTAATTACCGCAAGGGCGAGCTTCCGATGTCATACCGTCCTACGTACGATCTTATCACTTGACGAACAACGCAATGTTACTTTGTACGCCCCGCCACATTTTTAATGTTATACAAGACTTTGATACGGTCTCAATTGGAGTATGCTATTCCTATCTGGAATACTTTTTACGACAAATATAGTTTAAGACTTGAAATGGTGCAGAAAAAGTTCTTGCGCTCAATGAATTATAGATGCTTTCGCTCAAAAGTTCTACACTCACAATTATGAGAACGGTACAATGTTCTGAAACTGGAGTTCAGGCGCATGCTTCTAGACGTCATGTTATTATACGGCCTGTGCAATAGTCGATATGATTGCCCTTGTTCAGTTAATAATTTGAACCGCGTAGTCCCAAGAACTGTAATCAGGAGTGGAGCGCGCGTCCCTAGGCTTTTCCATACAGAAATATGTAGAACTAACGCTGGGTTATGTGTACCTCTCCATCGTCTTCTGGACACATACAATACGCATTTTATGGAACTCGATGTATTTTCTCTGTCTAACCCACAGTTCAAACGGAAAGAAATAGAGTTCCTGACCAACTTGCAGTCGCAGGATTAATTTGTTTAATTATTGATTGGTCAAATTAATATCTTTACCTTTTATTTTTACTATTCATTTCCCTTTTGGTTCTCAGTTCAAATTTATTTGTAATAAAGTTTTTTTTAATTTTTGTTTGATAAGCAGCCAATGCTATAGTTTAGTGTAAACTCAAAAATCTTTGTACATCTCTATGGTCAGTTCGTGGGCAATTGTGTTGGTTACATGGTGGATAATTTGTATTAGTTTTCAAGTTCATTTGTATAAGACTTTATCATGAAACTGTTTTTTTGTCCCTAATAAATAAATAAATAAATAAATAAATAAAAGTTCTAGACATGTGCCTGCTGCAGGACTTAATAAATGGACGCCTCGATTGTCCTAGCTTGCTGGCGCAGGTAGTGTTCAATATCCACTGAATAAACACTCTAGATTAAATTAATCGAAGGATGTAAATACTTCTAACGTTAGTCATATTAAACTAAATCTCACTTTGTTAGTCTTTCGTATTTAGTTAATTGTTAGTGGGTTAAGTCTATCCGTTCACATACCGATTTAAACTTTATGTGATAGTAAAGGAAAACCTGTCATTAGCCTAAATTTTAGTCTTTAATGTATGTATTTACGTGCTGTATCGCTGCTGAATTTCTTGGAAATAAATAAATAAATTAATACATCATAATATTTTAAACGAATGTAGAATATCGATCACTGCGCCACTGAAGATGTCGACCGCAGTGATCGACGAAACGTCTGGAACGCAAGTTTCAAATGGACCACGGCCAAACAGCCCGGAAGCAGTATATTCTACATGCAACGCCGGCCGTGAAAGCCTGAAGACTTATATTTTAAACGAATGTTCGTGCCTACTAATATTGTTAATTATTTGCATAGCATGATACCGCATCGGTGGGCAAGCATTTTACCAAATGAAATGTTTGAAATATTAAAATAATTACATTTACAAACAATGAACACCACACAATGGATCATCGAACCTCTCTGTTATATGAATTCCCAGCAAAACAATAGTTTGGTCGCTGTTGCATAACTTCTGCATTTTCTGATTGGTATTGCATTGTTTCGTCATTCAGAAATTGTGATGTGGCCAGGAGCCATACAACCATCTCTACTTGTATACTATTTTAATCTTTCAATGTGACTTTCAAGGCGTCAATGGAACCGTTAGCGTCCGTCATACTGGAGACTCAGGATACTAGTGAGATATGGTGAATTATGGACAGCCATACGCATAACTGATCCAAATTTAATAGTAGGCGGGATATAGTAAAAGTATGTAGGCACAGGCCCACATCCACCAATATTGTTTCAGACGACCAAAACAATGTAGGGCCAATTTCTAAACCCTGACCAGTTGACAACATTAAAGATCTTTTGCATCGGTTTTAAGGCCCAAGGCGGCTTAAAAGTCAAAGTAGATAATATGTAGGGAATGCTTATCTTGGGTCCACGGACAACAAGCGGCGTTGTCACTACAAGTAACCCTTACCCCGTTGTTCTGAGGCGACTAGGCTAGACTGATATTATGTGACTTTATGTTCAATTCTGGTCACTGTACGAAATATGTATTAGAGGATACGTTAAAAGTAAAACTACTCGAAATGTCAACAAAAATGAGGCAGGCTATTCTACGGTCTTTGCTATTCCATATTATATATGTACATTTAAAACGGTGTCGTTGTGTAAATGCTGCACTACACTCGATAAAACGTACACAGAGTAGCCGACAACTGCACTGAACACACTCACTTATGCTCAACTTACTTACCCCGTTGCTCTCATAGAACCTTTCTTGGAACTAAGTAGCTACTATGGTAGAAAGCTTTTAAAGGTTCCACTTTATGTAATCCTATACTGTGAAAGGTTTCTTCTACAATATTATTGCAAGTCCTGTAATGCACCATTTATATAATAAGGGGACTCTAGGTAACCTCAGGATATCGCATAAGAATTATGACACGAGAAGGCAGTTTTTTTTTGGGTGGTATTTAAACGCTTAACTAATAAATACCATTTGTTTAAACAAATATACTCCCGCGACGATGGAAGACCGGCAAGCTCGTGCTTCTAAAGAAGCACGGGCGCCCAACCGAGTCGCCGTCGGCCTACCGCCCCATCGTTCTGCTCGACGAGATGTGCAAGCTGTTTGAGCGGGTGCTTGCTGCGCGTCTCGTCGGTCACCTTGAGGGGGCGGGGCCCAATTTAAGTGATGGCCAGTTCGGCTTCCGTCGCGGGAGGTCGACTCTCGACGCCATATCCCGGCTGAGGGACAGCGTTGATGAAGCGGTCGCCGGGGGTGGGGTGTTGTTGGCTGTATCGCTGGATATAGCCAACGCCTTCAACACCCTCCCCTGGGAGACCATTGCGGAGGCGCTGAGGTATCATAATGTGCCGTGGTACCTCAGGCGCGTCCTTGCGGACTACTTCGTGGACCGGGTCATCATCTACCTGGCCCAAAACGGAGTGGTCCGCCGAAATATGCGGTGTGGCGTTCCACAGGGGTCGGTCCTAGGGCCGCTCCTGTGGAACATAGGTTATGATTGGGTCCTGCGCGGTGCTTATCTTCGGGGAGTCGGTGTACTTTGTTACGCCGACGACACCCTGGTTACCGCGCGGGCCCCCACGTTCCGCGATGCCGCCGTTCTGGCTACGGCGGGCGTCGCGCATGTCGTGCGCCGCATCGGGGCGCTCGGGTTGAGGGTGGCCCTCGAAAAGTCCGAGGCCCTGTTCTTCCATGGGCCTCGGCGGGCGCCGCCTCGAGACCAGACTATAGTGGTGGGTGGCACCTCCATCACTGTCGGGAGCAGCCTGAAGTATCTCGGGCTCACTCTCGACAGTCGGTGGAGGTTCGCAGAGCATTTCCAGCGGCTGGCACCGAAGTTGCTAGCATTTGCTGGAATGCTCTCGCGTTTGCTGCCCAACAGCGGAGGACCGGGGTCTGCCTGCCGCCGTCTCTACGACGGAGTGGTGCGTTCCAAGGCGCTCTACGGGGCGCCCATCTGGGCGGAAGCCCTCTGCCAAGCAAATGTTGCGCTGCTGCGGCGACCGCAGCGCGCCATCGCGCAGAGGGCTGCACGAGCGTACCACACCGTCTCTTATGAGGCGGCGTGCCTGATTGCGGGCAGTATCCCCTGGGATCTCGAGGCCGGCGTCCTGAAGAGGGTCTATGAGGAGGGCGCCCTGATGCGGCGCGTTGCGGGTGGTAGGCCTGCTCCGGAAGAGATCGATCGCTGGAGACAGGAGGCGCGCGACGATCTCTTCCGGAAGTGGGCCGAAAGGTTGGACACGACACGTAGCAGTGCGCTGCTCGTGGGGGCCGTTCGGCCCGTCCTGCGTGAATGGGTGGAGAGGGATCATGGGGCTCCAACGTACCACCTCACTCAACTTCTCACAGGTCATGGCTGCTTCGCCAAGTACCTGTGGGAGGTGGTGGGCGTGGAATCGGAGCCCCGGTGCCGAAACTGCACTAGCGGCGACCCCGACACGGCACATCACACCCTGGCCGTGTGTGAGGCGTGGGACGGACAACGGACAGCCCTCACGAGCACACTAGGTGCTAACCTTTCGCTGTCGGCCGTAGTTCCAGCTATGGCCGGCAGCGAACAATGTTGGGCCGCCGTCGCCTCGTTTGCCAGCGAGGTGATGGCGGCAAAGAGAGAGGCGCTGCGGGAACGGGAGCGAGCTGGGCTCACTCTTCCGCCCCGCAGGCCGCCGGCGAGGGGACGCCGGCGAGCACAATTCGCCCGCGTCCCCGAATGAGAGTGGCCCGCTGCCCTTATGCTGATGTGGCGGAATGCGCCCCTCCGTGTTCCTGGGGCGCATTCTTAAGAGGAGGACAGGTCCCACCTTCTCGGCCCGATGGCCGGGATGGTGGGCCTCGAGAGGAGGGCCCGCTAAATAGGGCGGGCGTCCCCAGCCGAGTCGCGGTGAGCATTCTATCCCGCGGCTCGGATTGGGCGAAGGAGGAACACCGTGGTGGTTTAGTGGGTAGTCAGGCCTCGGCCAGGAGTCCCACACAAAGCGAGCCCCCTGCCCCCGCGAGGGGTGAGCGAAGTGCGTAAATGCATTCCACCACGTAAAAAAAAAAAAAAAAAAAAAAAAAAACCAAGTCGGATTGCGCAGCTGTATGAAATTCCGTTGTAAGATTGTACTACAAAGAGATTGTATTATTTTTGTGCAAATCAGTATTTTTGGTGTGTCACGGGATTTCTGCATGGTTATAAAAAAAAATAACCACGAAGGCTTAATGCGGGAGCCACGCTCCGCTCCGCTCCCGCATTAGCCTTCTAACCTAACCTAACCAAGTCGGATTGCGCAGCTATATGAAATTCCGTTGTAAGATTGTACAAAGAGATTGTATTATTTTTGTGCAAATCAGTATTTTTGGTGTGTCACGGGATTATTTGTATTGAAGATACTATTTCAGTGTTGTTAGATATATTTTAGGTGCACACTCAGTTAAAAAGATCATCAACTTTTGATAAGAGTTAATATATTTTTAGTTTTGCTTGATATGAGTAGTAAATGGTTTTTTTTTGAAGTGCAACCATTTAAAAGTTATGCGCATGGTTTATTAGTGTCAAAATTTTGTTAGCATTATTTTATTTAGAGGTGCAAATAAAGATTCCCCTTTTTTTGTTTAATTTATACAAGCCTGCTACTACAACCAAAAGTTTTCGCGGAACGAAAAATTTTGGAAATTGCGTAAAAAAAATATAATAAACTTAACGACTACTTCATTCATCACACAATTAATAATTTCATAAAAATATATTGAACCTATATAAAAAAAGTTTTATTTCAAAGACTTAACAAAATACTGTAGTAGAAATCCCATATAGATATATTAAGGGTGGTTTTAGTCGGTCCGATTCCGAAACGCCCACCCCATCGTCGGCACCGATGGGGTGAAGCCCGTGGGGGTTTCCACACGTTAAAAAAAAGGGTGTTTTTCCCTCACGGAAAAACTTTAATTGCTCTGATTTGAAGTATCATTACCAATGTTATTACTCTGAGCAATATATTCTATTGCTTGACATGTTCTATACCGAGAGCATGATAAAAGAAAAGCCATAGGACATATCAGCTGCTTCTCATCTCATAATTTTCACGATCTAACGATTTAAGGGAAGACCGTCTTTCATGTGTAAGCGACACAACACAAGCAAGAACGTAATGTGTCTACGAAGTGTATTCTGCTATAGCGTTCTACTCACCTGGGATATACGTTGCATACCTTTACATAAGACGATAACGACACGATACGATAATAAAACTGCCATATTTTAGGACCCCATCAAAATCTTTGGAGTCCAATGACCTGTAAGCGTAATAACCTTAATTGACAGGGTCTGGCGTAGGTTTTCCTCTGGGTTTAGGAAAGTCAAATAGTAGTCACTTCCACAAATACTAAATAAGTCCAATCAAAAATTGAGTAAGAGAGTGGACTCTTAGTTCTAAATTAAAACATTTAGGTAAATATAACCAAAACATAATGAAGCTGTGATCATGATGATGTAGTGTAGTTTATCACAGCCGATATTCGAGTACGTTAAGTGTTCGGTAGCTAGTCCCTTGTGAACTTGTAAATGAACAGATTTGGTCGAAATTGGGCACGTAGATAGATCATTGTCTGGTATAGTATATACGATACTTTGAATCTCAGAAATCTAGTGACTGCAGTGCTGGCGTCCACCGATGAGAAGAAAGAGATAGAAACTGCCGTCTCCGTTGCCCAGATTGCATCGTGTGGAGGCTTCCGACCAAGCACCCCGACGTACACATCGCACCTGTCGATATAAAGGTACCATTACGTCATCATGGCAATATGTGCAACCAGCTTAAATTGATTATAGAGTCTGCGTAGTCTAGGTACCTTCTGTTCACCATATACCATCTTTGTTTACCATCACAAAGCTGGCTTTTGTCTCGGACTGTTGAGTGTTCCATCATTTAGTAGTAATTCACTTAGAATTATTTAGATTGCTAAAATTCAGAAGTTGAAAATAATTTTTCGACTCTATTCAATATATTGTATATTCAAAACTTCCGAAAACGTATAAGACTAAAATTTCATAATCTTAATTTAATGAAAACGCAATCAAACTATAAGTGTTTATGATGCAAAATAGGTAGGTTTCGCTTTAACATTATATAATAAGGAATAACAATGTTCTAGGGTTTTCTTTCTACTCGAATTGAATTCACGCGTTCCAAAAACGTTGGACTTCATAAGAATATGGGCACTAAGTTGGTAAGTCTTAGAAGATTTTCATACGTTTTTTACAGGATACTATAAAAACTGTTTACTTCAATTTTATGAGGATTCCAACACAACATTATATGGATAATTTTACCAAATTTGAAATATTTTTACAATTCCAATATTAAATGAATTTAACATAATTTAGCCTATTTTTTTATTATTAAACAGACTCGCCACCAAACATGATACAAAGGCTACTGATGAATATCTGAAGTGAGCGAATGTGGAGAATTTGTACCTATTCAAGTTCAATTTCTGGTACATAATCAAGTAACTGAAATTGTACAGTCAGCATCATTAAAATGTCAGTAACAAAAGTACTCAAAATAATCCAAATACCAAAATCCCAATTTTATATTGGTTATTAGAGTACTCAAATAGTTGTTAGTATCCAGAATGGTCTAACTATCTTAACAATCGGCCTTTCAGAATTATGTCAGTTACTGGAGTATTCATTTTCATATATACAATCACGCCGGTCGATGGTATCCAGTCAAGCATAATTTCAAAAAATCTAGACATTGTCATTATTATACACAGTATTTTTGCTAGCGACATTTTAATGATGCTGACTGTACAAAGCCGACTCAAGTTTTTTCACAAGTCACGAATTCTATGTAGAAGTGAATCAACTATAATAGTTAAGGCATTGACAAATATTTATTTCACAATTAAAATTTGATTTATAGATAGCGTTATCATATTTTAACTAACTTTAAATTAAATAAAATTACTAAAGTTACGATATATACACAATAGTAGAAAACTAAAAAATAAAGTAAAATGCGTCGTTGAATTTATGCGCATCGCATGCCTCTTGTCTACCACAAGAGGCATGCGATGTTCCCAGAAGACTGGCGGCATTGCCACGATGTATGGCAATGCTTAATCTCTGGCCCAAAAAGAGGCCAGCCTTCTGGTCACGAGAAGCGTCGAAGAGATTACGGGCGCTCGGACCCAAAGGCCCAAACGTTTCGACTCCAAACGGCACAAATTCATAATCTCCAATGATATTGGAGTATTTGGGCCGCTTAAGAGCCTCTGCAGAACCTGCAGCAGCACCAGCACAGCCAGCCGTATCAGGTTTATGGGTAGGGGCAATGGTGTCGACGCATGTTGCGTCCCACACCAGAGTCCTACCCATTTTCCAAGGCATTAATGACATAAAATCCGGTCTCTTGCCATCATTGCGTGCCAAACCGTTTGTTTCAAGCACAGCTGGCACACCGGCGGTGACAAGAGCACTGCGGATTATGTCGTTGAGGCTGGCGTGCCGTGGAATTCGCCCAGCGCTCCTGCAGCACGACAGGCTATGGTGTCCGAGTTGTTTAACTGCTTATCCACAACTTGATGCGGAGAAACACACGGCGCACCTGAACGGAGGCACGTTGCGATGCGGAAGGTAGTGTCATCTAACATAGTCCCTACGTTAGATGACAGAAGAGCTTGTAACCATGACCCGATTCCCACACTCCAGTAAACGGGCACGCTCAGCAGCATTAGTGCATGAATTTAATAAATTTTGTCTTACTAAGTTGCAGAGCGGCCCATCCCATTAAGTGGTTCAGAAATTCACAAATGTATTTCAAAGTCGTTTTTGAAGGAGGTCATGTCAACTGACTTACCAGTTTCAAATGCATATTGCTTTGCAAAAATATTTCTTCAAATCCTTTCTGATATGTGTTAGAGGTATGAGGGCAATGACTTAGTTCCAGGTGACCTGAGTTGTCTGACAATAATTTGCGTAGTAATATGTCGCAATCAATTAAATTATATAAAAAAAATACAACATTGGTGAGAATGCGATTTTTCTACTGCAGAGTTCATCAAGGTTTAAAATTATTTCATCAATTTTATATGCTATGTTTATACCATATTTTACTTACTAATGATAAAGTTACTGTACCCACTTCCTGTATTTTTTTTATATTTTGTTAGTAAGTTTTTTAAACCCTTTCCTTACAAAGGTAATTGTAGAAAGTCTCAGCCTTTCTATTAATAACTACTGTTCCATTCCAAGCTATAACATATAAAGTAAATGAAAATAAGTAGAGAAATATAAAACGCAATATTCAATAAATTATTTCATACTCTAGTGACCAGCGCTATTCTTGCCTCTGCGCTATCTAAGCATTTTCGTTTTCGCTTGGTTTAACAGCGTAGCGCAGAAACGAGCGTAACGTGGATACAGACGACACTTCAGTCGTTCAATTTTTAATATTTGGTCCTGCTGGCTGTGTATCTTATGTGAAATTTTTGAACTAGTTTGTGATTGTTCTCTTACTAGTAGGATTTACTAGTGTATAATTTACTCACGACTTGTTATTTCTTTAAGTGTTTTAAAATTCGGAGTTTATAGTGAGACCCAAAAACAGTTTAAAACGAAAAACAAACTCTAAAATCCAGAACCATATTCTGAGTTATTAAAATTTTACGAAGTGGCTACTGAATCAGGATAGGGGTGTTCACAGAATTGTGGGATTTATACGGTTTCTTAAGCCACGATGCGTAAAATGTGAAAAAAATTGTCCCTCTTTGTCTCGAGTACCAACATTTTTATAGGAAAACAACCTATTTTCTAGAGGCTTACATGGTGACATGGGTCCAACACGTAGAGGCCCTTAGACAATTGAAATTTAATATGGGACAGGCTACCCACTAGGGCACTTTTACCTATGTTTTATAATTTATATATAAGAATTATATTTTTCAGAAGTACCTAACTAAATGGCGGGGAGTTATCTCTGCCTCTGCCTTCCTGGAGGGAAATAGACGTGAGAGAATAGTCTTCTACACTGATGGCAAAAGTTTCCCTACGACACGTTGAGCAAAAGTTTTAAGTCTTAATGCGTTTGGGACGTGCTGGCGAATATATCGTAAAAGTTTAAACATACCTTTCGCATGACATTTGTACAATTACCTATAATATATTTTAGTTTTGTTACGTACATGGAAATAATAACTCACATTTAAATTCAGTCTGTGGGATCCTATAAACATTTTAGATACCCAAGTCAAACTTCTTGTTAGCTGGTACATCTTGCCGACTAGAGGCATCAGTACTAATTATTTATATCTATATATACGTTTAGAAAGATTAAAAATTGGTCAAAAAATGCATTCATACATAATTGTATATATACTCTGTAATACTCACGCCTGTAAATCCCCGAGGGGGTATGAATTAACGGTACTTTTTTATTGAGCGGAAATCCTCTTAAGAGCGTTTTCACACTATCCGATAGCCGATACTCGATATTCGATATCGGAGAAAGTCAAATGTATGACATATTATGTATCTGTCTTTTACATTGTCCGGCTCGATATCGGTTATCGGAGCCGACACCAATGTGTTGGCCCGATATCCGATCACAAAGAGACTTAAACAGCTACAGCAAGCAATTATCGACCTTAATGACATTTTCTTAGTTACGTGTCTTTTCGCGTTAATAGATGACGCTGATCACGAATATAAGAAAAAAAACGATACTATGTCATTTCAATAAGGTTTAGGCAAATTGTTGGCATTTTTCTTTTTTTACATCTCTAAATCGTCTGTGCTTTTGAGCAAATGGCAGTATCGGGCCGATTTTACCTTTTCATCAATGTGAAAACGCTTTAAGCTGGACCCGGTGCGCGATGAGTATGTAGGACTCAAACCGATTAAAACCACATGCGGTCTTGGGTCTCACACAATATTAACGATAATGAAACAATTTTTTTAAATTCTTGTCTGTGTGTCTGCAATGGAGGCAAAAGCTACTAATTTTCCAGTTGGCAGTGACTGCCGTAACAGCTAAAAGTAAGCGAAATAATGAAGCGGGGAGCGATCCCTGGGTTCTAATGTGAAAGCCTCATACTCACTGAGATGACGATTATTCTAAATATATTCGTTCAATACAAGTGTAAGGCAACTAAAGTTACAGCTAGATCGATATTTAGAAACAAAAACATTTTCTAAATGTGTATGGCTAAAACTATTCCTTACAAGTTTATAGTCGACTGAGTTCGAGTTCCGTTTCAATAAACTGCAACAGTTGGATTGAACGCATTTAGTAGAAAAAAAAAGACGGGTTGCACTCTGGGAGTGCCGGCAGAAGCGAAAACATTTTCTTTTTTTCTTTCTTCGTTATATACATAGAAAAAGATAAAAAAGAACATACCATACCATACCTATAATATAGCGCTAATCATAGAACCTATCACTTATTTTCTGCTAATTTTCTGTCAGAAGAAATTAATAAATTATAAAAAGAAAAAATAATCACAAAAAATTATAAATTACATAAAAGAAAAAATTATCATAAAAAGTAATAAATTACAAAAAGAAAAAATAATCACCAAAAGTAATAAATTATAATAAGAAAAAACAATCACAAAAAATCCCTGAAGGCCAGGTGGTTTGAACTCGATACTATCTGAAACTATAAGGACTTACAGTCGACGTGCTTACCGTTTAAGCTACGACGATATCTTTGTAACTTGCAAAATACATAGTCCGTACCTAATCTTGTATGACGTCAGTCATCGGTTACGGTTCAAAGGTCAACTAATCCTGACTCTTCCTTAACATTTTACACCCATCCAACGCCGCTAAAGAAGTTTTCACTTCAAAAATTTCATCCTTTTTATTGTTAATGTGGATTAAAGAAATGAAGGTATATATAGAGCCGTTTTTTATTTCACTGAGGTGGCAGACAAGCACACAGTCCACCTGATGGAAAGTGGTTACCGTGGCCTAAGGACGTGTGCGTCATACTCGTGTTGCCGACCCCCTAAACACAGAGGGTTTTTTAACAAAACTAAAATATATTATAGGTAATTGTCATGCGAAAGGTATGTTTAAACTTATACGATATATTCGCCAGCATGTCCCAAACGCATTAAGACTTAAAACTTTTGCTCAACGTGTCTTAGGGAAACTTTTATCGAAGTTTATTTATGTAGTGTAAAGGGAGATATCATAAAATCTTTTTTTTTATACCACTGAGATGGCTGACAAGCACACGGTCCACCTGGTGGAAAGTGGTTACCGTGGCCTAAGGACGTGTGCAACATCAGAGGAGTTACATTCGTGCTGCCGACCCTGTAAACACAGAAAGTTTCTGTGCCGTCAGTGTAGATGACAAAGCAGAAATGAGCTTTAGTCTTCCCACTAATAGCACAAAAACTCTAAAGTGAGCTCTTTTCGTGAGTTTCATGCAATCGGTTCGATGAAACACATTTCATCCCGAAATCGAATCACTTAAAAACTTAAAAACGTTTGTATTAACGTTGGTCAAGCCTTTACTTAGTGAGAATATACCAAGAAAACTTAAGAAATGTGAATAAAAAATAATTGCTTTAAGTAAAAACATTATAATTAAGTTTTTATCAAAATGTAGTGTTAGGTATACAAAATTTCATTACATATAGATATTTAAAGTAAGGTATGATTAAGTATCGGATAAGATATCGGGAAGCACCTAACACGATGAACCTTATAAATGTTTGAAAGTTCAAAGTGAAATGATTGCTCGAATTTATCTTTTTATAAATTCGAGCACTCATTTTACTTAAACTAATTTCGTTTCTCCATATACTTCAAAAGTCGGCTCCGTATCAACGAGGCTTCTATACCTATTATTTTTAACCAATCTCTATCGTTCATAAGTGACGGACTAGCCGTAAACTCTCATCATTTATTATAGTTAGTTTTTCTCGATAAATAAAGTGATAAAAAATATTGCTCGTAACATTAATGTAGACTAGTAATGCCTTAGGTGACATTTTTATTTCTAAATATTTTTTAAGTGGTAGTGTAGTTTAAATTGTTTAATAAACAAACCTAACTAGAAATTAATTAAGCTAAACTTACTTTCTGAATATAAAAAAAATGCTGTGTTGGTTCCCGTTGGAGTAAAATAGGGCTATCCCATCTCTTTCTGTAGATGTCCTAGAAGGCGACTAAGGGATAGGGCTGTGTATCATTCGCCAGTAAACATACAGCCCATGACTAAGTACCCGCTTGGCCGCCCCCTATTACGTGTAACCGAAAACCATAGTTTGCGAACTGTAGGTGTCAATACACCTCTACCTACCCCTTCGGCGTGGGTGTATGTACGTATGTACCAAAATACTAAGTAATACATTAATGATTATTTGAACATTTGGTGGGTTTTGTTAGTATTTAGTAACTTTTGAGTACCTCTGACATTTTGACCTTTTAACTGATATTACCTCTAAATTATTAGAACATCATTAAAACACCGAATTCTTGTAGGGGAGGACGGTTCGTAGAGTGAAGAACACATTAACGGTGTAAGAATCATAAACAAATAAAGATAAAGCAGGCACAACTATTGGTAAAACATGAGAACTATAACATTGTACAAGTAACCAAGGAAACTTGGATAAGATAGATATTCAAATATAAAATATTTATCACCAGCATACATATATTGAGACCATGAAGATACTTCAAAAATTATGATTACCTGTCTGAGATTTCAATTTCGCTCGCTTCGAATACAAAGAATTACGCAGAAAGAAGTTTCAAGAAAGTTACGAAATTGTCTTGACTTTTTATTTTTATTTTTTACACTATACAGTGAAATGAAATGAGCTCCCATAAGAGTCTATCACTTTCAAACAACCTTTTAACGTTAGTATGAGTAGTAAGTACCTACTGTTGTATATTCTGTGGTATTTAAATTAAAATCTTGAGTCTTTAAATAGTGTGGTGTATAATATTCGGTTGAAAGGGGTTAATCTTCCTATACTCGTACTAACAAGTGAAACACATATAAATGCGCACAGTCGATGAGACCCTCAGTACTGATGATGGAGATCACCAATGATACCACACCTGACATAAGCAATTGAGCTTAGCTGAAGGGATTCTTTCTCGCTACTAGTAGGTAAATTCAGTTTCTTGTCTTCTTATAAAAAAAATCAGTGGTGATTTGAACATGGCCCCAAACTGTTCAGCGTCCAATGAATTAAAAACACTTTCCACTAAAAAATACATACATTCGATCTTATTGAGGACCTTCACCTTTTTGAAATCTGTTAAAATGAGAACAAGGCAAATTAGAATTATGTTATATGTATTAATTGTACAGTAAAGTGTATTCTTTCTGATCAAAGTCATTAAATCATTTGCACTCAGTCTGATATATCGCATGACAACCTCACCTTCGGCCTAGCACTACGACCCAAAGACGGCGTGCGGTTTAGTCGGTTCGAGTCCGACATAACCTACCCCTCCGGCTCCGGAGGGGTGGGTATCCGTGGGGATTTCCCGCACGTAAAAAAAAGTCATTTGAGTCTCAATAACCATTAAAATAAACGTTTATCTACTATAAATCGGTAGGTATCCTAAAGCATCATTTAGGCGGGGAGAGTATCTCGCATGTTTCGGTCCGAGAAATCGTACTCTACTATTACTAGCACTAATAGCTATACCATTATCGTATCAAAATGTTTACACACAGGCAAACATTCAATTCTCGCCTTCGATTATGTCATACGAAATTTGCAAGTGACATATATCGCCTTATGTCAAAATACGCTAATTTAATTGCTTTAAGATTCCGTTAAGACGGACACTATAAATTTTCATTTGCGAGACAATTCTCGCCTGCGTGGAATAATTGCCGCTCGCTCGCGGCAATTATTTTTGCAAATGTTTATCGTTAGACGAAGCAACGTATTTATATCTTTTCGATAATCCTATCGTGCAGGCGAGAAACTCTCTTCATCTGAATGAGTCCTAATTGAAACTTCAGCACAAAGACCAATAAAGGGCGACCCTATAGCTGCTACATTCGCAAGTTACACTTTAACACAATTCGTGTTTCTCAACTCAATTACAAAGTTAACATCACCTGGCTAATGTTTGTCTGCGAAATAAGTTCATAAAATGTGGTATGAATAATGTAAGCGGTTTTAAAATGTGATCTGTGAACAGTGCTTTAGTTTCGTCTAAAATACTGAGAAGTAATTTAGTTATTTGATAATTATGTTTATGTAACTTCACATAATATAATATATATATATAATATTATATTTTTTATATATATATATATATATATATATATATATATATATATATTATATTATATTATAATATTATATATATAATTGACGTGTAAGTTGAAGGCAAAGTCTCAGAAAAGAGGGTCACCATTACAATCACATACCATGTTGATAATGGTGGCACTCACCCGCTTGAAGGACCCGGGACTGTAGGAAGACGAAAATACATGAACTGGCAAGGTTCCAGGTTTTATTGTTGCGACAAATAAAATAGACACCAAACCGCTTGGTACTTGAAGGAATATCACTCACCATGGTAGAGACTATAAAGTACTGCCAAGGAAGCAACATCTCTGCGCATCTGCAGGGGCTCGAGGGTACTCGTGACCTCAGAATTCCCAATAATGGCCAGCTATAATAGAAAAATCAGGCCTGTACTGTACGTATACCTGTATTATTTCTGTGTTAAAATCTCTACCACCACTGTAACCGCCACGCCTACCCTCGAAGAGTAGTCCACTGCATGTCTGCTCTCCACTGTGCCCTCTGCTAGTCAGTTGAAAATTGAGATGCTATAGTGCCGCTCCTGCCTCGGCCGGAATTAGGTGGCGTTATTTCGATCGCATATATACACGTACAGCCTATATAAATCCTATCGTTTACTTCTCAGTAGCTAGTCCCCGCATCATGACCGTGATCAATAATCCTACAACCAAATAATAGGGGTTAAAGTATGAAATTGCCGTTTCATTGTAATAGGTACTTCGAATTGACATAGAACCTTCATGGTTTGAGATTTTTGAGTGAAACTTTTTCCACATGGTACCTATGTAGTTCTTCATTTAAAAATGTGCAACATTCGATTATCGACTTTCAGTTGTTTCTTTTATTCAGCTTAGACAAAAAAGATGGATACTTCGAAAATTCGAGTGATTTTTGAATACGAGTTCCGACACGGAACTAACGCGGCAGAAACAGCTCGCAATATCAATGTTGCGTTTAGAGAGGGGACTGCTATTGAACGCACCGTGCGATTTTGGTTTAAACGCTTTCGTGATGGAAACTTTGATTTGAAGAACGAACCACGAGGAAGGCCGTCCACACAGGTGAATAACAATGAATTGAAAGACATGGTGGAAGCCGATCCGAGCCAAACTACCCAGGAATTAGCTGCATGGTTTAACGTTACCTTACCAACAATATTGACTCATTTGCGTCAAATCAATCAAATAAAAAAAATGTGAAATATGGGTACCTCATGATTTGACTGATCTGCAGAAAGAAATGCGTGTTGAAACTTGTGTTGCCTTGTTGAATCGATACAGAAATGAAGGAATATTGGATCGAATTGTGACATGTGATGAAAAGTGGATTCTTTACGATAACCGTAAGCGAAAAATGCAATGGCTGACCCCAGGTGAAACGCCACAACAGTGTCCTAAAGCAAAGCTTACCAATAAAAAGGTAATGGTAACTGTTTGGTGGTCTCAGCATGGTGTTATTCACTATAGCTTTCTACGATCTGGTCAAGCAATAACGGCAGATGTCTACTGTGCCGAACTCCGAACAATGATAGCAAAACTGCAGTGAAACAGCCCCGACTCATGAATCGATCTTCACCATTATTGCTCCATGATAACGCGAGACCTCATACAGCACGAGAAACCGTTTTAACTCTACAGGAACTGCAATTAGAAACTATCCGTCACCCTCCGTATTCGCCAGACCTTGCTCCAAAAGACTACCATTTTTTTCGTGATTTGGACAATTTTCTATGTGATAAAAAGTTTTCTTCTCAGGAGGCAGTACAAAATGCTTTCACACAGTTTGTCGAATCTAGATCACCAGAGTTCTATCGCAAAGGCATAAATGACCTTCCTACTAGATGGCAGCAATGTATAGATAATAATGGTAATTATTTTGATTAAATAAATACGTTAAATTAAAAAGAAACGAATTTCAATTTGTCAATACATCAGGAATCAGTTATGATGGACTTGGTATCACTCTATCCGGACTAAATATACACAGTTAGTTCCCCGTGAACTATTAAAATCGCTACTACGCTACTATGAGTTAGAATTTGTCATGGACGGTTTCTTTTAGGAATGTTTACGAGATTTTTTTAAGCTTCAATAGTTAATATCATAAATTCCAAGCTCTTTATGGATACATTGTTTATATAATATAGATAACTTTTAAATCAACTAAATAAACAGGAGAAATTTATTGAAGCCGTCGAAATTTGCACAGGAAACTGAGTTTATTTGGAGAATAATAATGCGTATTTTTAATCTTGATAAGCTTTTTCTCTGTAATCAAATCTTGCAAGTTAAATTTGATCCATTTTTCGGTTTCCGATCGAGCTGAAGTTTTGCGTGCATTTATAATTCGGATGACAATGCAATATTATTGTGACTTAGAACTGATCTGATGATGTACCTGGAAGCTGGCCATAGGAATTCCGCAATTAAACGACGAAACCCCATCGAGTCTAGGCTTATTTAATTTGTCTTGACGAGTACTTTAATAATATATATGATAATCAGAGTTTGATGATGGACCGGGAAGCTTGCCATAGAAACTCCGTAATAAAACGACGCAACCCCATCGAGTTTGGGTTCGTTTGATCCGTCTTGACGTGTATCTTGGTTCGCGTGAACACGCAACTCCAACAAATTTGGGAAAAAAAGTTCGTTCCGTTTGTTATTTAAATATAAATAAAATAAATAAACTTTAAGTGATCAAAGCAGCACATATTATGTGAACGTACTTCGGACTACATAATGGGACAACGCTGCTACGCGCTATGAACTACGTCGTAGTTAATCTCGTATTAAAGTTACTAAAAAGTTGAAAATAAAATAAAAGAAAAAAAATCTTCTCGATTTTATTACACTCTCAATTTTATATATAAAAAATTTGATTTTACAATTAAGAACAATTAGCACCTTCTTTTTTCTCTTGCTATCACAATTTTACACAATATTATGTATAAAATTGGGACTGTGATTAAAACGTAAAGATTTAATAATAAAGGTGTAAAGTTTTAGTGTTCAAAATACATAATTATGTACGCTATGGAATTATTTTGTCGTAGATAAAGAAGCTTAATAATCGTAACAGGTTACAACGAACTTATAGTGTTATATTTCCTATAAGAGTTCATTTATTTTTAACTTGTTAGTTCTTATAAACAAATAATAAAAGTTTTTTTAAAAAGGTTTTTCTTTTCTTTTATTGTATTGTCTGCTTAAATAAATGGTCATCATCATCATTTGTTGCGTATGGCATCCGAAGCAAGGAGCCCGGGAAACACTGCTTAAAGGAATATTGCTATTATGGAAGAGGCTAACTTCGATCCCTTAATTCCTAGAAGGAAACCTACGACAGACCTTCATTCCTGAATAATCTATATATCACTTTGAAGGCGGGAATGGGTCGACTCTGAATGGTTCGTGAGACCTTATACACCTATAGACCTGGAAAAACATTGTAGTCTATGTTACTTAAAAGAAAAGAAGTGACGTGATAAATACTTCGTAAAAGCTGGTCTTCTTCGTAAAATTGTGTTTCGTTGTTATTATGTCGCTCTTCATCTTTTATTATTTTCGGTTTTATAATATTGCTATAAAGAATTCACTAACGATAACGAAATGTTGATGAAAGATCGTAAGATTTAAGTACAATTTCCATTAGGATCCAGTCACTAATGGAATCATACCTAGCGCTTGGTCCATAAAATTTAATTAAATGGGTAGCAAAGTTATGATTGAGTGAAGACATCTGGAGATATTTTAAACGACTTGACCTCTTAAATGGTCAGAGTATATTACAAGAAAAAGTAGAAAATAAATAAAACTTCAAACGGGCTTTTAACGTCAAGTTTCAATCAAATTGCTTTCTCTAAATTCAGAAAATATGAAATGTTTGGTTTAAAGTACAGTCAGCATCAGATCAATCTTGAGTAGTGAAGTCTCAAAATGATTTTAATCATAAAGGTATTACCTACACGAATACCAAGGTAAAAAAAAAAAGTTTAACTGATTTATTGATTTAAATTGTATTATTGACCGAAATAAAAGTGTGTACCAAATATTAGAATAATCAGCTAAAGGGTGTGGGAGAAACCAAGATATTATAATACATTACTACAGAGGCCGGAAAGAAAGGGGTTGCCGGCCGAAAGCGAGGCCGGATAGGTCTGAGGCAGGCATCCCCACATTTTCCGCCGAGGTATTTATAGTGCTTTTCTCAGACAGGCAATGAAATAAACAAAACCAAAAAATTTAAGATTTATATTTAAACAAATTAAAAGTAAACAAGATAAACACTATAACTCACGTGTATATTACTATTTCGTCTATTTAAGCTTGATTTTAACAGAAAACATTTACATTTATGTCCATTAACCTGTTACTTAAAAAAGTATAATGGCACGTTTCTGAAGGAACAGTGACACTTGTCATTGTTATAAATGTCAATTTGTTGCAACTAAATTAAATATTAATATTCAATGTTTATATGTATAGTCAAGAATACAATTTATAATAATGTGTTATTAGTTATGTTAATGTGGATTTTTTATGTAAATTAAACTGCTCTAAGTACATCCCAAGTCGTTTATTGTTTTTCTTTAATACGCATAGTGGCAGAGTGTCGATGCCTTTGCCACAAATTTATGTGGAAAAGAAATTAAATAAGAGGACATTGGCGTCCTAGGCCTGCAAGGTTTGTATGAAATTCCATTACCGGCCTCTGGTCCTAGCCGCGCCTGAAACGTCATACTTCGCAGCCTATTAAGAGGGTCAATATTTCATTGCATGTTTGAGAAAAGATAATTTGGGTTCTTTAATAGTCAAGATCGATCTGATGCTGATTGTTTCTGTTATAGAAAAGTTTTGACGAATTCTATCGCGATTTATTGTTATTATTTTATTATTTACAATTATCCAGACATCGCTGTTGCTTTTCAGCACCTATAGTGTTAAGTTAATGTATATTTGTTGAATAATCTTGTTTAATTCACAAAAAAAAAATAACTTAATGCAAAAAATAAAACGCTCCTCATTTATCCTCCTAATAAACACACTCGTAAACATTTTATTCTCTGAAGAGAAATTAGGGACGAGAGATGAAAAGATAAAAATAAAATATAAGTCTGTCCATATAAATTAGTAGACTCGTAAAAAAATGATGACTTTACTAGTAATACAGAGGGTATTACTTATATTAGGGGAATAATAATGAAATATATTCCTAAAAATAAAAATGAAAGCTTCCAAACCTTTCATTTTTATTATAAAGCCTTTAATAAGCCGAATTAACTTATATAAAAAACAAATATCTAAAGATATCAACCGTGAATTTTGAAATGTTACACTTTTGAAGTTTGTCAAACGATTCGATGACATATATAAAATTTAAATTAAAACTTGCTAGCTTTAAGAACGTAATAATTCTAATGTCAATTTAATATGAATATCATATTATACATGATATTGCTATCAACCGAATTTAATAATGCGGCTTGTTTTTCGTCTATTTTATTTATCTTCATTTAAAATGTAGAGGTTCGTCATCTCGTAACTATTTTAGGGTACTGCTACTACATGTCGTAAGACCGATATTCTTGGCATGGATTCTCCGTGCGGGTGCCGGGTCCGTCGCTTTGCTGAGTTGGGAATTCACAGTGCCTGGGACTTGCGACCCAAGTGTAGGTTTAGGAGGGGCCCCTTTTGTTGATGAACATCAACACTCATCTTCACTACCCAAGTTCCCCTCCCTGCCTAACCAAATTTGATACGAACCTACTAGTGCCGCTTTAGACATTCGTCCTAGTAATGAGCTTATTGTAGCTCTAGCTAGGCCTAGATCTTTAAATAGGTTATAGAGAGATTTTACTGGTATACCTCTCCTCCCACTTCTACTGCATACAAATTAACCCTTTAGGTGCATTATGTCCAATTCGCAAAATGTCCAACTGTCCAACTCTCAATAGGTCGCAATAAGTCTAGTTCGCAATTGGTCCAGTTCGAAGTAATTTCAGTTTTAATTAAACTATCATATTTTTTGGGTGGTTTAAAAAAAAAAACCACGAAGGCTAAGGCGGCAGCTCCGCTCCGCTTCGCTCCCGCCTTAGCCTTCTAACCTAACCTATCCGAGTCGGGGTACTCCGAGTCGGGGTGTTAACCATATTGGACATAGTGAGAATTGGACAATTTGCGAATTGGACGTTGTGAGAATTGGACAATTTGCGAATTGGACGTTGTGAGAATTGGACAATTTGAGCCCGCTGGACATTTTGCGAATTGGACATAATGCGACTAAAGCAAATTAATCAAGTAACCGTTTTTGATTAATTCGTATGTGAGATCATAGTATTTATTTTTCTTAAGTGTGTAGTCCCTCGGTATATTTGTTTCCCACGTTACAGTAAGTTCCACAGGGACCACATATTTAGTCGTTTTCGAGTAGAGAAATATGTTCGGTTTAGATGACAAAACCCCAACAACCTCCGGAATTTTATAGTGCTTTTCATACGTGTCGATTAGAAGAGTCCAATCTGGGGCAGTATCTAAGATTGAATTAGGTTTATTCCTGGATTTTATGGATGAACCGATGCCGATGCTACCGGTACGCCACAGAGGCTGCGTTTTAAAAATGAAAAGAAAATATCATTGCCAAAAATTTCGTAGTTATTTTTTCTGAAAGAATGTTAGTAAATAATGTTACTTAAATTGCCCCTAATCTCTCAATCTGAGCTAAAATTACTTATGTTGGGAGTGGGTCACATCGGTACTTTAGTGGCCAGGTTTCGAACCCGTAGTTTGTTTAGTGCTAACGGAGTCGGCCTTACGATTGTGAGGTTATAACCTTTCAATCTTAAGGCCGACTCCTTTACCCGACTCCTTAGCTGTTAGCTACCGACGCTTACTTAAGAACGATGAATTAATTAAGAAGTGATCATAAAAAAAAGATACACCGAAATGGCAAGAAATAATTCATAATACAAACTTTGTACAGTCTAATGGAGTATTCTCTTAGTACTCCATTAGGAATGAAACCGATCTTCACTGCTAACATTAGCTGGGAAATACTAACTGTAATTGGATTCTTGTCTAGCGATTATCTCTTGCAAGGTTCCATTGCCTTAAGCAGTCTTGGTATTTCTTTTACAGAATATCAGTTTAACTAAAGACTAGATAAATTTAATTTAATTGCTGTTTTATGGAGATTCATTTGAATAGTACCTATAATAGTTTATTAACTGAGTATAAACAGCATATTATAATTTTTGTTCTCTAAAGAATAAAATAGGGATTATCTATCTCTTCCCATGTGATCGGACACATTCACCCTCTGTTTGAATGTAAGTTTTACTAATTCGAGTTTTGATGTAACGATTTGTGAGAGTAAATTCTCACTATTTGCATAATAATAGCGAGCTAGTACCTACTAGCCAAGCGTGGTGTTGATGAAAAATCATGAGGTATCATAACTCATATTAGTATAAAACACCTATGTAAAAAAAAAACATTTCATTAAATTTGATGCAGGAAGTTAAGGCAGTGTGAAATATATGGAGACGCATAAAACGACGGGACATTTGAAAATGGTTGAATGTTACAGGAATAATCTGAAAGTAAAATATGAACATGAAACGAGATATTTTCCATGACCGTATTTTCTCGCATGTTTCGAGTTGAGAGCAATTAAGAGGTGGCTAGGTTAATCAGTTTTTAAAGCAAACTGTGAATAAAAAATACTACGTTTAAAAGAACCACCTTCCAAAACTGTAAAGTATAAAATAACTTAGAGAAAAATAACTGAATTTATATATTTACTGTTCTGTTAGAAGTTATGTTAAGTTATGTATTAAAATGTTCATAAAATTAAAACTACTGGAACAACCTACATTAAAATTTAGCATCGAACTAAAAAAAAATCGCGTAAATCGGATAATAAATCTCGGAGTAATCGGTGTACATACATATAAAAAATACCGATCGAATAGAGAACCGCCTCCTTTTTGGAAGACGATTAAAAATAAATGATGCTAGTGGACTATGTCAGTAAAATGTCCAAGCGATTACAATATGGGGTTCCTCAGGTAGGAAATTAAAAAGTTTCTACATTGTCGGCAGCTCGAGTCTGCTGTTGTGCCCCACCAGGTCGCGCATAATCCCGATATGGCTCGTCGTGCCGGTTGGTGACCGGAGGCCAGCCCGGCGACCATACTCGGGGGGGTACGGGGGCCCTTCCGTTCGGCGTGTCGGCTCTCGCCGTTCCTCACATTCATAGACAAAACCAATCACCCGCGATTTGTCACACGGTGCTGCGACGATAGTCCCCTTTTTTCACGCCTTCCCTTACCTCCTCCTTATGGCAGCGCAAAATAGAATACTGGGCTACACAGCGGCAAGACATTCTCCCACGGGCTCGCTATTTGAGGTGGAGTCCACGAACATCTGTGGGCTCCATACAAACCTTAACGCCGTCCACCAACACCTGGAGACGGCAAAACCAGCACTGCTATTTCTTACGTAGACACAAATACGCCGCCCTGACGACACGACCTACTTGCTCTACCCCGGCTATGTCCTCGAGGAGAATTTCCGTGCAAAAGCCGGGGTGTGCGTGTTTGTTAGGGCGGATGTTTGTTGTCGCCGTTTGCGCTGCCTAGAGGACCCATCCTTCTCCACCCTTTGGGTACACATAGACCATGGTTCTACGAGTCAGATCTATGTGTGCCTCTACCGCTCCCATACAGGAGATGCCGAGACAACTCGACTCTTCGAATACCTGAGTCAGGCGGCAGATGATGCGCAGGAGTGGTTTCCGAACGCTGAGCTGGTGTTTTTGGGGGATTTTAACGCCCACCATGAGATCTGGTTGGGTTCCTCTAAAACAACCCATGCGGGAAGAGCCGCCCATGCATTTGCTCTGGCGCATGGCCTGACCCAACTGGTACACGAATTTACTAGAATACCAAAAAGGTCGGACCATGAGCCCTCTCTGCTGGACATTCTGCTGACGAGTCGCCCGGACCAGTACAGTGTTTCGGTGAGTGCCGCTTTAGGCGGATCCGACCATAGTCTGGTCCGTTCCAAGGTGCCCATTAAAGCGCCACCACGACCCGTACAGGGGAAACGGCGTCTCTGGCACTACTCGTTAGCAGACTGGGATGGATTGCGTGACTATTTTGCATCCATCCCGTGGGTTGAACGCTGCTTTGAAGGTAAGAACCCATCTGAGGGCGCAACTGCTGTCGCCGGTGAGATCAGTCTGGGCATGGAATATTATTTCCCCTACACTGATGTCGCCGGTGCCCGCAGAGCCCGCCCCTGGTTCGGGCGCGAGTGCGCGGAGGCTGTTAATCATAAACAGTCCGCGTACCGCGCTTGGGTGAGGGCGCGCGCTACGTGCGATCCTGACGTGGGCCATTTCAAGGCGGCGTACAATAGAGCCACAAAGGTCTGCAAGAGGGCTTATGTCAGAGCGGATGCCCAGCGCATAGCGCGGCTTGGTCAGGAACTAGTAGCGCATCCCACGGGCAGCCGTGGCTACTGGCGACTGGCCAAAGCCGTGCAAGCCAACTTCTGCCAGCCTTCGCTGCCGCCGCTGCGCAACCCCGATGGATCCCTGGCCCATGAGTCGCAAGAGAAAGCAAATTTGCTGGCTAATCTCTTTGCGGCCAACTCCCGAATCGATGATTGTGGCATGCAGCCACCGACACTACCGATCAGTGACCATGCAATGCCTGATATTCGTATCAGGCAACGCGATGTCCGTGCAGTGCTGCAGTCACTCGATGTACGGAAAGCCAGTGGTCCGGACGGTATTCCTGCAGTGGTTCTACAAAAATGTGCAGCGGAGTTGTCTCCAATGCTTGCGCGGCTGTACCAGCTGTCCTACAGCTCGGGTACAGTGCCTTCGGCTTGGAAGGAGGCGAATGTACAGCCGATCCCCAAGAAAGGGGATCGCTCAGACCCGACTAACTATCGACCCATAGCCATCACCTCAGTGCTGTGCAAGGTGTTCGAGCACATAATTAACAAACAGCTCATGCGTCACCTTGAAGATCACTCCCTAATTAATGACCGGCAATATGTCTTCAGGCCGAAACGGTCAACGGGTGATCTTCTGGCGTATGTTACCCATCTTTGGGGTGAGGCTATGGACAAGCACGGCGAGTCACTGGCAATTGGTCTTGACATCGCCAAAGCTTTCGATAGAGTCTGGCACAAATCGCTTCTTTCCAAGCTACCAGCCTTCGGTCTGCCCCCTAGACTATGCAACTGGGTTGCTAGCTTCTTGCAGGATCGCCGTATTCGCGTCCTTTGTGATGGACGCGCCTCGGAGTTCTTGCAGGTAAATGCTGGTGTGCCGCAGGGGTCCGTCCTGTCCCCTACTCTCTTTCTTCTGCATATCAATGACATGCTGTCTACCGGCAGCATTCATTGCTATGCAGATGATAGCACTTTGCACGGGAGTTATCATGGACGTCCTGCGGATAAGCAGTCGGATATCGCAGATAAAAGGCAGCTTCTTGTCACTGAGCTTGACCGGATCCTGAACAACATTTCCCAATGGGGCTCTGAGAACCTGGTCGAGTTCAATGCCAAGAAGACACAGGCATGTGCGTTCACAGCAAAGGTATCTTCTTTCCTTCCCCTTCCCACTCTTCAGAGCACTCCACTGCCACTGCAGGACAACCTGACTATCCTCGGTATGGATGTTCGCTGCAAACTTAATAACAAAAACTACATCGAGAGTATCATCAAAACAGCCTCGCGTAAACTCGGAGTCTTGAACAGAGTGAGACGGTTTTTCACGCCGGAGCAGCGGTGTCTTCTATACAAGACCCAAATTCGGTCCTGCGTGGAATACTGCTCGCATCTCTGGGACGGCTCCGCAAAGTACTTATTAGATGCTCTCGACAGGTTGCAGCGACGTGCGGTCCGCATTATTGGGAATCTCGAGGTCACAAGCACCCTTGAGCCTTTGCAGATGCGTAGAGATATTGCATCCTTGGCAGTATTTTACCGTCTCTACCATGGTGAATGTTCTGATGAGCTCTTCCAACTGGTCCCGCCCTCTCCTTTCCTACATAGGACAACACGAGCAGGGCTTAGATGTCACCCGTATACGGTGCAGAATATTCCCTCAAGAACCAAGCGGTTTGGTGACTCCTTTCTTTGTCGCACCATTAAGACCTGGAACTCCTTGCCAGCTCACGTGTTTCCTTCTTCCTACAGTCCCGGGTCCTTTAAGCGGGGCGTGAAAAAGCATCTGATGAGGCCGTCAAGCTGAGTGCCACCATTGTTAACATGGTACGTGTTTGTAATGGTGACCCTCTTTTCTGAGACTTTGCCTTCAGCTTACCATCAGGCGAGGTGAAGTCAAATTGACGTGTCCTATTAAAAAAAAAAAAAAAAAAAAAAGAAACGGCGTCGGCTGACTGAACTCAAAATTCAATTGTTTAAGTTGCCGATATTGTGAGTGAGCCTTGAAGCTATGATAATCGCATTATCTACTTATCTACTAAAATAACTGAATACAAAAAATATTTTCAGATTTTTGTGACATCTTTTTTCTTTCCCCATATGGATCTTCGGGTAATTCACGGACGAGGCTTTCCTCTTGGGGCTTTCATGTACTGTATAACAGAACTATTTACGTATATACAGCATAAAAATGGCAGCATGTTTATTGAGCCAATAATTTGCAGATGATTTAATTGCCATCGTATATTTTAGCGCCTTCATTATTCCACGTTGTTTGAACTTTCACTTTCCCATGAAAATCTGCAATTACATTAATAATGCACACCCTGGCAGTTTATGCGAATATTACAAATCGCAACACAGCTCTTTGCAAAGTATTTTATCACAATTTTGACGTTTTTTTATATAAATAGGATAAGTTATTTTGACTTCACCTCGCCTGATGGTAAGGTGAAGGCAAAGTCTCAGGGAAGAGCGTCACCATTACTTACATGTACCATGTTAACAATGGTGGCACTCAGCTTGCTGCTCATCAAAGGAGGATTGTCGTCGCAGCACCACGTGACACCCGCCAGTCCCACTAGTGCTGCGACCGCGATCCCTCTGCAAGGCTATGCACTTACTGATCCCTGAACTCTATCCAACTGAGATTGTATTACTATGGAGGGTTTTTCGCAATCGTGTTTCGTTATTTTATTCAAGCATTACTATTTTTTTTTTACGTGCTGTAATTCCCCACGGATACCCACCCCTCCGGAGCCGGAGGGGTAGGTTATATCGGACTCGAACCGACTAAACCGCACGCCGTCTCTGGGTCGTAGTGCTAGGCCGAAGGTGAGGTTGTCATGCGACATATCCCTCGCACCCCGGCTGACCCAGGGCCATCCCTCTCGGTCTGGCCCTCCTCGGGAAGGGGGGGACCACGCGGTCCCTGACTCAACCCCGGTGTGGGGAGGCGCGCATCGTCCTACGATGAGCGCCGCCGCCGTGGCCTGCTTCTGCTAGGGTGACGGGCGGCTCCACCCATCACCCTCAGGCCCGCGCTCATGGAGGGCGGAGGTCAGTTTGCGCCCTCCGACGCCCGAGCCGCCTTCGGGCGCGTGCAGCGATGTCAGCGAGCCTTTCTCGCTCATCGCGCCGCGCCCGCTCTGCCGTCTCCTTCGCGAGCATGACCTGCTCGCAGAAGGAGGCGCTGGCCGCCCACGCATCGCTCCCGCCTCGGCGTCTCAAACGCCGGACACTCGGTGAGCGTGTGCAGCCCCGAATCCACGCTCGCGTCGCAGTGATGGCACTCGGGCGTTGGCTCTATACCCATCAGATGCAGATACCGCCCGAAGCTACCGTGCCCGGTGATAATCTGCGTCTGACGGTACGAGAGGCTACCGTGTGGCCTCTCTAGCCACTCCCCCATGATGGGCCTTACCGCCGCAATAACGGCGTGCCCTGCGCGTGGTTGCCCAAGTCGTCGCTCCCACTCAGCCACCATGACCTGGTGGAGCCGGGATTTCTCGGCCCGAATATCCTCGGGCTCGGGATCGAATCCCCGCTCCCGCGCCTCCTTTCGGAACTTATATAGTGCCGAAAGGGCCCTCGCTTCCAGGATCCACGGTGGCGATCCGGCCAGGAGACTCGCCGTTTCGAAGGATATCGTGCGGTATCCCCTGATGGCCCTGGAGGCCATCGTGCTGTGCGCCGTACGGAGCACAGGCAGGAATCTGGCCTCCAGGATGTCCGCCCACACGGGGCACCCGTATAGGACCATTTATTCAAGCATTACTGTGATAGAATAGAATAGAATATAGAATAGAATATTTATTTATTTGCATGGAATGTAGGTAATACATGAGGTGTTACATTTTAACAATAAGGTTCCTGGTACATTCTACCATTTAGGCATACAAATATTAAAAACATGTTAATCATGCACTTAAAACAAAGAATTTAGTCAATACATAGTCAAATAAAGTCCGATTATAGATTCAAAGTACAGTCAAAATATAATAATGTCAGTTCAGAATTAAAGATAAATTATTTGGTTATTTGCATTTTAGTTTGTGTCACAAAAATAAGGTACATTATTCTAGGTTGGTATCAGCTTGTCATCCAGGAAGTCCGATACCGAGTAATAACATTTGTTTAGTAACATAGCGGTTAAATTCTTTTTGAATATTTTTAACGGATGTTCTCTCATACTGCTTGGTAACTTGTTGTAAATCACAGGAGCCATGCCAATAACACCTTTTTGTAATAACGCAGTATTAAAACCCCCAGTGCATAGTCGATTCTGGTGTTGAGATCTCATGGGTACAGTTCTTATTCTAGTTTCGCTGACTGTTTTAAATAGATCAGGGTTGTTTTTTACGAACAGGGAAATTTCCAGAATATACAGGCATGGAAAAGTCAGCAGCCCATTGGCCCTGAACATTGGCTCACAACTGTCTGTAGTTTTCAAATTGAACATAGACCTTAAGGTGATTTTCCACCAGAGGGGCGAGACGAGACGATGCGAGGAGAGAATTGAAATTTGTATGGCAAATTTTCAATTCTCTCCCAGCCTATCTTTGGTGGAAACAGTGTGGATTGACGAGAATATGCGAGGCGTGAATTGAAATATTTGTTTGTGCAAAAATGAACCGTATTGGTTCCCATATAGAGTATAAATCACCTTCAAGGTGATTTTCCAACAGAGTGGTTAGGCGAGGCGAGGCGAGGAGAGAATTGAAATTTGTATAACAAATTTTCAATCCTCTCCCGGTGCATCTTTGGTGGAAACAGTGTCGATTGACGAGAATATTGAAGCCTAATTATTGTTCGGAGATTTCGGCATTGACGCTAGAACAAAGTTATATCGAGCATTGTGTGTGAGCTGTCTAAAATACATTTATATATGAAGCATACGGGCGACGGGGCGCGGCGGTCACGCGCGAGCTCGCGATGGCAATTTTTAGTGGAAAAGGGTCAGTGCGATTTCAATTCTCTTCTCGCCTCGTCTCGTCTCGCCCCTCTGGTGGAAAATCACCTTTATGCAGCGTTTTTGAGATTTAAAAATGATGATATATTAGAATAATATTCCAATTTACATCGTTTTAAAATATTATTGTGTAAAGGGCCACCAACATATTTGAGGCCAAAGCCAACCTCACCTGCAAGTAAGTGCACCTCTTAAACAGCACTGTTGCAAACTTTTCCTCAGGGTTAGGAGGTCAGGCAGGATTCCTTCCCAAAGAACCCGCCATACTAATCTAAATCAATACCTTGGGCTCCGAAGTGTAAATTTTAGACGCAACTGTGAAATCTCCATGAGCTTGATAATCATAATCTTCATAAAAACATATTATGATGAAATACTAGAAAAATGTACTGCGGTTGTACTGTCTTTTCAGACAGTGTATTAATTTAAAAAGTCAACGAGTCTTGAGGACGGGACTCGAACCCACAACAATTTCAATTTGCGTTTTATGGTTTAAGGCGAAGTAAATGAAATTTTTTTTCCAGTATTTTCTTAAGTACTGGTTCTTTAGTGAGTACTGGCACAAATTGAATATGTTATTTCTGTGTAAAAAGAAAGCCTTGAAAACTTTGTACCTCATTAAACGCATGATGTTGGGGCTCAATTTACTTAAACAGGTTTTCGACTGTTGAAAGAGAAATAGAAACGAGTGCATTATGCAAATGAGATTGCCATCTTATTGGCAAAGATTTATATATACTTATTGCCTATATGTTTGTGTATGTAACGAAAAGATTATTGATTTCAGTACAGATCCTTTTATGACTTATTCGAATGAAATTCATTCTGCATTTTACAAAAAGAGGCGCTTGGATACAGATAAAGAGTAAAAAAGTTCTACCATGAGAGTAAAGCTATGAACAAACTGTGATTCACTAGTTAATTTATTGAACGAATTTATGCAGTTAGATAGCTTCTTGCATTAAAACATTATTCTAATGTCCTACATAAGGAGAACCGTTTATCACAAGAGGAACCATCTTAGCATTGGAATTTAATTAAACTATTCTAGTAGGTAATATTTAACTTAGTCCATGGCATTTACGACCAGTTAGGGGCATGCCCTGGTAATCCCATTTAGGTATTTAGTTAATGTAATATGTGAAATTGAACACCGCACACTGCTTTAGCTACAAGAGCTGCAGGATTTTTTCTTTCACCATATTTTTATATTTGCTATTATTCCTGTTGATTGATGGCACTTGGTGGAACCTGTTGTTACACATATTGAAAACACTTGTACTTTTTCCACAGTGTTTTCCATGTTTGTTTAAACATTAATGTAAATCTTTGAAGATACCGTAAGGCGAAACCAGTCAGGTTCAATAATAAATACTGTGGAAAAAATACAAGCGTTCTTAATATGTGTTTATATTTGCTCATAAAGAGGCTATAATTTCAACGCAATTACGCACATAATGAAACCTGAAATCAAACTGTGACTTTTGCGTTGCTGTAATTTACCAATGAGTATTCAAGCATTATATACAGGGTGGAAAACTTTAACCTTACCTGGAGGGGAAGAACTCTAAATACTGGAGATAGCAAATTTCGCTCAAAGTAAACATTCCTTTATTTTTAAAAAGAAATAAAAAGGCATTCTAATTTTTTTTTTTAATTCGTTTGCCACTCCCGGTTGTCAAACCTACTAAAATCTGAAAAAGTAACAATTTCTATTTTTATATCATCCTTCGACAGGATTAATCATAAGGACCAAATCTCTCAAACATGGTAAATTCAATGAAAGGAAGTCCTTAAAATCTAACAGTCTTATTCATAAAAAATGCTTATGGAAGGTTTATAGCGTATATTAGTTAAAACGTCTCATAACGCTATCATACGTATTTTAAAATATTGTATTCATAACTGCTCTATAAACCTTCGATAACTATAGTGTCGCTATAAGAGATTAATAAATGAAAATGTTGCAACTTGGTTAAAAATTTCAGATATCATTGAAATTATTAAATCCTTTCTGCCTTGTTATTTGATGTGCCTGTTTATTATGCATTACTAACGCATATTATAATAATATTTGCTTCATAAGATCATATTACAAGAACTGGTGAAAGAGCGGTTCGGTGTGCTGTAAAATAAAAACACCGACACGAACACTAACGCGAAGGTGGCGGCGCGTGGGCTAGTTTACACAATATTATTGGTATTAAAACTTCCCAATATCGCAGACTCCCAATATTTTCAATAGCTTCAAGTACATCTAGGCTTTGTAAAGGTTTGCTTGTGGAAGATACTGAGAAACACTCTGCCGCAACAATTTTACCACAAACTCCAAAAAGTAACTCACCTAGATTAGTAATAATAATAATAAAGGCTTGTCTGGAAACAAATCAGAGATATTCGAGTTATATTCAATAATTCATCAAAGTAATGCGAACAAAGCAACAATGCTAGTCATGCTATATAGTATTATACATCAAAGCTTTCATCAATATTTTGAGAACAGCTGTCAAAGTAACATCAGCTGTTGCGCAGGTCGGCCATCTTTTCTCTTAATATTGCTTTATAGCACGGCTATAGTGGGTTCCTGCCTTCCATAACTTATATGAAGTTTATAGAGGGTTTATAGAGCGTATTAGTGCTAAAATGCTGTTATGAATACAAATTTTCGACGATCACCTTATAGCAGTCTTATAAACCTCTCATAACTTTTTATGAATAAGACTGTAAAATTATAAATTTAATTTGACAAAATAAAGCACTTTCACTCATAGGCTCATCTGATAGCATCCTCACAATGAAATTCGATATTTAAATAAAGTTACTTCTTTTTCGTGCGGATACCGCCGCTGGTCAGTAGGGGATTTACATCGGACTCAAACCGACTAAAACCGCACGCTGTCTCAGGGCTTAAAATTTTTTTCAAATTGCTTCACGGAAAATATGGAAGCTAAGCCAAACCCGCAGTTACACTAGTAAATTGAATCCCAGTTTCCGAGGTGAAAGCGTCGGATGCGCCTGGGATTAACGCTAAGATGAAGAAGAAGAAGAAAGTCACCACCAATACGGCAATTGTCTCGCCATCCCCGTTGCCCAAGGTACACCGCGTGGAGGTTTTCAATCTAGCATCCTAATTTTCCCAACAACCCTACCTACATACCTCATGCAGTTACTCAATAAAGTTATATTCTAAACCGGAAACAAAGTTCAGTCATTAAGTATTTACTAATGTTAATAAGTAATTGGCGACAAGGATAACTTTATTGTTGATAAGGTGGCTGATGACTCCTTGAGAAAAAATGCCGTATCTGCTGGCACTGAGTTTATAAGTTAAGATTTTATGGTTTTCCTTTCACTTAATTTACCATGTTTGTTAGACAGATTTTATCCTTATGATTGACACTATCGATGATACCATGATCGCGTTAATTCCCGTTTTGTAAATTAACTATCGATTGATGCCATAAAAATACAGGATGTTACTTTTTGGGATTTTAGTCGGTTCGATTACCGGGTATGGCAAGCAAATTTTCAAAAATATATAAAGGCAGTTTTGTTTCTCTTTAAAAATAAAGGAATGTTTCCTTTGAGTGAAATTCGCTAACTCCAGTATTTAGAGTACTTCTCCTCCAGGTAAGGTTAAAATCTTCCACCCTGTATATATATATTTGATTTTTTTATTTGAGAATTTGAGAAAATAGTTTTGATACAATAAAGACAAAAAATGTTACCATAATGTACAATTTTTTGGGCAAATTATAAAGATAAGCTTGAGATATAATGACAATTACAAATTATACCTTGTCACCTTAATAGGTACTATATAAATGATATGATGTCATGACTTAGACTGTCGTATTTTAGCTGTGGTCGTAATGAAATGAAATTCTCGTAGCACCTCTACGAAAATTGTCCACTCCGCTCGCGCTACGCGATGGCTATGGTCTAATCATAGCTTCATACTAATAGTTTCAAAATTTAATTAACGGACTGATATGTATGTTTGTTATTTTTATTATTGACAAGCCTTACATTTTATATTATTAAAAGTAAATGAAGATTTATTATTCCAAATTTTCTACTTAAGATCGTGAAACGATGAAACTCCTTGCTGTGATATTTATTGCTGGATCACGATGAGCAAACAGAATGCAACAAAAGTTTGACCCTCAAGATTTTCTTTTCATATCCGAGATTTATTTTCACAACGCTTTTGAAAAGATGCTGAGGTGGTATTCTAATACGTTCATTATGTCTGTGTCAGGGTAAAAATATCTTTTATGAAGTGAATAATATGTATTGTTGTTCTGACAAATTTATAAGGCAGCCCACCGAAATTCAATAAATAAATAGGTAAATGGATAATTTTATGAACTTCGAATGTAATTTCAACAAATACTATTTTATTAGTATAATAATATAATATGAAAACACACAGTTGCCTCTGTTTCATGATGGTAGTGAACGCGGCCGGTGGTAGTGAACGGCACCTCCCGCGTAGCAGATTTTCGATCCCCGCTCAGCGAAAATATTTATATGCACGAATATGGGTTAAACCGTCGGTCCCGGCGGCCATACTAACACGAGTAATTGAATCCCTCAAAAGTCCAACAACGGGTCTAGCTGCAATGCTTTGATTTCGCCTTTGAGTTGTGTAGGTCATTTGGCAGTCGCTTCACGGAAAATATCGAAGTTCAGCCAAATCCACAGACAGACTAGTATAAGCGGACCCTGAACTCCAAGTTGAAAGCTTCGGATGCGACTGGGATTACCGCTAAGATGAAGAAGAATAGTAAATGCAATATAAAAAGTCAGAGCGTTTTCACACTCATCCGATATCTGATATCCGATTTCCGATATCGGAGGAGGTCAAATGTATGAGATATGTGACTGTCTTTCGCATTATTCGGCTCGATATCGGTTATCGGAGCCAACACCCTTGTGTTGCCCTGATATCAAATCACAAAGAGACTAAAACAGGGACTGCAAGCAATTTTCAACCTTAATGACGTTTTCTAAGTTACGTGTCTTTTCCCGTTAATTGATGACGCTGATCACGAATATAAGAAAAAAAAATTCGATACAATTAGGTCGAAAATTGCTTGCACTATTATTACGTTATTTTTTCTTTTTTTTTTCATCGCTAGCATCCCTAACTACTCTGTGCTTTCGAGCAAATGGCCGTATCGGGCCGTTTTTATCGGATGTCGGCTATCGGCGTCCGACACCGATATCGGATATCGGATACGCTCTAGTCGTAGTAGGTAGTAATTAGTAGATTTATTGATTTGTTTTTTCGGTCGTACAAAATGTGAATTATGGTAGAAGTTTATCAGATTCATATATTTTAATTTCAGGTGTGTTACTAGAATATATAAAATTATGATCCGCGAGGCTATTGACATTAAACAACACTAAAATTTTAATAGAGAAGATGGTTGGAGCGTACCAGAAGCCTGGGAACCAGTCATCCATTTAATCAAACCTAGTGTACTGGACGGGCCTCACGTGGACGAGCGAACCCGGTTATAAAACACGAGTCCGTTCACCGCTTGATCGGCTGTCGCCCATATGTACATGGGGTGGTTCAGTATGCACACTTTCCTGCCCTGAGGAATAGGTGGACTGTAACTATCGTATGCGAGAACAGGAAAGCGGAGGTTTCCCCGTGCGTCTCTGACGATAGCTGAACCAGCCAGGAAGGCCAGGTTCCGAATTAGTTCTGAAGGGATACCCAGTAAATAAAACAATTCTATTCTGTTAGAACAAAATCGTTCTGAAACTAGTGACCCATTTCAGGTGCAAAATCTGAGCAGAGCTCTAAGATAGTGCTGGCGACCCGGCTAAGAGTGTCGCACTGACGAGAAAGTCGCCTGCGCTTTTATATTAATAGTTTTTACCCTGATGTGGGCCTCTAGTTTCGGTCGATATTTCTCTTTATTTGCACAATAATTTTTACTATTAAGGTCATCGCATAATTACAATTTTCTATACTCTTTTCAACAATTTTGTGAGATTCGTTATTTACAAGGCTGTGCAACACAATCATCTACTTATACAATTACTAATTAATTACAATTATAACATATTTACTCTAAAATTAACAAATAAATGCAGAGATTACAGTGTTTGGCGTCTATGTTTGAGTTTTAATCGTTATTTATTTAATTCTTATAAGACTATTGTTTACAAAAATGTTGTTGAATGTAAGGTATGGTTTTCTATTTCTATTACATATGTTTTTACACAGAATTACATTACATTTATTACTTTAATTTACAAATATAAACAAAATCGATAACAATGGTTTTAGAATCTAAAAATCTAAAAAAGTTCCATCTCTAATTGTAGAGGGCGCGACTGGTCCATACAGTGGCCAATCAGAAGCCGTTTTACACTATACGATTTACACTGTTTAATACACTGTTTATTTTGATTGTTTTGTAAATAATAACCAACTATACACAATAAAATTACAATTGTACCGTTCGTCTGTCACAAGTAGGTACTGTCTGTCGCGAGCACAAGGGTTTCACATAAAAATAATCAAAATAGTTTATCTGTCGCGAACACCTAGTAAACAGCAAAATACAGCAGGACTTAACGACACAGTGAGCTAAGTTTGCGCAAATAATAACACCAACAATTTATCATAATTCGGGTACTTTGAGATAACCTACACTTCAAACTATTAAACCGCGAGTTTAAATGTTATTCATGCCTAAAAGGACATTATCAATTAACTGATGAAACTCAACAGAAGCTAAAATCCGAAGGACTAAAGTTCCATATAATAAATGTAAGTAAGTTTTCTTCAACAAGTTAGTTACAAATAAAATTCAAATCCATTGTATATACCTAACGAAGGACATTCTTGAGAAAGTAAAACCATTGTGTCCATACTGTTCATTAATGTGCACATAATTTATATGTATTTTATGATTTCATTTAATATTTTGTATGCCTTTGGCGGAACATAGCTCGTACTAATATTATTTATAACATATATTCTGTAACCTATGCCTAATTTTAATTTACAAATTGTGTGTTACGCAAGGAAAATGTCATACAAACATTAGCGATAAATGTTCAAAACTTTGAAAGTAAGTCTTCTACACAGTGGTTATTTCAGTCGTATGTACGTGATATGACATAAACCAGTGAAAACCACGCGGTTTTAATCAGTTTTATTCCTTGTTTTATGATCAGATTGAAATTGCTCAGTACCTTGAATAGTACTTTTCTTGATGACATCAAAAACTCAATAAAAACTAAATGTAGGCACGGTACATCAATGGTTTCCCATGATTTTTTTTTATCCAAGCACATCTTCAAGAGGCATTAGGTGCATCTATAGCTTTCACTTTGTAGTCCATGGTTCACTATCTCATAGTAAAGTAAACGTTTATATAACTATACTATACCTAGGCTAGGTACATAAATAGAATATTAATAATAAATAATGTTACAGACGCACTTTAATTTAATGTAAGACTCACAGGTATGTTAATGACATATGCTTTGGAATTAATTATCCTTATAATCTTATCCAGCGGAAGTCCGTTGAGGAATTAGTAGTAGTATTAGTAAGAAGCATTACTG
The DNA here is from genome assembly GCA_949126895.1 of Eilema caniola. NCBI lineage: Eukaryota > Metazoa > Arthropoda > Insecta > Lepidoptera > Erebidae > Eilema > Eilema caniola. The sequence goes on along the minus strand of OX421479.1, from coordinate 10,312,486 downwards.
CATTGGAAGCGCCTGGGTGCTCTGCTCATGAATAAGGACTCCGGTCGGGTAAGAAAATAGTCGGGCGCATCCTGACGAGCGACGTGAGTACAGCCGTAATAAATTTATCGAATGAAAAATGGCTCACGATAGTTTCTATACAGAAATCAAATAAACTATTTGCCATAAACAGGATAACTAAAAGCTACAAAACACACACATGGGCAAAATTCCAAGGAAACTTTATTGTGGAGATCGTTTACTGTGTCATTTCACGTGTATATTCTCTACTAAGAAGTACGCGTTATCTTATTATAGAAACATTAATGGTTCTGAGTATTTTATGCGGGGATTTGCCCTTCGATTCTGACCGTGATAAATCCTTGTGTATGTGAAATTGTAAGTATACCTTTCGGGGCCAAGTTAACGTAACCTACAAGCCGGTACACCTGCTATTGACAGATGCGGCTTGCACCAGAGCCTGATAGACTTTTTTCTCGATGTTGAGAGATCAGACGTCAGTATCCAGAGTCCGAATTCCGAGGTGACGGCCTTAGATGCAAGCAAGAACAATGCTAAAATGATGATGATGATGACTTTGGATCCGGTAGGTGGCACTAAGTGGGAAGAAAGTCGCAGAGTCGCAGGGTTGCCAACACGTAGCGATCGACCTAGGACATTATTTGAAAAGAATTTAAACACTTGAATTGAATTTGCAGTCACACGACGTGAGTGAAGAGTGCGAAAATCATAAATTAATTTTTCTAGCGTGTTGTTTCATAAGTAATATTAATTCTATTGCACTATAACATGCAGGTAACGCAGTAGGTGTTTGACCATAGCATGCTAATAATAGTATCTTGTGGTTAGACACCAAAGTATCGCCAAGTATGTCCTCCTAAGTTATTGGAGACTTGGTTTTGCTTTCAATTTAATCTGATATGGCTCACTGCTGCTTTGGCCGCTATCCAACTGCTGGCAGAACGGATTAGTTGGGCAGACTATAAAGAGATTCTTGTTATCGATAGGACTTTATGAGGTTTTCTGATTTTATTTCACAAGTGTTTATAATTTTTAAACAATGATTGGAGGTCATTCTGAAATAAATGTTTTTTTCCATACAGCTAAACCACACCTCTCTCAGACAAGAAGGTGACAACAAAACCCCGACGAGGTGGGCCAAGCTATACGGAACGTCAGGGCGGTAGGAACCGAATCCGCCGAACCATTCGGGCATTATCGAGTTAGACCGCTTTTTGCATCCTAGCCGTCATATTATTGTTATTAATAAAGATCTGACTTGACCAGGCCAGATGCATTCGTACCGACGGGCTTAAAGGAAGCTCGTGAAATATGTCAACCCCGCAGGGAAATTGGCATGAGCGTATATATGTATCTAGCTGAGAATTAAGTATGTAACTTAAGTGTTATTAAAATGTCAAATTTAATATATATTTTCTTTGTTTGTAAAATGTAATATTTTACGAACACGTAGTTTTCTGTAGTCAATTCGAATAAAATGTAGGTTTTTCGTTGATAGCCTCTTTGACTTTATTTCTTATTCAGCCTGCAAAACAACATTCTATTTACATAATTCGGTAGCAGAGTATGTACTTCGAAAGCAAATAGTTACTTTTTAGTACGAATAAGAAACTCTTTTACAAGATGAGCATTTTTGGTTTATTTCTTTTCAAAGCAATTTCTGACTAAAATTCATCGTTATTTATACCAAAATTTTAATATTAGAAACTTAAATTCATAAAAGTGGAGGTCATTATGCCCTATTTAAAGTTAAAAAGTTCGTTTCATCTAGTTCTTTAGGGCCCAAGTCCACACACTGGTCACGGTGCTCTGTTGCAGGATTTCGTCTCGGGGTTGGGAAGTAAGATAGCAGTAGCCCCCAGAAATGTTTACCTATCAACATAACAAGCGAACGAGTAAAATAAAAAAGCGCAAAATTTAGACACAATTGGAAAATCATAATGAGAAAAACATAACCATTCTTGGCAGTCGGGTAATTATAAGTTGAAATAAATCAGTCACGTTCCCTTCGCACACTATATTCCACTTTATTAAATATAAGCACTGACATGGAACTTATTTGTAACAATTGACTTCACCCTTAGATCTCCAAGCCCCTATTACCTACAACCTTGGAAACAAATGTTAAATCAAGTATAACAGCTTTAATAAACTCATACCGTTTCCTAACCTGGCGCTAAATACGTAATTGGCTACGGTTCAATGCTTACCCTTAATTACATACTTGATATATCTACGTAGTGTTATTGAAGCTATCATTTAATACCTTGAATGAAGTTTGATTGATGAGGGGTAGATGATCTTATTCTAACCGTATACGCTATTCTTGGGCGACATTTAAGATTTAATTAACACAACTGGTAGCTGGTTCCATTTTTTTTTCAGCGAAATAATTCCCCGTGTAACGTGATAATTGATGATCAGATCAAATAATTCGTGTAGTTTTGAAAGTTGATACAGTTATTCTTCAAGGTGCCCAGATAAACATACTAAAAGTCTCCGAAGGTGGGAGCTGAGTCGGATGTGGAGAGATCCCTTCAGTTTTTTACTTCTATATTGAAAACTACATTATTTACCACATTAAATTTCCTAAAAATTATGTATAGACATTATTACTGTGGAATTAATAGTTTAATTTAACTAAAGAGATATTATTAATAGTTTTCAATATATAAGCAAAAGATTCAAAAAAGAGACCTTTCCCCCCTTCACCGCCGCTGGCTCATCTTCATCTCGGCACCTTAGGGAATTGTACCAACTTTAAAAACTACACGAATTATTCGGTCTGATTTCTTTAATCTTTCCACGCTAAAGGCTTTCGCTTAAAATGATATTAACTTACTAGTATTTTCGTTTAACCAAATAATTGCTTGTTTTGGGGTCCATGGTGGTAGGCCGGCAGTACACTGGTATGGATTCGAATGGATTAACCATATCCATCATCTCACTCTCAAACGGTTTTTGGATATAGCTAAAATTTGACACACAGATATAATATTGTTGGAGTAACACAAGGCTGGGGCCACAGCAACGTGATATGCCAAAAAATATTGCCATAACTTCAACAACACCTAGGTGTAACCACGATTTGTGGCCATAATTTTACAATGCCAATCAATATGGCAATTGGCGGTAGTCAATTTACCGCCTAGTTTTTTGACATATTGATTGATACTTCACAATTTGAATGAAATTTTAAAAAGCATTTATCATCCTAAATATTTAAACGTCTGGAACGCAAGTTTCACATCGACCACGGCCAAACAGCCCGGAAGCAGTATATTCTACATGCAACGCCAGCCGTGAAAGCCTGAAGACTTTTGATCTAGGCGGTGTTTGAACCTGTGATATTTGCCTTACAGAGGCAATGCTTTGACCACTAAGCTACCATACCTCGTTTTTTGAGGCAACTTATTATTATTGCGGTAACAGTTCGGTAGACGGTAAGGTAAAAAGTTAGTGTGGCCTCAGCAAGATACAAGTTCTATGCCTGAAATATTATGTTAGCAATAGTCGCGGAAACAGGACAGAAACTCTGTTTCATCATCATCAATCAACTAGCCTATTGTAGTTTAATCAGGTGTTCCTAATATCTCAGTTTATTTTTAAAGCAGCTGACTACAGTGTGAGATTTTGTTGAAATTCTGAAATCGAGATAATAATATGTTAAACCAATATTCATTTCTAAGAATCGAGGTATAGTTGATGATTCTACTCAGAAAGGCTTGCTATTTTTAGGCATAATTTTTTTACGCGGTACTTAGTTGCATTTAAAGCTAAATTACAAGAACATGCTTCTTTTTCATCTCTATTTTCTTTTCTGTATTTACTACTTTACTGGCGTTATCATCTTTCATATTCCATATTCCCTTTAAGTCTTATCATCTAAACGTCGTTCCTAGTTGCATCCGAGGCCTTTTGGTTTGCCTTATACAATTTATATTAAAATGACTGCCGTCTGACCTCCCAATCTCAAGAAGAAAGCGTGCGCCAGAACCTCTTCCGTTAATCAGAAAGTATATCATCTTGCACGTGAAGTTGGTTTAGGTCCCGAAGGCCTTTGTGGGGCCTCGAAAACACTCAATATTAAAATCATTTATGCTGGTTTAATTTATGATAAGCTTAAAAATAATTAGTTAAAACTCAAAGTTCTTAGTTTAAAAATAATAGATACATTTTTGATCTAAGATAAAAATAGAATTAAAGAAAAAACCTTATTTAAAAACAAGCTTTTATTATTTGTTAAAACAATGAACTAAAAAGGTAAAAATAAATTTACTCTAATAAGAAATATAACACTTTATAAGTTCATTGTAACCTTTAACGATTTTTAAGCTACTTCGTCTACGGCAAAATAATTCCAAATCATACATAAATAAACACTTTTAACGTTAAAACTTATTTACTTATTATTAAAACTAACAAAAGCGTTGTTACATTGTTACATTTTGATAGTATAATTTTATTAAGAGCATTTAGCACCTTTTTTTCCTCTTGCTAGATTCACCTGTCTGAAACTAAAAAAAACTTGTAAATATATTTCACAGGGATAATGAAGAAAGATAACGTAGAGGATCAAAACTGAATAAAGAAATTTCTAAATAGACCTAAGTTCTTTTATGCTTAAGTTTCTTTGTTTAGCGCGTTAACACTTTTTAACAAAAGAACATCTCTGCATATCCGCTAATCCTTTCACTTAAAACATTTTAGTATAAAAGCAGAGAATACTATTTATAAATGTTTTATATTTAATGCTAAGCAAATATTACGCCATATATTTTTCAGTTCACAGTTTTTCAGTTTAATGGGGAATAAGGGAAAACTTGAGCTTATTCAAGTTGCAGTATATTAGAGGCGAGTGTTTTGGCGTACAATGGAGTACAGTCGTAAAAGCCGGATCGATGCGCGTCGATAGTTAAATACATTCAATATTACTTGAAGAAATCTTGATCATACGATAATTGTTCTTATAATCCTGCTAGGTTACTTTCTCTAAATCTTTGGTTAAAAATTATCTCGCTGAGCACACAGTTCACAGGAATTTTTGGAGGAACTGATATGTTCACGCAATCCTAATGCGTAATTTAAAACCTATGCGGTATATTTGTAGATAGGTACATATCAATACCCACAACACCCGGGGCTACCAACCGCAGGCCATAAGGCGGTACGTGAGGGTTTTTAGTCGGTAGGAGTCCGGCATAGCATCCATGAAGGATTTTCTCTCACGCTAAAAAAAAAAAAAAAAAAAACAAGTCATATTTAGCATAAAATCGCTGTTTTAACGGGAATGAACGTGATCATAGTAAAGGTACATACTTTACATACATACTTTTAATTTCCTGACGTCTGAGCTCAACAGCCGGTGTAAGCTGATCAAAATGGCAGGCAATTCCCCTTTAACATTACATTATTATAATTTAAAAGTAAATAATGTAGCTGTAAGCCTCTTCTTTCATAATTTCTAGTTATTACTGTGACTAATTTATGTAATTGCGAACCCAAGTATACCAAAATTAAGCAAACTATATTTTAAACTACGTCTATTAGAGTAAACACTATATATCAGACTCAGACAAATGGTGAAGTATTTCCGCCCAGATTAACAATGAAATTAAAGGTCAACCATCATTGAAGATTTAACATCTCTTCTAAATGAAACTCCATTCGAAAATTGATATTTTTCTGTGTGAACCCAATGATGGGATAGATTCTTTCTAAAGAGGCTGAATAGGTAATCAGAATTTATTTGTACTGGTTTGAAAGTAAAGAAATGATCATAATGATTGATTTATTAGTTTACATACATTTTGCCTAATGAACTCTCATTTTGACATGTTATTAAATATTTAACAATGTACTTAGGTAAGTTAGCCATTTTATTACATGATAGTTTGGAGTTCGAGACTAAAACTTGTGACATTTGGTCGATGTTTGATGCCTTCAAGGACACTTCTTCCATCAAACTTTGAACTAATAAATAACTTCTGAAATTTGGACAGATGGCTGTCAAAATTGTCACCTCTACTGCTCAAGCAGCAAGCGCATTGGTAAAGTATATATGAACTTATAAAAATGGCAACAACTCGAAGGATTCACCATCACATGTAAATATAAAACTAGTTTAATGAACACTTGGTAAAGGATATAAGTGTAGAATAGGGGAAACCGAAGGGAGTTGAAACAATTTTTACATTTTCTTTCACACATCAAATACTATGAACAGAAATCGTATGATATTAGTACCAGTCGATAAATCAGTCTTTAAGCTTGATAATGACTAATATTGAGACATTGTAAACTTCAAATCTCGTGGAAAGGCGGGTGGACTTGTCATCCGCCTACCGGTCTATAGCATTGTTGCGCGAGTTGTGCAATCTCTTCTAAAGAGTAATTGTGCAGCGTCTCATGGAGCACTTCCCCCGAATGAGGTCGAATTTAGTGGATGCCTAATATGGTTTCCGCCGGAGGCGTTCCATCGTGAATACCATCATGCGGGGCAAGGTGATGATGGCGGTGTCCCTAGACATCGCTAACGCGTTCAATACCTTGCCCCGGGAGTTGCATTAGGGAGACGCCATAACAAAATGCCTCTCTACCTCCACCGCACTGTCCGGACATCAGGAAGCATTTTCGTAATCTGGCTCTCAAATTAAAGGGCACGTCTAACGCTCTCGCGCATCTGCTACCCAAAATGAGAAGGCTAGATGACTCCTGCAGGAGTCTCAACGCGGGAATCTTGCGGTCCATGACCATATATGGACCCGGAAAGCCAAGTACGTGCAGCTGGTGCGTGCTCCGCAGTTCACGATGGCCATCAGGGCCATCAGTGGGTACCGCACGCTGTCCTTTGACGCGGCGAGTCTCCTCCCGGATCGCTAACGTGCATCTTGAAGGCGAGAGTCCTTTCTGTGCCATATCGGTACCAAAAACTACTTCTTCTGCTACGAGATTACATATTCACGACTCACTGTACCTCTGTCAGTCATTCTTTTAGAATCAGTAGGCATGCTGGAACAAAATAAACAAATTAAATCAACATGCCCGTTATTGCTGATATAAAATTAAAAACGAGGGGAGTTGAAACAGCCTGTTTCAGATCTCCTCATTTAGACAAATCTTCCATTTTTTATTTAATCCAGCGTCAAGGAGCATACAGAAATCACCTGTATTAAATATGTATAATAAATATTTAGTAATTAGCTTTCAGAACACGCATAACTTAAGCCAAGATACACAATTCTTATAAAAATATAGATAAGTAAGAAAAAAAGTTAAGAACTTAACGCTTTTAATTTTCAAGAAATCGTCACTGTTTCAAATCACCTTTGTTTCATATCCTCTCGGTCTCCCCTACTTTTATCTTTTGTCGACCGTACATAATGTTTTATTGTGCTCCTAAGCTCGGAGCAGTTACATTCTTATTAAACAACTGACTACAATAATATTTCTAAAGAAGTTCCCCTTATTTGCCAAGTTATAATAAACTGGAGAGAGTAGAAGCTCGCAATAAAGTCTAAGTTGGTGAAATTAACAAGAAACATGGTAACCACTTAATCTTGTCACACAATGAAAACTATGTCAAAGAGTCGGAAGCTCATTGATCGAGTAATTTCCTCGAAAATGTCATAATTCCTTGTTGTTAGAGGGAAAATCTGTTATGACACTTTATATAAACGATCCCATATTTCAGAAAGGAAAATTTAGGAATAAGAAAAAAAGAAATCTATTATGTGGTTACAGCTGCATGTAGAACTGATTTTGGTTCCGGCGCTACGTCATCTATATGCTAAATTACATGCAGACAGGTTTTTCTTGTCTCATCAGTCATTACGTAGGAACCTGACAGGCAAATTATTTATGTATCTTTTATTCTATTATATACTTATAAAATAGTCGTGTCTGTATGTACAGTCAACAAAAGAACACTTTACATACAAGTTACTATAAAGAAGTGAGACCATGTCTCCTTTATCGACCGTACATTGGAGATATTAAAAAAAAGTACTTGGGTAATGTTATATCAACAAATCTGAATTCAAGAATATTGCTTTTTAGAATTATTTTTGTTTGTTCCGATTTGGAACCGGAGATATAAAAAGGAACGATATTCACGCGAGCCAAGCCATGAACCTGGGCTAGTTACTTATGAATATAGAGCAGATATTGAGACGGAGAATATACTGAGTCAAAGCTGTACTAGATTTAGGCCAATCTTATCCACAAATAGCCTGGTCATTTCTCAACAAAGCAAAAGCTAGATGGAATTTCCAATACCTTGGCTGACAATAGTCTGATACTAATATCCATTAGGCAATTTGCGGAGTCTATTACGACAGGCGCTCTAGTCCATACACTAGTGAATACCTATTATACAGGGCACTACCAATACATATTATACAGGGCACTGACCACTGTCACTTGGGAATGACGCCAATAACTAAAGTCGCTTTTCCATCAATCCGACGTATGAATATTTTATGGGTGTGCGTTGTTTTATAGACAATTGTTAAATATAATTTCGTATTACAGAAAATGTTTCGCATAATTTCGTTTCATAGAATAATCAATATACAGAATACTTACTTTAAAGAATTTTAAATCATTGAATTTTGTTTCATATAAAGTTAAACATTAGAATAATCATTTCATAGAATATCAAATCAAATATTCTTAATCATTATATTGTTTATTTAATAGAAAACTTTATAAACTAAACAATTGATGCGTCTACAAGGTCGACGGAGCCCCGCTACGCGGGGCTCCTACTTCTGGGTGGCTTATAAAAAAATAACCACGAAGGCCTAATGCGGGAGCTTCGCTACGCTCCGCTCCCGCATTAGCCTTCTAAACTAACCTATCCGAGTCGGGGTAATCTGAGTCGGGGTGTTAACTATAATGTCGTTTTATTAATAATTTAATAACAAAATGATTTTATTATATTTTACAGAAGAATTCAAGCAAACAAATTTGCAACAAAATATGCGAAAGACAAAAAAATCTATATTGATATGAAATGTATTATAGCACTTAGTTACTTGGAACATTCAGAAATACCTATTTATTTTGAAAAATTTTTGGAGAACATGGAAGATGACGACAGTAAAATCATGGCAAATTGGAAACTGTGAAATATGTTTCATTGTAGTTAATTGTTTTTGAAACAATAATATTCGAAATAAAAATATAAGAACCAAATATTATATGAAACATTTTCTGTAAAACGAAATTCTATGAAATTTCTTTCTACGAAATAAGGGGCTCCCATATTTTATGTATATCTACTTCATGATAGTTGAAAGACCATTCTCGTAATTAAACCTAATTAAATGTAATTACACAAATTGTCTCTGCAATATTTATTTTGCGAAGGATTTACCGAGACTAGTCAAAGGTATCTAGTAGCTCGGGCTTACTTAGATTGGGTTTATCTGATTTCCGTACCGTAATTAAGTAATATGCTTGCGCCCAACGTTCAAATAAATGGGATTCCCTCTATCTTTAATGACAAACAGTGATTAAATGGAAATATATTTCAGAGAAGTAATGAAAACATAAGGTTTCTTGATTTTCACATGATCTATAGATTTGATTATAATGTATTTATCGCCAATGACAAGGTTACTTGGATGAAATCGTACTTGGAGTAAGTCGACCTTATCACTGGAAGCGATAAAATAAAATAAAATCAATAAAATTTACATTAAACTGTTTACATACTATGTACTGACTTGTCTCTAATTTAAATTTATTGGTATGCTATATAAAGTTATCTATCTATCAATCTGCCTTTTATTGAATACTACCTACTAGACAATCTGTTAAGGAAAAAAAAGGTCTCTTGGTTCCTGGGTGAAGCTGGAATGAATTTGAATATCGAATGTGGAACGGGGCACAGAAACCAGATAAATGACTTAATGTCCATCTCTATACCACATTTGTATGACGACAACAAAAAATGGCGCTTTGTTGCTGGAAAGGTAATGCAAGTTAGTTAATGAAACATATTTTTTTAAGTGAAAACTTCTTTAGCGGCGTTGGATGGATAAAAAGTGTTAAACTCGTGTTAGGATTACTTGAACTTTGAACTGTAACCGACGACTGACGTCATACAACATTACAACAGCTACAGATTGTTTATTTTGTTAGGTGCGTTAAGAAACTTTGTGGCTTAACGGTGAGCGCTGCGACTGTAAGTCCTTATGGTTTCAGACAGTACCGCGTTTGAACCTGGGCATCTGACACTTTTTGTGATTATTTTTTATTTTTGTAATTTATTACTTTTGTGTTTTTTTTTTTTGTTATTCATTAATTTCTTCTGACAGAAAATTAGTGATAGGTTCTATGATTGGCGCTATATTATAGGTATGGCATGGTATGGTATGGTATGGTATGATATGGTACGGTGTGTTCTTTTTATGTTTTTCTCTGTATATAACGAAGAAAGAAAGAAAGAAATAGTTTTCACTTCTGCCGGCACTCCCGGAGTGCAATCCGTCTTTTTCTTTTTTTTATGTGAAATGTCTGCTATCAACTGCTTCTAGTATGAGAGTTTATTTAGCTGTGTACCGTACAATATAACTCTCTTGAAGCAACTAAACTGAGTTAAACTCAAAGATTTAGAAGAAAATAAATACAGAGAAAATAAAAAAGGAGCGTAAGTAACACCTTATATTTTTTTATGGTTGATAGGCTCGCGTTTGACCACTATCTCACCTGTTGGTAAGTGACGATGTGTTCGACGCTGGAGCAAGTTTGCCTAAAGAGTTAACCTATTCACTTTATTCATGAACACTAGCTGTTTATAAAATATCATTTGCCTATCAGTGAAGATGAAGATACGAGCATTCAGATCAATTTTGTTTCTATATAACTAATAGTAATTTGAAGAAACAGTTAATCTAAAGTAGTATATTTGTTGTTTGTTGCAACTAATAAAACCCTATTCTAGATGAATTATCATCCATTATGTTTGTTAGTAAAAAATACACTGTTTGCCCGTTTAGAACCAGGTCACGAGGAAACAGTTTGCATAATAGGCCGGTCGCGTGGATTACGAGTGGCTGGAGTAACAAAAATATTGCGGATTAATGTAAATGGGTGCGCCCTATCGTGTCGGTCCTACTATGGGTACGATTCAAATTGTCAATCTTTTGGTGTTAACTCGATCTGGGTTACCATTTAGCATGTCACTGGCTGGCGTCCGTGGCTACGCCTGCATAGAATTATGATCCTTTTACCGCAAAGCAAGGGAACCTTTTCATGGGATAATAATTCGATATATTATTCTACACTGAAATATATCTCTGTACCAAATTTCAGCCAAATCTCTTCAGTCGTAAATAAAATACAAACATCATAAATATTTATAAAATGAATAGGATTTATTCATTTCGATTTTAGGTGTGGTTTGATAACGTAATTTGATATTCGCTTACTTTATTGGTCACGTTTTGTTACTCTAACTGTTTCGATTTCATTTCATGAAACATGAACTTCGTCCTTCCTCCTTTCATAGAGATCCGATGTAGTGATTGCGATGATTGAAATTCTATTCATCCATCTATCTATGCAAACTATTTTATGGGTAGTAATATGTTACCGGAACTGCAACATGCACATGTAAATAATCATCTGATTTTGTAACCTCTGAACCTAAAACCTTAAACAATGAAAGTCTTTTTAAAAGACTTTCAATGTTTAAGTTTGGTTACTTCGGCGCAGGCCAGACCCGGGAGCCAGCCTTACAGTGGGAGGCACTCCCATCGACATCAAGCCCCGGTTGAAATACCTGGGGCTAGTGCTTGACGGTCGATGGGACTTCGGGGAACACTTCCGAAGTCTGCGCCCCAAGTTGGTGACAACGGCGAATGCCTTGGGCAGGCTGTTGCCCAACTTGAGGGGCAAAGAGGACTCCTGCAGGAGACTTTACGCGGGTCTCGTGCGGTCCATGGCCCTATACGGGTGCCCCGTATGGGCGGACACCCTGGGGGCCAGATCGCCTCCAGGACCATCAGGGGGGGACCCCCTGATGGTCCTGGAGGCCATTCTTTGAGGCGGCGAGTCTCCTGGCCGCCGGATCGCCACCGTGGATCCTGGAAGCGAGAACCCTTTCGGCACTCTATCAGTTCCTAAAGGAGGCGCGGGGCGGGGATTCGATCCCGAGCCCGGAGAAATTCGGGCCGAGAAATCCCGGCTCCACAGGGCCATGGTGACCGAGTGGGAGCTACGACTTGAGCAACCACACGCAGGGCACGCCGTGATTGCGGCGGTAAGACCCATCATGGGAGAGTGGCTAGAGAGGCCACCCAGTGGCCTCTCGTACCGTCAGACGCAGGTCATTACCGGACACGGTAACTTTTTTTTTTTTGTTTATTTATTTATTTACACACACTGACAACTATCTTTACAGGTAGGCCCTTATACGATAGTGCCGTAACTTAGAATTAACACCCTAATCCATACATGTCTACGTTAATGCAGAATAAGCTGCCTTTGTGAATTCATTCAGACTACACGTATATATATCGACTCGCTGTGACACCGCGTTGAGCGCATGCAGAGCGCGAGTCAGTGGCGCGAGTTTCAACAAATTGGTGCGCGCGGGTGGCACACCCAACATCGGCGGGCGACGCCGTCTTCCTACGTACTCATCTGGAACACACCACCTGCATCTGATGGGCATAGAGCCAACGCCCGAGTGCCATCACTGCGACGCGAGTGTGGACTCGGGGCTGCACACGCTCACCGAGTGTCCGGCGTTTGAAACGCCGAGGTGGGAGTTTGTGACGGCCTTGAGGGTGAGAGTGCTCACGCTCTGTACCCTGCTCGCGGCGATGGTCCGCTGTGCGGATGCGTGGGCGGCCAGCGCCTCCTTCTACGAGCAGGTCATGCTCGTGAAGGAGACAACAGAGCGGGCGCGGCGCAGCGAGCGAGACATCGCTGGCCGCATTCGAAGGCGGCTCGGGCGTCGGAGGGCGCAAACCGACGTCCGCCCTCCATGAGCGCGGGCCTGAGGGTGACGGGTGGAGCCACTCGTCACCCTAGCAGAAGCAGGCCACGGCGGCGGCGCGCATCGTAGGCCGATGCGCCCCCCCCCCCCCCCCCCACCATACCCCATACCGGGAGCGAGTCGGGGAAGGGAAAAGCGAACCCGCACATAAAAAAAAATGCCCCTCAGTCAGACCATCAATATTCAGATTAAAAAGCTAGGGTGAACTCAACCACAACTACACATTTGACTGCGAATTGCCCCATTTTACACAGTTCCTCTGATTGCCATACCAATATTTAAATATTAATGTAACTTCAGGAGGCAGGCCAGTTTCATTTAGCTTTTTCTATAACAAATTATATAATTATGATATTCCATTTCCATTTGACCATTCCATTCCATTCCAAAAAACGTATTCCTAGCACAGACCCGGCTTAAACCCAAACTGCGCATCATGTTCAATCCAGCAGACTATCCAGTACCTTGGCTATAACCGTAGCTAAAAATATAGGTCTTTAATTGGACAGGTCTGAGGCATCTCCTGTTTTGTTTTTCATGATTGGCACTACAGTGGTTTAAATTATCCTGCAAGTAACAGTGACTTATACAAATATTAAACAACATAGAAAGAACCCGTGGCAGGTGCACCCCAGGGTACCTCAAGTGCTTCTATGAGGCGGGCGCCCTGATGCGGCGCGTTGCGGGTGTTAGGCCTGCTCCGGAAGAGATCGATCGCTGGAGACAGGAGGCGCGCGACGATCTCTTCCGGAAGTGGGCCGAAAGGTTAGCTGCCACACGTAGCAGTGCGCTGCTCGTGGGGGCCGTTCGGCCCGTCCTACGGGAATGGGTGGAGAGGGGTCATGGGGCCCCAACATACCACCTCACTCAACTTCTCACAGGTCATGGCTGCTTCGCCAAGTACCTGTGGGAGGTGGTGGGCGTGGAGTCGGAGCCCCGGTGCCGAAACTGCGCCAGCGGCGACCCCGACACGACACACCACACCTTGGCCGTGTGTGAGGCGTGGGACGGACAACGGACGGCCCTCACGAGCACCATAGGTGCTGACCTCTCGTTGTCGGCCGTAGTTCCAGCTATGGCCGGCAGCGAACAGTGTTGGGCCGCTGTCGCCTCGTTTGCCAACGAGGTGATGTTGGCAAAGAGAGCGGCGCTGCGGGAACGGGAGCGAGCTGGGCTCACTCTTCCGCCCCGCAGGCCGCCGGCGAGTGGACGCCGGCGAGCACAATTCGCCCGCGTCCCCGAATGAGAGTGGCCACGGGTGGCGGGTCGGGGGACCCGCTGCCCTTATGCTGATGTGGCGGAATGCCTGGGGCGCATTATTGAGAGGAGGACAGGCCCCACCGTCTCGGCCCGAAAGCTGGGATGGTGGGGCCTCGAGAGAAGGGCCCGTTAAATAGGGCGGGCGTCCCTAGCCGAGTCGCGGTGAGCGTTCTATCCCGCGGCTCGGATTGGGCGAAGGAGGTGTTAAATAACATTGAAAGAATTATAATAATCTATATAAACAGTAACTTGTCGAATCAATAGTCGATATAGTATGTCTATGGACATTGCTCTATGCCTTTGTATGTGGTGGGAGGTTTTAAGAAAATAAAACTTCTTCTCTCTGGTATCTAATATAGCAATGTGCATTTTTATTAAAATAATAAACTCCGCTACTAAAAACCACTAAAAACATAATAATACCAAATAAAATAATAAAAGGTGATGCGCCCAGAGCCTTCGCTAGTGATAAAACATAAAATTCACGCTAAACGTGTTAACTACGAAGTAGTGAAAGTGAGTGCACATGTACCATAGATGTAGTATTTTTCTTTTATATCTATGACATGTACACACAAGAAAACAAAAATGGAGTCGTTCATGGAATTACAGAAAATATCTAAACTGTATTGTGAAAAAGAATTCCCATTATGGAAATTCCAAGTAAACATTTTATTCAAAAGCTCAGGCTTACAGGATGTCATACATGGAACTTCAGGTACAGAAGCAATTCCTATGCCATCTAGAGAACAATGTAATAACGATTACCAGCTAAAAGATGCTAAGGCGCAAAAAATCATAGTGCTGAGCATTGATAAAAAACTTATGATTCACATTATGACATGCGAGAATGCAAAATCAATGTATGAAAAACTTTGTGCTTTGTTTGAGAGGCCGAATGAACAACGTAAATGCGAAATGTTCCAAAATTTTATGCATACCAATATGATAAAAGTAAAAATATGGCCGAAAATATTAGCACACTAGAAAATTTAAGATATGAATTAAATATATATGACGAAAAAATATCAGACAACAGTTTCATTGCCAAAATAATTTAATTATTACCGGAAAACTACAATAACTTTATTACATCATGGGAATCTTCCCCGCTCCATGAGAAAACTACTACAAATCTAACAAGTAGATTATTAAAAGAAGAGGAAAGATATAAAATACAGAACAAAATGAAAGAAGAACAAAATGAGGCTATTGCATACAAGGCTCAAAGAAAATGGAACAAAAATAATAATACTCCCAATAAAAAGAAAAAAAATTGTGAAATTTGCAAAAAGACAAATCACCCAACAGAAAAATGTTTCTTTAAGAATAAAACTAATAACAAGAAGATGGAATGTACCATATGTAAGAAAACTAATCACACAACAGAAAAATGTTTCTTCAGGCAAAATAATCATAAAAATAACAATAATAAAAAAAAAGACGGGTTGCACTCTGGGAGTGCCGGCAGAAGTGAAAAGATTTTCTTTTTTCTTTCTTCGTTATATACATGGAAAAAGATAAAAAAGAACATACCATACCATACCTATAATATAGCGCTAATCATAGAACCTATCACTTATTTTCTGCTAATTTTCTGTCAGAAGAAAATAATAAATTATGAAAAGAAAAAATAATCACAAAAAGTATCTAATAAATTACAGAAAGAAAAAATAATCATAAAAAGTAATAAATTACAAAAAGAAAAAATAATCACAAAAAGTTTCAGGAGGCCAGGTGGTTTGAACCCGATACTATCTGAAACTATAAGGACTTACAGTCGAAGTGCTTACCGTTTAAACTACGACGCTATTATTGTAACTTGCAAAATAGATAGTCTTTACCTAATCTTGTCTGTCGTCAGTCGTCGGTTACGGTTCAAAGGTCAACTAATCCTGACGCTTCCTTAACATTTTACACCCATCCAACGCCGCTAAAGAAGTTTTCACTTCAAAAAAAACACCGCATTTATGACATACAAGGACAATATACATGATAAAAAGAAACTATAACATTTATTGTTGACTCCGGGTCGTCAAGTCATCTTACCAACAAGAAAAATTTATTACACAACTTTCAAGAGGATAGTGGAAAAATTGGAATAGCTAAAGCTGGAATGGCCATGCAATCAAAAGGTCATGGAGAAATACATGGATCAGAGTGTACTCTAAAACAAACTATCTATGTACCCGATCTGACTAACAATCTTATGTCAGTAAACGCTATAACCAATAATGGTGGTAAAGTTATATTCGAAGATCAAGAAGTTAAAATACTAAAAGAAGATAAGTTAATACTAAAAGGAAATAAAGAAGAAAATGGATTGTATACTGTAAAAATTAATATTCTAAAACAAGAAAAGTCCTTATTAACGGATAAAATAAATAAGGCCGAGGAATGGCATAAGAAAATGGGTCACCCTAGTATTGGTAAAATGCTTAATCTAAAAAGGTTGCTAAAAACATGAATGTGAGTGAAGCAGAAATTAAAAACTTAAATAAAACATGCAAGGTATGTATCATGTCAAAACAAGTGAGAAAACCATTTAATACAGAAAGACAAAAAGCAACTAGGCCGTTACAAATAATACACACAGATATATGTGGTCCTATTTCACCTAATACATATGATAATAAGAAATACATACTTACTATTCTCGATGACTACACTCATTATACACGAGTTTATTTACTAGAATATAAAAATGAAGCTTTTGAAGTGATAAAAACCTATATTGAAGAAGTAGAAAGAGAAAAAAATCTAAAAGTAAGTACAATCAGATGTGATAATGGAGGAGAATACACCAGTACTAAAATAAAAAATTGGTGCAGCTATAAAGGCATAATATTGGATTACACCATACCATACAGTCCCCAACTGAATAGAAAAGCAGAAAGGCTAAATAGAACAGTTTTAGAAAAAGTAAGAGCATTATTATTTGAATCCAAAGAAGAAAGCTATCTATGGGGAGAAGCTGCAAAAACTGCGGCATATCTCATAAATAGAACACCAGTTGAAACACTTAATAACCTAACACCTGTAGAATTGTGGACTGGTCAACAACCAGATCTTAGAAATATAGAGATATTTGGTTCTGAAGCATATAGTAAGAAACTTGGACATCTACATAAACTCGAGTCAAGAACTAACAAAATGATCATGATTGGTTATGCCCCAACAGGCTGTAGACTATTTGATAAAGAAAAACAAAGAGTAGTTATCAGAAGAGATGTAATATTCAATTTTAAAGAGAATAAAGAAGATAACTGTGAAGAATCTATAAAAACGAATGAAAATTTAGTAGACAATATTATAATACATGAAGAAGACAACACAGAAGACAAATATAATAATACTATGCAAATAGAAATAAATGAAGAAGAAAACATACAACAAGAGTCAGAAACCCCAGAAGAAATAGAGATCGTAAACACTGAAGACAACAACATACTAGAGATTATAGAAGACATACAAGAACCTATAACAGATAATTCAATAACTCAAGAAATAACAGATAATAATAACCAAAATGCAAGTTCCCAAAGACCTACAAGACAACGTAAAATACCAATAAGATAAACAGATTATGCTATGTTGACATTTCAAGAAGCGTTGACATGTCCAGATAATAAAGAATGGATAAAAGCTATAAATTCAGAAAAACAGTCTTTACAACAAAACCAAGTTTGGGATATAGTAGAAAAAGTAGAAGCAAAAGGAAGAAAGATTATAGCTAGTATGTGGGTTTTCAAAATAAAACCAGATGGAAAATATAAAGCCAGACTCGTGGCAAAAGGCTGTCAACAAATATATGGAATAGACTATGAAGACACATTTAGCCCAGTTATGAGTAATAGTTCATTTAGAATATTAATGGCTATTGGTGCTTCAAAAAATCTACACATCATGTCATTAGACATAAAAACAGCTTTTTTATATGGAAACTTAAAAGAAAAATTTTTTATGGCTCTACCTGAAGGTTATGATGAATACGACAGAAATACTAAAGTTTGTAAACTCAAGAAAAGCTTATACGGACTAAAACAAGCTCCCTTGAACTGGAATGAAAAATTTACATCAGTTCTATTTAAAAATGGATTAAAACAACTTAAAGCAGATAAATGTTTATTCAAGAACTCAGACAATACAATAATGCTAGGAATACATGTTGATGATGGAATACTATTAGGAGAAAATAAGGAATGTATGATGAAACTGATAAATAACCTAAAAGAAGAATTTGAAATGACAAACACGGAGAATCCTGAAATATTTTTAGGAATAGAAATCACTAAGACTAAAGACTCTATACAACTGAAACAAAGACAGAATGCTGAGAATATAATTGAAACGTTTAACATGACAGAGGCTAAAATAAGTCCTACACCATTACTGGAAAACATGATGTACAAACAAAAGAAAATTTTCCTTACAAAGAAGCTATAGGTCATCTTATGTACCTATCAAATAAAACAAGACCAGATTTGACATACGCTGTTAATTATGAGAGTAGAAGCATGGAAAATCCGAATAATCAAGATTTAAACAATGTCAAAAGAACCATTAAATATCTGAAAGGAACATTAAATTCTAAAATAAAATATAATAAGGATTAAAACTTAACTAATTTAGACGCATACTGTGATGCAGACTATGCTGGTGACAAAAAGACCAGAAAAAGTACCAGTGGCTACGTAATGATGTACTGTGGAGGTCCAGTGCACTGGTGCACAAGGAAACAACCAATAGTAGCATTGTCAAGCTGTGAAGCTGAATATATTTCAGCAGCAGAATGTTGCAAGGAACTCTTATATATCAAAGGATTAATTGAAGAACTTTTGAGACTAATATTACAGTAAACCTAAATATTGACAATCAGAGTGCAATAAGGTTAATTGAAAACGGAGTGTTTAATCGCAGGTCAAAACACATTGATGTAAGATATCATTTTTTACATAACTTATTTGTTGAAGATATAATTAAAATATCTTACTGTCCTACTAACTTGCAATTAGCAGATATCCTTACTAAACCTTTAAAACCTAATAAATTTTGTGAATTTAGAGATTTTATTATGCAAACTTAACTGTTACTTACTAATATTTAGAGCTACACTTGTAAAACTAATATGAAAATAAATAAAAATGTTTGTAAACAAAGAAAAAAAAAATGAAACTTTAATACTTACTTATTATATATATATATATATATAAGTAAAATAAATGGATAAATGTAAACTTAATTTTTGATTTGTATCTAAAAGTACATTATATAACTAGTAAGGTATTTACCTACTTAGAACATTTTTTTGATAAAACTTAAAATACTTTGTAACAATTTTTTTCTAATTGAAACTGTGTACCTACTTATTTGTGTTTACTTGAAAAAATATATAGTTAATTCTTTTACTTATGTAACTAACAACTGATAATATATGTCTCAATAACTATGTATATTTGTAATGCTGTTTATATAGATTACGGGGGTGTGTTAAATAACATTGAAAGAATTATAATAATCTATATAAACAGTAACTTGTCGAATCAATAGTCGATATAGTATGTCTATGGACATTGCTCTATGCCTTTGTATGTGGTGGGAGGTTTTAAGAAAAATAAAACTTCTTCTCTCTGGTATCTAATATAGCAATGTGCATTTTTATTAAAATAATAAACTCTGCTACTAAAAACCACTAAAAACATAATAATACCAAATAAAATAATAAAAGGAGGAACACCGTGGTCGTTTAGTGGGTAGTCTGGCCTCGGCCAGGAGTCCCACACAAAGCGAGCCCCCTGCCCCCGCGGGGGGTGAGCGAAGTGCGTAAATGCATTCCACCACGTAAAAACCGGGAGATTTTCCCCTAAACATTCCTTTAATTGTAGCGGCGATTTCCCGCGTAGAAAATCTGGCAGTATCGAATACCTGTGACACCCAAAATGGGGGGAGGGACTACCTGGAAATACTGCTGGAAGGCATTTGCTATGTCGGCTACAGTTTGTTTATATTTTTCCAGAATTTATAAAAAAAAAATTGTAAGAGTGATTGTGAGTGATAATATCTAATTTAATTTGATTTTCATTATTTTGACAATATTTTAGTTTTGCTTTAAAATATCTTTTAGAGTCAAGTATTTTATCATGAAAATAAAATTAGGTTTACCGTAGTGTAACCTAGACTGGAACCATTATCGAGCCTCCCTGTGAGCAACACTCACGTGTCTATTCCAACCAGCTATTGATTTATGTTTCTTATTCTCTCTGCTGATTCCTTTAATCTGCTGTAATTTTTGTTCTATGGTCGACATTATAACATATTTCATCAGTACAATTACAAAATTCAGCTGGAAAGTCCATTATACGTAATCTAGTATTACATGCCTCACTATACCTCTGTATTTGGTCGTTTCCTCTTTCCCCCCTATAAATTTACTAAGGGATTGTCGCATGGTTACAAGTTTTGAGGATATTGCACTCAATTATTACAAAACTGAAGCATTGACAACAATACTTCGCGTGGCGCTAGTTACCAAGCAACTGTGATCCTCGCTTACGTAAATAGGTAGGTAAAATTTCTATGTCAACACATGACCACGATTGTTCAAGATCACTGAATTGTTCACTACTCACCAAGATGTGCATTCACGCAATGTTGTTTGTCTCCACTAACACATTTATTTCAGTCGTACAAAAGTAATCACTAAAAACTAATTCCCACTGTCAAACAGAATCTTAATAGTGGTCGATCGCTACCTATTACATTCCATTTGCGTCACACACGGAAACATAGACTTTCTCCACATTAGTGCCCTTTGATAATACCTTTAGAGGTATCTACCGCTGATGTTCCAGTAAATTCAAAGTCGTCATCGATAGTCCCCAAATATATCATGTGGCAAGATCCATGTTCTCCTGCAAAGCAATAATGTCTGCAGCCCGGCAGAGAGATCGCAAGCAGTCGACTGACCAGTGTATATTTTTACTATTGAAAGTAACTAATTTATTATTTATTATTATGAAAACACAAACCCAGCTAAATCTCATTAGGTTCAAATTACACCTTCCATTCAAGTTTCATCATTTCGTTTATTTTTAACTTAGGTAACATTCCCCTTTAATATTCATATCATTTTGGTATAAAAATTATTTTCCTTCTGAATGTAGCATGAATTTTAATTGAAACAAGAGATAACAAAGGAATGTTGAGAATTTTATAAATTAATCATGTTACATGTATACGCAACAAAAGAATTAGGTTTACGGTGCCCATCAGAATACATTTACACATAAATATTTCATAAACATTTTTGCGCTATCTCATACACTTACTGGTAATATGCAAAAACACGAGAATTTGGAAAGAGGCCTTGTAACCGCAATATATTGTGATGCCAGTCGCGATTCAGACCAAGGGCACTTGGAGCATAGCAAACATAGAATAAGAGATAAAACCATGATAAGACAGATTATTCTCACTCCGGCTCGAACCTGGTGCAAAGGTTTGCTGTTGTGATTCAGCGCAAAAACGTAAAAAGTTACTTTGTATATAAGCAGAAGGTAGGACACGACGGTATTTCCGTCGAATTGAGCAGTCCGACTGGGGAAGTACCTCCGCCCTACAGAATACCGCGACCATAATAACCTCGTGTTGTGTTCCCGGCGATGAATAGCGTAGCCAAAGCTCATTGGAGAGTTTTTGTGCTGTCAGTGAGGAAAAAAAACCTAGTTATCAGTGTACTAGGCCCATCATATACACCGACGAGCTATACAAATTACGTTCATAACAACATTTTTACTCTATATGCGCGTTTTTTGAGTCTTTTTTAAGGAAAACACTGTGTGCGACGGCGGCGGTGGAGACGCGCCAGACACCGATATATTCTCTATCGACTTGGGGTCATCACATTATGAACGACAACTATACCCAAAATTTCAGTGTTAATTCCAATTACATCCAAAACTTGCACTGTGCAGCTTTCCTGTTCCTTCTCTTTATTTCCTTAATTTATTTAGTTTATTAGGCCAGATCCGTACAGCCATTTGAGCATAATTAAATAACACACATCTAAACCCCTTCAGGAACTTCCACATGTATAATATTAGTAAAATAATAACAATTGTAAATCATATTAATCAAATACAAACTATATCAGACTAATTTAAATTTATTTGCTTGCAATAGTAGTTAAAGGTAGCTATAAAAGTAAAGTAGATCAACAAATTCTAAAAATATATATTATTATTCTCATCTCGGGAACAAAACAAAATAAAATCCACAAATAAACTAGTTTTTCGCAGGAATTATGTGATCACGAAGAGGTTTTATATAGTGACTATTATCAGAACTGTCAGAAAATACTTGTAAAAGGCCTATTAGGCATTCTGCCAAGATAGAATAATGCTTTATGGCTATCCAAACCAATTGAGGGTAGGCAGATAAGAACTTTGCGGTTTTAGCTCAGATTGGTCCGTTATATTTCCGTTGCTATCAAGTTGGTGATTTATTTATTATATGCATAGCATAATCCTTTGAACAGTTAATACATCTAGGATTTATGTACTGTTCAAAGGATTTTAGAATTTCCTTTAGCAGATATCAATCACTATTATGAATACCATTTTGATGACCTTATCTACTTTAACTGGTATTTGGGTCAACGGTACTATACTTCATTCAGTCAGCTACTTATGAAAAATAAGATGTAGAAATTTATATTTTATGCGAATAAACTCTTCGTTAAATCGTAAAGTCGAAAAAACTGCCTTGCCATCTAAATAAGTATACAATATTTTTTATTCAATTTTGATAAAATCAGGTACAATGACTTTTATTTCAATAAATATATAATATTGGCACTAGTTTTTAACAATACAGTAGTAAACAACTATAATGGCAGTAACAAAAAGGCGATATTATGGGATTCCCCTGTGGCTTCGAAATTTCAGAGGTAATGTACAATTGTCTGCAAAATAAAAAGTTTGATAGTCTTAAAAGCATCAAAATAGAAAAGTTGCTGTCTGTTACAAAGGAGCCCAGCTCCACTTTAACCTTATATTTATTTGTACGAGTCCATATGGTAACCCCTGGGAAAGAACCTAAACGAATGACACATTAACTTCTCCAACTGTCACTAGGTATACTGAGTTCGTAGGTTCCATTGGAAAGGCAAATATTTATCCTATTTATAAATTGACATCCACCTTAACAGTGATTACTTGCTCTAATAAAGCTTGTATAGTGCACGAAAAAATTCTTTGTTTGAACTTTGTGCCTATCTCTGAACCTGGCTTTGAAGAATTATTTTGGATTTTGATTACCCAATTCTTGATTATTTCTTTTCTTTTTTCTTTTCACTACTTTCTACTTTTACAATCCCATCGTAGGCCACAGCACCCGATGCTCCGCCTTCTGTGTCGGAGCTACTTAATTCAATCTTAAACTTAATCTAGCCGACGGGTTCCGAATACTACAACCTTGAATAAAATTATTCAAGTTTGTAGTTTTCGCCTTTTAAAACATTCAAAAGTTCTAAATGCCAATTCGATAAATAAGTTAAGCTGAATTGAAGAAACGAATTACTACAATGAACAAGTTGTACTGGCTCCGCTTTTTGCAATTTTGTCATTTAATATCTTTGTCGACTCTCTTTTTTACAATGTTATAAACAACAAAACAGTTATCTGTCACATTGCGAGTTTACGATTGTTGCCGTTTTTTTACTATCCGAATCAATGTTGGATTAAAAATATAAACTTTAGGGAAGATTCAATATAAAATGGAACGTTCAGCTAAAATATAATAATATTGTTTTATTTTGTATTACATCTAGTTCTTAAAATTAAATTTTTTAGACCATTTACCCTAAAAAACGGCCCTTTCACACTGTGACTTTCCAAATAGGAGAGTCAGTAATAACCCTTAGAATTTTGATCCTGGTACTAAATTTCAGCCGAGATCTTATCAGCTCACATGAGAAGCCTCCATGGTTGCTTATGTATGCTGATGACATTGCGTTGATGGACGCGGACAGAAACAGATTGATGCGATTTGTGAAAGTGTGGAAGGAGGCGCTTGAGAGAACGGCGGTCTGAAGCTAAATGTGGTGAAGACAGAAACGACCTCTCTCACTGTGGCTTGTACTTGGCGTTACACCCATCCGCATAGGCGATGACTTGGTCGAGCGCACGGACTAGGTTAAATACCTAGGATCTGTACTTCACATGACTGGTGACATTGACTACGACGTCAAGGCACGTATTGCGGCCGCGTGGGCTAAGTGACGGGAAATAACTGGCGTCGCATGCGATCCTCAAATGCCAGTCAGGTTGAAGGGGCTGGTCTTAAGAAGATCATTGGCCTGGCCTTCTACACGGCTGTGAGGCGGGGCCGCCCTTAGAGCGACACAAGAAGCAAAATGCTGCGATGGATGTGCGGTGTCACACGTAAAGATCTCGCATCCGTGGCAGCCTTCATGTCCGTGACATCACAAATAAAATGCGAGAGGGTCACCTTCGCCGGTGCGGCCACGTCCTGCGGCAAAAGCCAGGCTACGTGGGTATCAAATGCCTGGTCCGGTAGAAGGGCTAGGCCCAAGGGTAGGTATCTTGGCCTCGGATGCAATCAGGACGTCCAAATGTAGATGTTGGTGATGAACTTTTCAGCTGTTAGAGCCTGATTAAATAACAAGCATCGTCACAAACTTCCACAATTTCCTTCAAGGTGTTCGGAACCAGACGTCTAGTTTAAGCTTAAGTTTGGACCGCAGTAGCCTAGTGGTATGGGTAATGGACTGCTGAGACGAGGTCTCGGGTTCGATTCCAGGTTTTACCATGGCACACACCAATGACTTTTCGATGCTTTTCGAAGTTACGTGTGTATTTATCGCAGGTTTATAAGTGCCCGGTTAATGGCAATAGGCTCGCCACCTATTACATTGGGAGCTAAACATAAACTGGCGAAATGTGGGTGCTAGCACCTCTGCCTACCCCTTCGGGGATACAGGTGTGAGTTTATGTTTATGTTATGTTTTATGTTTATTGAATTAAGTAGCCCCGACACGGAAGGCGGAGCATCGGGTACTGTGGTCCATAATAGGATAGTAAAAGTAGTAGTAAAAAATTAAACCAAAATTATTCTTTATATCCCTCTTGTAGGTTCAGAGACAAGCGCTTTCAAGCGAACAAATTTTTAGCTTTATAGTTAGCCGGTTTAGAGGTAAGGCACATATCCTGAAACATCTTAATTCATTCACAAATATTATACTTTTAGCATAAACTGGGGCAACCAACAAATTCCTCGCAAACAAATCTTTTCTTGATGTCGTATTGTATAGATATGAATGCGGCTCCATCCAATAACACCGACTAATATAAATGAATGTTCGACGTACTTCCTATTTACAACCGCTAGCCATTCTAAAGGAAGAATTTATTAATAGAAACTTAGTAAATACATACACAAGAAAAGATAACTTAAGGTCCTTAAACTACACTAAAACATGTTGTCTTCCAAAATGCAACACTAGATACGGTAGTAGGACCTGTAACTACCTATTACCATGGATCCTAATTAGCCTACCTAATGGCTTAGCTCAAGAATTCCTACAGTGTCCCAAATTCACGCGCAAATTAAATACCTCAATAAAACAATTCCTTAAGAAAAGTAATGACGATACATTTATTGCATGTTTGTGACGGCGCGGTGTTGTCCGTGTTGTGGTGTCTGTGTGATAGTGCGCACACACGGAGCGGCGGCGAAACGACGTTATGTCAGTAACTATACATAACTATACTAGTAACTATGTATAAGCTTATGTACGTATTATGATGATGTCATCATCGATAACTGCATGTCGAACGCTACTCGCACAAAAACCTTAGCGTTTAAGCGAGTAGTTAATATGTTTATTGTAATAATATCTAAGTAATACTCCATTGTGAACATTTTAAATAAATAAATAAAAAATAGAGGTCCATCGATAAATGTGTAAGACTTTTTGTAATCCTCAGATGATAGGGTATATTTCGATATCGTGTTTATAATTTTGTGAAAAGTTAGAGTCATGGCGTTAGATTACTATTACAGCAGCAGCTGTCTTTACTTACAAACCCGATTTAATCAGTCTGGCAATTTATCGAAGAAATACAACACAGGAAATCTGTTTGTAGCTTTCTGTAATGGAGACATTTGCAAAAGAGAGGTTTAAATTTCCAGTATTAAGGAAAGCATTTTTTCAGAATCCGTAATTCGGATTTAATCGTGAATTCTATACTAACAAAGGTAGTTCGACTATGATTGTTTATTTGAGTTGAATTCATATAAGAACTATTCAGGCACCAGACTGGTTGCGACAGGCGGAGGATCGTACGAAATGTTGCACATTGGGAGAGCCCTATGTCCAGCAGTGGACTGCAGTGGGCTAATTGATTAATTGAAGAACCATTAATTTTATATCCATTGTGAATGTAAAACTGAATAATTATAATAATAAAGTAATTAATAGGATTAATCTCATCTGCTGAGGCAGGCTCTAATCTCATCAGCTAGCTGATACATCTGCCGGTCAACGGTCTAGACTCAGGTGCTGGCTTTCCTCTTGGTATTGGAAGGCCAAACGGCAGTCACTCACGTAATAGCATTTTAGCTAAACTTATTCTGTGGCTAAATATAATAAGATATATTCGAAAAACCTTTTTAAAAACAATCTTTTATTTTTTTATTTTTTTTTCTTGCATTGTCATCCGAACTGAACGTGCATACCAAATTTCAGCTCAATCGGTTGAGGGCAAGTGCCTTAAAATTGAGTTGTAAGATTCCACCCGAACAAACATACATTGCAAGTTAAATAAAAGCTTGTAAAAATGTAAGAGAATTGTGGGCTTCGACATAAACGTAGCAGATGCAACTAGCAATTTCATACAAACATATTCCCATCTGTACATCCCCAAAAGGATAGATAGAGGTGTTTTAGTAGGTACCTATCTGTATTTTGCCGATTATTATTTTCAGTTTTACGTAATAGCAGGGGAACCTATAATTACCAATTACCAGCAGACAATTTGGCATGAACCAGAATAAAGATCTTTTTTTTTACCCACCTGATGAAAAGTGGTTATTATGGTCTATGGACATATAAAACACCAGGGGAGTCACAGTCCTGCTGTCAACCCTGTAAGAACAGAGAGTTTCTGCCCCTCTAGACAAGTGGCAATTTGTTGCCCGGCGTTTGGTAGAATAAAATGACGAATGTATGGGATTTGACATATATGACAGTCGTTAACGCAAGTCATAAACGTCAAATCTCATATCTCAATCTCACTTATCTAGAGGGGCTGTGCCGTCAGCGTAGAAGACAAAGCAGGAATAGCCTTTGGTCTTCCCACTGACAGTAGGTACAAAAACCCTTCAGTGAGCTCTGGCTACACTTCTCACGGCCGGGAACACAACATGATTCTGGAGGCCTCCACCCTACTGCCCCAGTCGAACTGCTCAACTAGACGGAAATACCATCGTCTCCTACCTCCTACAAAATGTAAACTATTTCTACTATGATAATGACATATTAGTACTAAGTATTCTTGCTTAAGTTAACTCTTAAAGAGAAGAAAATGATAGGTATTCACGATATAAGATTATGTATTTCGAAATACAATACAAACATTTCTAAAAACGATAAATGCAATGGACTTCCACATGAAATATGAAAATTCAAATCTTGATACCAATAAAAAAATAAAGGCGTTAGAGAAATATTGCTTTTGTACTGGAATTGTAAAGAAAATAAAAAAAAACACCGGCCAAAAACATGATATAAAAATTCGGAGTAATTTATAATAAGTTTTTATAACATTTATTCATTACGCGGAATCCACCTTCTCCTTTTGGTTTCTTTATAACCTTCAGCAGCCTTTGCATGGCGTCTAAGACATATATCTTCGTTTTCTCTTCAATCAATGAACTTGAACAGAAACAAGAGATGTTCACATTACATAAAGGTGTCACATTTTGTTCGCGTAACACCATTTCTCAGCAATTTCACTGGTCGAAGCGAAACCAAAAGATAATACTACAAGACTACGTCTAATCGTTTTGCTGCTGGAGGTCTAGAGAAGGTAGGTATATGATGCAACCATCAAATCTTTGTACCCTTTTACGACTAAAACCTATGATATAACTACACCAATCAAAATATATATTTGAATACCATTGCAACTCTCGTAAAAGTAATTGTGTCACTCGGAAGTTTACGAGATAAAAGGATACAAAAGTTGAAGGAGTACTACGTAGGTGTTTTGTAGTTCGTAGCTAATGTCTACGGCGTAGAGCGATGCCTAAACGCTGCTAATAATTTACGAAGTGAGTGTTTACTCAAATAATGACTTCTTACTTCTTGATGAGTATAATTTAAACTTCGAATCACTGACTTTAAAAACTTGTGCGCTATAATTAAACTTTACGGAAGAAATAAGGCTATAAAATCTAAATATGTAGTACAAAATTCAGATTTTAAAATATATTTTTTTTTACAATCTGTGTTAAATGCGACTGAGTTTTTTATCATGCCATTTTGTAGACCTAACACTCGAGGCACTCTTCTTTTAACTCTAAAAATATCCCGGTGACCTTCAAATTTACCATGTTAGGGGCCGGTGTTCATTTTCTTCCCTACACACTATTAGTTATCATGAGAGTTACTATCACCTGACCCACCAACTCCGAGAAGATAACCTGCCTTAGCGACTCGTCCATAAAACATCAGATATAAGCCCGTGCCGCACGCACTTATACGTGAGTTTGGCTTGAGCCCTGAATATCTTCATTCAGTCTACCAAACATTACATCTGACATAAAATGATTGCATTGCGTAACTACGTAATTTTTGTTCCTGCAGACAAAGAAAGGTGAAATACGATTCGAAGTTCCTTGCTGTAACAAAATAAACTGGTGGGAGATATTCTGTACTTATAACTATTGTTAATTTACCTTGGCAATTACGACTGTATGGGTCACAGCGCGTGACGGATGAGCCTTCATTATTTTTTCTGCCATATAACGGTGGTCTATTTTGCAAGGAAGAAACACGTATCTTTATATTAATAATAAAATTCAAGAGTTTGTTTGTTGAACGTGCTGATCTTGGCATCGGATTAAAGAATATTACTTTAGCATAGCTATTTCACATTCTATAAAATTAAAAGGTAAAGAAAAGTCTAATTGATTGACAGTTTGGACTAAACGATTAGTGGGTTATGCTCACAAGCTAATAGACAGACAGAGCTACTACTTCTTCGACCCTTATGATATATATAAATGAAAACGTTTGTGAAGATTTTGTACATTTGGATGTTCCGATGTTTGGATGCTTGTAATTCAATAATGCTCTGAAATTTAGCACAAAGATAGATTACTGTCTGGAATAACACATAAGCTACTATTTATGCCAGTATTAGCTTCTCTTGGATTATAGGAGCGTTATGAAAATTCCCCGCTTGTGAAGCCGCAGGCAAAAGTTGTTTCATAATATAGGAATGGAAATAGTAACACAAATATATACGGTGGTCAACCAGGTCTTACATATTTGATATATTAATTAAATTGTTCTAAGTGAGCCATAACATAAATACTATATATAGCCTTTGTTGAGTTTAGGCGTTACTCTGCGCGAAAGACTTCGGAGAGGCGACTTATTGGTTGATAAAAAAATGAAATTCAAAATTTTTCAGTGTGAACGTGTAATGTCTCTTTTATTCAGAAAGTATAGTGGTTACATTAATCGTGGAGAGGGGTAGGAGGGAACATATATAGTGACGTACAGTGCATATTCGCGATCACATATTGGCTGCGACGTGTGTGACGCGACATGACGACATAATTATATAGTGCAGAAGGTTCGCTCCTAGAGGGCGCTACAGGTATCATCTCGCGGTCTCGAACATGCCCCCGGCCTTGAAAGATCTGGCTTTCAAGATGAGTCCTGAGCAGCAGCATCAGCAGTCGTGTCATCTGGCTGAGACACCAAGGGACAGAGCTTGGTGTACGCGCGTCTGACGATGCCAGCCTCAGTCTGGATGTCTGCGACTCTCGATATTCCGTCTCTTCCAGGTATGGTCTTGATTATGCGTCCTAAATGCCATTTTAATGGAGGGAGATTGTCATCCTTGATGAGCACTAGCGTGTTTGGCTGCAGGTTTTCACAGTTGACCCTCCATTTGGACCGCGTCTGTAATTCGGACACATATTCCTTGGCCCAGCGCTCCCAGAAATGCTGCCTGATCTGCTCCACGATCTGGTACCGGTTGAGTCGATGGGTAGGCGTGAGCTGTAGGTCTTCGGTAGCGGGCGACGTCAAGCTACGGCCGATAAGGAAATGTCCAGGACTCAAAGGAAGGTAATCGTGGGGATCAGACGACATTGGGGATAAAGGCCGTGAATTTAGAACGGCTTCAATTTGCGTCAATACCGTGCTAAATTCCTCAAATGTGAGATTAGCGTTTCCCACCACGCGGCGTAAGTGAAACTTACATGACTTTACTCCAGCTTCCCAGAGAGAACCAAAATGCGGAGCATAAGGAGGAGTAAATCTAAATTTAATGCGGTGACTCGTGGCGTAGTCTATAATATCGGAACTACACTGTGTCAGAAACTTGGCGAAATCATGCATTAGACCCACAAAGTTACGGCCGTTGTCAGAAAAGATCTCAGCAGGCTTTCCACGACGAGCTATAAAGCGCTGCAGAGCGAGCAAGTAAGCGCCAGAAGTGAGATCGCTCACGAGTTCGAGATGGATGGCGCGTGTAACGAAACAAATGAATAAACAGATGTATGCCTTAATTTTTTGAGCGCCCCTACCTTTACGGTTCAAAATGAAAACTGGTCCGGCATAGTCTACGCCACAGGTAGAAAACGGAAAACCTGGCGTGATTCTTTCCTCAGGTAGATTGCCCATCAGTGGAGATAAGGTTTTCCCTCTTAATCGCTTGCAAACAACACAATCATAATACACCTTTTTCGCGAGATTCCTGCCACCTATTGGCCACCAAGTATCGTGCAATTCGAAAAGAAGTGCTTGGGGTGAGGCGTGTAATAGCTTAATATGCTCGTGTCGAAACAACAATAGCGCGAAATGATGTTTACTATCGATAACAATCGGGTGCTTCTTGTCGAACGAGAAGCATTGCGAGTAAGCTATGCGGCCGCCTACGCGCATGACGCGATTGTCATCGACAAATAAACTTAATTTGCTTAAATTATGTTTTGGTTTAAGTGCCTGTTTATTAATCATGAGCGTGTACTCACCTGGAAAAGATTCCAGCTGAGCCAGCCTTGTTAACAACGTAGTTGATTCTCTCAGTTCATCGACGCTGATACTGCCCGTGCGTTTAATATTTTTATTGCGCGTATTATGAATAAATCTTAAAACATAAGCAGCGGCGCGTATCATTCGCGAGAACTGGGAGAATCGTTCAAACCGCTAATACGGAACCATCGTGGTTCCCCACGATGGTTCCGTATTAGCGGTTAGCGTGAAATTGACATTAGGTTTAACTTCAGGCAAAATATCGTGCGCGTCCTCAGGACTCGGAACCTGAGATATATTTGTGCAACTGAAGTTAGTATCCTGTAAGAAACCGGGCCCCGACCACCGGAGACTAGAACTAGCCAGGTCCTCCAGGTCGACACCGCGCGAGACTAAGTCGGCTGGATTTTCCTTGCCGCTAACGTGTCGCCATGGAAGCCCTTTAGTCAAGTCATGGATCTCGGTAACTCGGTTCTGAACAAAAGTCTTTAATAAGTTGGGTGGCATGCGTAACCATCCCAATACAATCATAGAATCCGACCAAAATACAATGTCGTCGAATTCGCAATTAACACTATTTTTAACCGTATCAAATAACTTAGCACCTAAAAGTGCACCGCATAGTTCCAAGCGCGGAATACTTAACGGTTTCAAAGGTGAAACCTTCCCCTTAGAACATAACAAGCGCGATGAAACTTCCATATCAACATTAATAGTGCGAATGTAAATACAAGTACCGTAAGCAACCTGTGACGCATCCGTAAATATATGCAATTCTATGCGCGTATAATTACTACTGCCCATTACGTAACGTGGCACACGGATTGTACTTAAGGCTACTGATAAGGATTTAACAAAACCACGCCAGGCGCGCGTGACGTCAGAAGGGACCTCGTCATCCCAGTCTAGTTTAAGCAGCCATAGACGCTGCAATAAAACCTTTGCCTGCATTATAGTCGGACTCAATAACCCAATCGGATCATATATTTGTGACACGTGAGATAAAATGCTGCGTTTAGTGACCTTATCACAGTTATTGATAAAATCATATTGCGAATTAAAATAAAAGTGATCGTAGTAATTGTTCCATCCTATGCCTAATGTTTTCGAATTGCAATCTTTATCGAAAGTCACCTGTGTTTGTGCATCGCCTAGTGCAGTCAAATTTGAATCTAACGCCGCGTCATCAAAGTTGAATATCCACTTGCGAAGCGGGAAGCAGCCTAACTGTAATGTTCGTGCGGTTTCATTACATAATCTCAATAGCTCGTGTGTATCATGCGATCCGGTGATCATGTCGTCGACGTAAAAATCTTCGTTAATTATTCTTTTAACGTCGGGATCGGTGCATTCTGTGGCTAACTGTTTTAGACAACGAACACTTAGGTATGGCGCTGACGAGGTTCCGTAACTAACACGGTTTAGACGATATATACCTATCGGTTGATCGGGACTGTCGCGCCATAGGATCAGCTGAAGGTCGCGCTGCTGTTCAGCTATGAGCACCTGGCGATACATCTTGGCGATGTCAGCGCAGGCTACATGACGGTGCTGCCTAAAACGCAGAAGAATGGACAGAAGGTCACCTTGGATCGCGGGGCCCACCATCTGAAGGTCATTGAGCGAAGTGCCGGAGGAAGACGCGGCGCTGCCGTCGAACACCACGCGAAGCTTCGTGGTGGTGCTGTGCTCGCGAAATACACCGTGGTGGGGCAATATAAAATGTGGTGAGTCATAAGGACAAGATGGAACTTTACTCATATGTCCTAGATCCTCATATTCGTGAATAAAGTCCGAGTATAAATTTCTATAAGGTTCTGAGCGCTGTAATCGTTTTTCCAGCGCCAAGAAACGTCGTTCAGCCTGGGGATAGGTTTCACCTAACACCTCGGGCGACTGCTTGAGTGGCATGCTGACACAGAACCTTCCGTCGCTGTCGCGTGTAGTGGTGCGAACGAAGTGTTCCTCGCAAGCCTTCTCCTCGTCAGTCAGCGCGTCTCGAGCCGTAGGCAGCTCCTCGATCTCCCAGAACCGACGTAATAGTGAATCTGTTGTGTGCGTAAAATTACACTGGATGGGGTCTTCAATGCGTGCGTTTGAATTGATAGGACCCGAAACTATCCAGCCTAATCGAGTGTTTAGCAAGTAAGGCCCGTTATGTAACCTTATCTTACCCTGCGTAAGTAGATCCCAAAACTTATCGGCACCTATTAAGATATCAATGTTTTCAAAATCTAAAAATTGCGGATCTGCCAATTGTATGTTGTCTGGAATACAGAACGATGCGCGATTGTTACATACAATTGGCATTGTAGCCGTAATCTTTGGCAAAACCAAACAATGTAGATTTGTTGTGTAGGTATTAATGCGCGATTTAATCTGTATATCACAGGTCTGCGTGCACTGTGTCACAGAATTACCTACACCGCGAATTTCGTGAGTGGACTGTATTAATTGCGAGCCTAAAAGATCGGATAGGGCTTTAGTTGCAAAACATCGTTGACTACCATTGTCTAGCAAACAGCGCGCGATATGATAATTTTTATTTTTATCTTTTACCTCGACAAGGGCAGTTGACAACAAAACAGGCTTAATTGACTCATGTGTGCGTTGCATTGGAATTTGTTGCGAATGTGCATTGATCGACATGGCTGAGGTAGATGCCACGGGGACTGAGGCGTCAGCGGGAGCGGGGGAGATACCGTTATTAGTGCCCGGCGGATGGATAATAGAATTATGTTTCTTATTGCACTTACGGCACGGCCCGTACACGCATGACTCAACGGAATGACCCGCGCGCAAACAATTCTCGCATAAATTATTATTTTTTACGAATTTTAGTTTCGAGTCGTAATCAATCTCAAGAAACTTGACACAGGAATAAAGTGGATGATTTGAGTGACACATAGAACACGCGATTTTCGATTTGTGATGTGATTTCTGTGGCTTGCTGTTAGTGGAAACATTACAGTGCACTCTGCTATTGTTATTTGCGTTCGAAGCAGAATGTTTTTTGTGAACGTCGTGTTTATCGCGTGTGCTTGTACTTTGTGACGCCTGTAGCATCTCCAACATATCAGCCCGGCTTTTTAAAAATTGCAACAAATCATCCAGTTTAATCCTTATTTTAGTGTCGTGACAAGTGAGGCTGGTCTTAAACTGCTCCCACTCGCGTTCAGTTGTTTTGTCAAGCTTCGAAACCAAGATATAAATAATTAACGTATCCCAGGATGAAACCGGTTCACCTAGGATGGCTAACGCGCGTAAGCTTTTTAGTGTAGTGTCAATCAGCTGTCTTATAGATACGTGCGATTCTTTAGTTAAAATTTGAGTACAAAATAGTGCCTTAACATGATTGTGTATCAATAATCTATGGTTGTCGTAACGATTAAGAAGGAGCTCCCATGCCACTGTGTAGTTACTTGTTGTTAGTTCAAGCGCGTCTATAACTAACAACGCACTACCCAACAATGAAGACTTTAGGTAGTGGAACTTTTGAATTTCACTGAGATCCTTCGCGTTGTGAACTAGAGATAGATAAGTATCCCTAAATGCGAGCCAGTTTTCATATGAACCATCAAATGTAGGTAGCGATATAGTAGGTAGTCTGATATTACTTAACGTGTTGTGCGAACTTGAGGAGCTTTTAGCATTTTCAATCTTTGTAAAGTCAAGTAGGGACTCGGCCTGAGCCAGTGCACCGTAGTAACTATCTTCAAACTGATCTCGCTGTGACAGCTGATCTTCGAGACTTGATTCCGGTACGAGCATTTCTATTTGAGTTTGAAGATCGTTAAATTCGGTGTATAGACTCCTAGCTCCTTGCACGCGTAGCTTTAAATCGACTAAACACGAAGAGGACAATGCGTTTATGTCTTCGCTGTAACTTTGCAGGTGACTAACGAACCTTGTGAGTCTAGCTTTGACGACGCCGCGTTTTTTTATGAGTATGCGATACTGTTCACTCGCGTCATCACTGCCAGATTTACTTGGAGATTTACCGCGCGGTTGTGATTTAGTCTCAACACCTGTATCTAATGACATTTTGGTTATGGAAAGCTGGAGTACTTACGTGTGGACTTTGAACCCTGATGCAATTCTACCCGTGCTAGCGACGTCAATGGTAGGTAGCGGTCACACTGGGGTAACTTATCACGGATTGCACACTGAAATTGTTATAAGCACGGTATTAAGCAGACGAAGACAAAGGGTTAGGGTTATAGGATGACTAGACGTCCGTACCGAGATATGCGCGTATAAAATCGTGTTGGATGTCCAGTTCTCGTCCTGTAGCCTTTTCTCTCCCAAAACTGCGTGTCCTTGGGTATCTTGAAACTGCATACGCGCCTTTCAACCAGAAGAAATGCCGACGTGCGCTGTCTATTCTCCGAAGTAGGTACGAGAAAAATCCCTAGGTGCTGCTTCTCAGAAGTAGTAGATAGACGTTCGGTGATGAAGGACCAATATGTTTGAGTTTAGGCGTTACTCTGCGCGAAAGACTTCGGAGAGGCGACTTATTGGTTGATAAAAAAATGAAATTCAAAATTTTTCAGTGTGAACGTGTAATGTCTCTTTTATTCAGAAAGTATAGTGGTTACATTAATCGTGGAGAGGGGTAGGAGGGAACATATATAGTGACGTACAGTGCATATTCGCGATCACATATTGGCTGCGACGTGTGTGACGCGACATGACGACATAATTATATAGTGCAGAAGGTTCGCTCCTAGAGGGCGCTACAGGTATCATCTCGCGGTCTCGAACAGCCTTTCTTTCCTTTGAAGTACCTCAAACTGTAAACAACATTACTGGGCTATAACAAAACGATATACAAGTTTGAACACATTTCAGTTAAAATGTGCATAGAGTTTAATATAATGGATACCAGAAATATTCAACTATTAAACAAAATAAGTTTAACTTTGTCTGTAGCATTAATAATAAGTTGTAACAATTTGTGACAGTGTACAGTTTGAAACTTTGCATATCTGGTTAAACAGTGTGACAGTCAGAAGTTTTTGTAGCTTACTGTAGTTTAACGACAGTGCCTAAAGAGTGTGTACAAAAGCCTGTCGAGGTTGTCATAAGGCAGTCCTTTCTATAAAATTCGTTTTAGTCAATCCAAAAGGAGGATGATAACGCCGTTAAGCTGAGGGCTACTGTTGTAACATTGCTGATGTCAGTTATGGTGACCCATCACCTGACATATTCTATTTAAAAACGCAGCTCTGGTTCAGAGGTGAACACCTTCAATCCAACCAAGAACAACGCTTAGATGATGGTGATAATTGACCGTGAAACACCAAGTAATACACTATTTCAAGAAATAACTATATACGTAATAGATGCCTGCCTTCTGTAATCTTTTGACTCAAAAAGATAAAATAAATAAATAATATAGAAGTTTAAATATCAATAGACTGTTACAGATTGTATTAAAAGTTTGTCAAACGGAAACTTCAAGGGTAGCCTAATTTATTTCACAGATATACTTGAAGTCAAACTGACAAGTCTAATACAAAGTTCAAAACAGTCGAGGGTGAAGTGATTTATGTGACAAAATAAATTTCAAAGTACTCCAGGTTTTGTTTTCAATCGTCAGGGAAGTATCTATCTATCCTTAAACCACGTGGTTATGCGTAGCCCTTACATACTAAATCCCCTTTGGGGCAGAAGGAGGTTGGAAAGAACTTTCTGAAATGTATAAAATCAATGTAATAGAAATAACCCTGGCAAATATTGCGAATGCTTGTAAAATATTTAGGTCAATCTTCATAAATATAAATATATATAATTCTCGGAGTCGCCTTGTACGTATTTATATATGTAGAATATACTGCTTCCCGGCTGTTTGGCCGTGGTCCATATGAAACTTGCATTCCTCGTTTTTCAGGTTGAAAATGTGGGGATGCCTGAATATTTCGATGGCTTCTCGAAGTACAAGTGGCCCCCTCTGACCGCGCTTATAAAGCCAGCGACTCAAGATCCAACATCAGTCGCAGCAAGCAGCCAAGACCTGCGCCACTGAAGATGTTGACCGCAGTGATCGACAAATCGTTTGGAACGCAAGTTTCATATGGACCACGGTCAAACAGCCCTGAAGCAGTATATTCTACATACATAAATACGTACAACTTAAAATAAGGCCGGCAACGCACCTAGAACCCTTCTGGTGTTTCAGGTGTCCATGAGCGGCGGTGATCGCTTACCATCAGGCAATCTGCTCGTTTGCCTCTCATGTCATAATTTTTTTTAAAATAAATACGAATTTTCATGAAATGAGCAAGTAATATCTTATATTAATTTATTTGTATCATCAAAACATTTTTTTAAAGAAAATAGCAACTGAATCAATAAAATTAAAAAAAGAATATATAACTTTTTATTTGTGAATTATAGCAATCAAAAAGCCACAATTTGAATATAGGTGTCATTATGTGCCTTATTGCGGTGAAGTTTGAGCCAATTTATGAGCAAGAGTGTTTAAAAATTATATAACAATGAAACAGCGTTGTGAAATATGCAATTACGTTTATTCTTATCATTGGTATTTTAAAACACACTTGGGATTCCATTTGAAATTAAAATTATGTAAATTGAACCTTAGAAGATAGATAAAAGATTGCTTAAATAATATTTATTTATTTCTATCCAAATATAGCGCAACATGATTACATAGTTGAGAAAAAGGAAATGAAATAATACAATGATATATATTGTTACCGAAGGCTATACAGAGTAGAATTTTAATAGGTTTTTATTTTAACAGGAACTGTTATAATATATTACAAAGTTATGCATACATATTATGCTCACGATGTAGGCAGACGGGGTAGGCAGATACAGCAACCCGCTATCTGCTTCTATCCGTAAGGATAAATTTTGTAAATACTCACGGGTTTCCTCCATTAACATTTTTTTTTTTACACAAGTCTTTTAAACAAGTCGACCAATTCAATGGGTAGTTGGGATACTGACGCCAGAAATTTGGCGCAAGTTGAGGGCCAAAACTTTCGCCCTACATCGTACCTGAGGCAAAGGTTGGCCATCGCTATTCAGCGGGGCAATGCCGCCAGGCTGACGGCCACTTTTGCCCCGGGTACGATGAGGGGCGGGTTAATAGATAAGGATAAACATGTATTTGGACTTCTTATGTAATTTTGACCAACACATTTAGATACACTATAATATGGTGTTCTTTTAACAAAACGTTGGTTCACAGCTATATAACTCGCTGCTACGACCCATAAAAGAGCAATCTTATCGCAGATGGAACCGCGCAGCACAGTCATAAAATTGCTAGGTGTACTTCAAACACTAAAACGCCCGACTATTCATGTAAACGTTCTAAGCTTACGAATAGTGTCAACAGTATTAAAATTTATCGTGCAGTGGAATGATAGGTTTTAAAGTTGTTTAGAAAACCTCCAAATCTTTTGCAATTTATCGTGATGTATTTACTAAATGTAATATTTATTTAGGACGGTGATACATTTTTATACGATTTGTAAACATGCTTATATAGAATTGCTTTGCCATGAGTACCTACTTTAAGAAGCATCAGAACATGTTTATTGTATAAAACACACCGGTTATGGGCACCAAACATTATTTTAAACAACCCGGTTCATTTATTGGGAATAATATACAGTTTTTTTTTTTCGAATTAATGCTTCCAGGCTATTTTGTTATCTAAACTGTACCTAAAATATTTCGTTACAAAACAACTATAAGATGGGTCAGTATTAATTTTTTTATGATCATCGGTAGAGATCATGAAAAACTAGTGCAAGTAATTTTCGACCGTATTGTCTTCACAAACCAACTCTTTGTTTTTCTCAAAATAGTTTTATTTCAATCTAAAAGTAATACATTTAAATAAATTATAATTTGTTTATATAGTTTATTATAGCAATACCTATTTTATGTTCATTCTTGTCTGTGGGCACGATGAACAAAATGTCTTCGTCTGTCTCCTGTGAAATATAGGCATTTCAAATTGAACTGAGACAAGGCAATTTATATTACAAAGAACTAAAATAGACTAAGAATTTATTAGACTTAATAAATATTGACGATCTAACATCAAAGAATATACTCGAAAGTTTCTAAGAAAGTGAAGACCCGTTGAGCAATTTATGTATCAATAATATAATTGGTTAATGAAATTAAAAAAATGATGTAGTATTTCATGCTGAGAAAAAAAGCTCTTAATAAATAAATAAAATTGAAGCGCCTGTAAAATTAAGGGTACGGCCTTTTAATTATTGCATATTATGAAACTTTCTTTTTTCTTTGTAATAATACTTTTAAAATTGTATCTGTTATCTGAATTTTTACTGTTCTACTGCGTTAATTAAGCTACTTTCATTTAAGTTTTAAAGTAGTTCGCGGGTACAGCCAGTCGAATACAAAAACATAAAATAAAATTGGAGCGTCTGTTTATAATATTGAAGTAACCGTTTTTTACTATATGCATATTATGAATATAATACGGCACATACACCAAAATAAATTTTTTTACAATTTTTATCTGTCAGTCTGTTTGTTCCGGCTAATCTCTGAAATGGCTGGACCGATTTTGATGGGACTTTTATTAGCTGATATAATTAGAAGTAACTTAGGCTACTTTTATTTTAGAAAAAAATTATGCTCAATGGCGTTGACTCAACACTAAGCGATAACCGACATCCATGCGAGCGGAGCCGCGGTCTTCAGCTAGTACTACATAAAACGACATTTAAATGAGACTCGAAACATTAACAAAAGCTTTCTTCATTTAAACAAATCCAAGAGACATAGACGTATCTAAATTATTAACCAATAAGAGCTTAACAGCATAACAAAATATTTCAATCACCAAACCACGGAGGACAGAATATGATTAAGTAGCGCCAAACTGATTAATTACAAACGAATGCTTCTATAAACAAACACAAAAGACACAATGGATATAAAATAATTAATATTTCATTATTACTCGTCCAACTGTTCGTCACAAAGGTATTTCAATTGATCAGCGGTGTTTAATGAAAAGGTGACAATTAGATGCTCCGTCGTTTATCATTGTCATGTTTATAATTCATCTTCATCCTATAACCTTTCCTCGATTAATTGTGCGTTGTTTTTCCAGAAGATAAGGAAATTGCGCCGCTTGTAACTCACGTAAGAACAATGTGCAATTTCGTGCGATAAAATAGAGGGACATAAAGATTAAGGATTTGAATCTTTGAAGATTTATACTCTGATCAGAAATGTATTACCGAAAAAAAAACGTGTGGCACTCGGGGACTGCCGCGGTAAAGCTATTGCATAGCATTTTGTATCAACTTATGCAATTATGATAATATGCCCTTTGACATGCATTAGTTTTTTTTTCTTTTTAGCTCTTTACGCTTTTCTTCTCTATAAAACGAAAATATCTATGTATAAATAATAGGTATAAATAATTAGGTATAAATAGTGTAATGACACACCAAAACAAAATTATTCATTTAAAAAAAATTACGATATTAAGAAGTGATTATCGAATTTCGCGCGATGTACATTTATATAGATATAATATCATATATACTTTCTCTGCGCGGCATTCATGTGCATTATCTATACACCAAAAACAAAGGTACTGAATAGTACACGTGCTTGGTTCGATGGCTTCTGTTATATACATAATGAAGAATGAATTTATTTATATTTCCGACTCGGACACCATGGCCTGTCGTGCTGCAGGAGCGCTGGGCGAATTCCACGGCACGCCAGCCTCAACGACATAATCCGCCGTGCTCTTGTCACCGCTGGTGTGCCTGCTGTGCTTGAACCAAACGGTTTGGCGCGCGACGATGGCAAGAGACCGGATGGTATGTCATTAATGCCTTGGAAAATGGGTAGGACTCTGGTGTGGGACGCAACATGCGTTGACACCATTGCCCCTACCCATATACCTGGCACGGCTGGTTGTGCCGGTGCTGCTGCAGCTTCTGCAGAGGCTCTTAAGCGGCGCAAATACTCCAATCTCATTGGAGATTATGAATTTGTGCCGTTTGGAGTCGAAACGTTTGGGCCTTGGGGTCCGAGCGCCCGCAACCTCTTCAGGGAGATTGCGAAGCGTATGGTCGACGCTTCTCGTGACCAGAAGGCTGGCCTCTTTTTAGGTCAGAGATTAAGCATTGCCATACAACGTGGCAATGCTGCCAGTCTTCTGGGAACGCTACCACAAGAGGCATGCGATGCGGATGAATTCCACGACGCATTTAAACTTTTAGTTTTAGTTTTTATTTTTTATTTAGTATTATGTATATATAGTAACTTTATTAATTTAATTTAATTTGTATATAATAGGTTTGATTTTGTAAACATAGAAATAATTTCTTACCTATTAACAGGACAAACTGTGTGATTATAACTTAAACAATATCTACAATGTATACTTATTTATTTATATATATATATATATATATATATATATATATATATATATATATATATATATATATATATATATATATATATATATATATATACATATTGAGAATTTAAACTATACGCGTGTGTGTGTTTGTGTGTATAAAACTACATACAGGCTACTTTTAATATCGCTCATTTTAATATCAAAAATTTAGGTTATCTTTATAGCAGTATTATATTTTATATACCTATACCTATACACCTATATACTTTCTCATAAACAGCTGCTTATTTATTCGTCCGATTTCAGAGCAGCTCGTCTCGATTCGTGCGAGCTTCGTAGAGTCGTACAATACGGCTAGTTGCACGCACACAAACACCGTGTCAAAGACTGCCGAAAAGAAACGAGCGTGAGGTTTTTTCGTTACGGAATTTCTGGATTCGGTCCCCGCGCTCAAGGCCCTCGATAGAAGCTATGCAATAGCTTAAAAAAAATTAAATCGGTTTGATCAAATGGTCTGCGTGTGATTCGGACTTGTTAACCGAGTAAATGGTCCTTTGACTCTCAAAAGTAATATGCCTACATCTAAGCGCACTATCTCATGTAGGTACATGTAAATAATTATACTGAAAATTTCCACAAGTTTCAGTACTGACAGAATGTTGCGCTGCAGCGTGTACCGCTTAATAATGGATAATTGCGTAGTGTGACTTTATCGTCTACGTACACTCTCTGGCTGCACTTTTCACACAATATGCAGTTTTCAAAGAGAATGTACTCTTACAAATGATTAAAACCCATTGGTTCCACTCCTGAATCTAATATAAGTAATTTGTTTATGCCTGAGATCTTTCTTTCTAGAATAAATAATATATTTTCATTTATCACTTTCCAATGAAGCGTGACCTTATAAATAAATAATAAATAAGTAACTAATGAATAAATAATTAATGAAATCTAAATTTATTAGCTAGTTCAGGACAATTTTCCACAACATTGACTTATATATTATTCACTAATTGATAAGCGACCCTCTTGGCCTGAAACCAGTCGAGCTTACCCAAACTGCGTACATAAGTATAGAAGTGTATCTTAAGTAATTATTGACACGTGACTGAACATGAACATATGTATCGCGTAATTAGTGAATATGGTTTGTCAAATATGATAGAATTGGTCGATGTTGCCTTTGATATTTGTTTCGGCTTCATCGTATTTTTACGGCAAAGCTATCCTAGAAATTAATCTAAATAATTTTCAGCTGCCTTTTGACTCATGCAAATTGCTCAATTATCCAACAGTAGGCTGTTGGATAACCAAACCTTTGAACAGGAGGTAAAATTATATTAGATTTTGAAACCTTCATTAGATGCATTGTGCACATGGAGAAGGAAAAATTCTATCCTCCGTAGTTGTGCAGTTTTCGCAGTCCATTACAATTCGCTAGTTTTTTTTTCAATTCTATACGGCCATGTTGAACATGTGGTACCTCTTTGAAGCGAAACCATTTTTAGGCGCGTTGAGTACTTTTGACTTTTTATACTGACTATATTCATTCGACAGCCTTCGTGGCGTAGCAGTAGTGAACGCGGCCACTACGCACGAGGCGCTGGTTCGATCCCCGCTGAATGCAAATATTTGTATGCATGAATATGGATATTTGCATTGGCCTGGTCGTGCTTCGGAAAGCACGTTAAGCAGTCGGTCCCGGTTGCCATACGAACATCTATGGCATTCGTTACGGGTAGTTGGAGCCCTCAAAAATCCAACATCTGGTGTTGCGGCAATGCTTCGCCTAGTAAAGCGGACCCCAGACTCCAAGTTAAAAGCTTCGGATGTAACTAGGATTAACGCTAGGATGTAGAAGAAGTGGAAAATATTATGTCGTAGACGAAGAAGCTTAATAATTGTTGTTTTCATTTCTGTCGACATGAGTGCCACATTTTTTTTTTATTTCGGTCAACTAATCATATAAACTTCAGAAGTTACATTGTTACGTCTAAAGCCAAGTCTGCAAAGTATATATAAACAAGATAATAAAAATCATAACCAGGTTTTTATTATTTAGAATTCTAACATGCCAGACAATCAAAAATAAAATACATTCAAGTCTTACATTAATGTAAAAACTCGACGGATGAAAATATTATTCGGATTATATATAACTAGCGATCCGTCCCGGCCTCGCATGGGTGG
The DNA here is from genome assembly GCA_949126895.1 of Eilema caniola. Taxonomy (NCBI): domain Eukaryota; kingdom Metazoa; phylum Arthropoda; class Insecta; order Lepidoptera; family Erebidae; genus Eilema; species Eilema caniola. The sequence goes on along the minus strand of OX421479.1, from coordinate 10,268,296 downwards.
AAAAAACGTTGAACGTTGAACCGTGAAACTCCAATCTAGCCTATGTTACTCAGGGTGAATGTAGCTTTCCAATGGTGAAAGAATTTTTGAAATCAGCACAGTAGTTTTTAATTCACAAGCATACAAAAATAAAAATCTTTCCTCTTTATAACAGTAGTGTAGAAAACACACAAAAATACAAATCTTTTCTCTTTATAATAGTAGTGTTGATATCATACCGGATTGTAAAAACCTAATAACTTAGAAAAAAAAAACAAAGAACAAAACTCAATAATACAGCCACTCGACCAAATATCCAAAATTTTACATTTACATTCATATATTGCTACGAAGGGTACAGTCCTAATAACTTTGGCATGTTTCAGAAAGTAACTAAACGATGGGAAGTGACGCGGGCGCGTCTCGAAACACAAACAAGTACTATCAACTGTCAGTGACCCTTTGTATCAAACTTTGCTCAATTAGCATAAAGGATGGTTCGGAGACAAGGTTGGACCACTGCAAACAAACTATACGGGTGTTTATATAAAAGTGTAGTTATTTATTCTATTACAGGGTTATGGAAAGATCACTATCTCTCAGTCGGTTCCTCATTATTCAGGATTCAGGTCAAGTGCTCGTTCGAACGATTTTATAAATTCGACTTGACCCACGTTCAGTCAGTAGGGTTGTGAGTAATAATATTATGTAGTGTGACATTCCTTGAGTAACATGATATTCTCAATGGATTGCCTGCTTACAGTCGGTGACGTTTATAGGAAATTACAACGATTTCGTGATCTGAAGGGAAAAACAAACTTAGGATAATATCAAATCAAATTGTCTTTGATTTGCGATAAAACAATATGCTTTTACTGCAATAAAGCAGTAAAAATATTAGTTCCTATTTTTACCATTTCAGAGAATCGTGGGTCTTATTAATATTGTTCTTTTTTTTTAAATTCGCACTATAGCAGTATTTTTACAAGATTTAGCTTGATCTAAAAATGCTTAGTATATAAACTAAATCAGGAAACATTTATTAATGTGAATATGCTTGCGAATTCTTTTTTACCTTTTTGAATTAATTCAAGCAAAACTTTAGTTATTTTAAACATATTAGCATAATAAAAAGTAGCCGAGTGTTTGCCTTATATGACCCTCGTCTAAAAATTGTCTACTCAACTCAATTTAAAATATGCATAAAAAAACATTTTGCTTGCGTATTTCACAACGTTTACTAACAAACGTTAATATCTTTTGGTACACACAAACAGGGTGAATAAGGAAAAATAGGGAAATGTTGCCAAAATACGAACAACTTCTTTAAAAGTAATAACGAGATAACGTTGCCCACCATTTTATTCGTATTTACTCCATTCGACTGTATTTAATAATACTGCCAGAAACAAAATTGGAATTTTACCAATAGTTCCCGGCACAAAAACGAGAGAAAGATAATTTTGGAGAAAGCTGGTAAATAGAAGGTTGTTGTCTTTAAAGCATGCGGCAAACAGTAATTTTAGGGCGGGCAGAGAATACAAAACTGAATACTTCTCAGGTAATTCTAGTCATTGTATTACTCATCTTCTGGGTAGGTAGGGTAGAGTAGATATTATTCGTTACTTCGATGACACTGACGCCTTCCGCAGTCGCCTTGTTGAAGTCCTCCATGGTGCATATATTTGGCCACAGCGGACACGATAGAAGGTGGGCTATCTGTGGGCTATCTGTCACTAATGACTGCAGAGTTTATTTTCGTGTTTGAATGCGTTAATCTCTGAATTCTTTTTGGATTTTATAGGCCACTTCTCGGGAAAAGTTATAGGTTATAAAACACCACTTTATAACCCTAAGGAATCAAGCAATAAGAAAGAACCTTAGGAAGACACAGGTGGTCGGCTGCGTGAACTGATTAGACTACTCAGTTAAAACCGCGGGGAACTTTGAATATAACGTTATTTTTGTACTTACTATGACCAGAAGACAATAAGCTGAAGATGAGTGATGAGATGATGAGTAGGGTAGCCAGGGCTCACTGGCGAGTGTTTGTGCTGTCAGTGGGAAACCCAAATGCTATTCCTGCTTTGTCTTCTACGCTGACGGCACAAAAACTCTCTGTGTTTACAGGGTCGGCAGCACGAGTGTGACTCCCCTGGTGTTCCACACGTTCACGGTCAACAAGACCACGGTAACCACTTTCTATCAGGTGAGATGTGTGCTTATCTGCCACTGAGGTATAAAATAAAGCCTAAATAACCTTTTAATTTTCGGATCACATAGACATTGTAATTAAAAGTTGGACGTACACTTCTCGGTTTTGTTCACGAGAGCCCTATGCTAAATGGGTTCTGATTAACCGTCGTCCACGGCAAATCCTTGCAAACTCAAACATCCGAACTGATACTAATAACGGACCGGGAAGGTTTGAGCATAGAAACTATTGTAACTTGCGTGTTTGCACGTACATCTTATCTTACCTGATGCAGGTTATTTAAAGCTATTTTTTAGCGAATTCGGTCGCGATTTGTAGCTGTTTTTTTTTTTACTTCATCTACGTAATTTTGAAGTTTTAGAACGCTAAAAGTTTGTCAATATGTTTTTCTTTAGGGCAACGAGTATTCTTCATTCTAGTGTTAATCCTACGGGTTTGGCCAACTTCGACATTTTCCGTGAAGTGACTGCCATCTGACTGCAGTTAAACCAGTTGTTGGAATTTTGAGGGCTCCAACTACCCGTAACGACTGCCATAGATGTTTGTATAGCCACCGGGACCGACGGATTAATGTGCTCTCCGAGGCACGACCAGACCAATGCAAATACCCATATTCATGTATACAAATATTTGCACTAAGCGGGGATCGAACCCGCACCTCCTGTGCAGCGGCCGCATTCACTACCACTTCGCCACGAAGGCTGTCGGGAAAATAGTATTCGTAAATATTTTAAAACTAAGATTTATTAAACGTAACCTCAAATAAAATGTAGGACTTTGCTAGAGCCCTTTCAGTAGCTAGGATAGTATAGTATAGATTGAGTCAATCATTTTGCTCTCGAATGTATTTACACTGACTCCTACGTTTCGTTTCAGTCACGAGAATGGAAACGGGGACAAAATCCTCTTCCAGCCCTCTATGGGAACTACATCGGGTCTGACAGCTTTTTAATTTCTGTCTGCATTGTCCGGACGGTCAAGCTCGAACCACTTACGCAAGAACACAAGTTCAAGTTGATCAGGATAACTATATTTTCCTGATTTATTATATTCTTCGGTTTATTCTTTACTTGTGGATCACCTACTTTTTACATATCTATTAAACACCTTACCCATTTACATAGCATACATTTCATCTAAAAACGTCATATTCGGAATATTTACGAAGGTGCGGTAGTCCTAAAACAACATGGTACTTTTTGACTAGTGGCTAAGGACAAAGTGTAGCTCTGATATTTGGCTATGAATATCATATTTTTTCTTTTTGCTGAGTAGGAAAACCTTTCTTGAAATAGGGGACAAAATTGTAAATGTACTTTCACTGTGTACAAAATGTGTATTGTACAGTCAAATTACTTATCGGTCAAAAGTAGTTTAAATTTTCGAGTGGATATCTTAATTAACTTAACATGAAAATTAACTAGGTAATTATACAATGAAATTGAATTCAATTTCACAAGCTGGTTAAGCTATGCTTAACATAGGTCTAGATAACGTTATATTAAATGTTTTAGAATATTTATTTATTTATTTATTTACGACAGCCATAGCTGCCTACGGGTGGTTGTAGAAGTGGCGATCAAATCAGTTGTCTGATATCATATCCGTAAAATTTCTCAGCTTGTATGTATTCGATGTGTATACGTGAATATGTAGGTGTGTCTATGTATATATGTAAGTGTGTCTATGTATATATAATTATACATGTATCTTTGTGTATATGTATACCTATATATGTATGTATTTTTTTATATATATATTGGTTTGTGTATGTATGTAGTTTATGATTTATCTATATATGTATTATATGGATTCATTATTATGTTTATACATTTTAAGAAAGTGTTATTAATTGTCATCACAAAATTAATTTTTGTACCACAATAGGTTACACTGTCACCGTAACACTTCGTGCACCTACCTTTGCAATAAATATCTCTGCATCACCCTAAGGTTGACTGGTAGAAAATGCCCATGGCATTAAGTCCGCCTTTGTACAATCATTTTGTATTTGTGCAAAAAGTTTAAATAAATAAATAAATAAATAAAATAAAACTAAGCATAAAACTAGTTGTGTACTCATTTACCCCAATAACCGACCATCAGTAAGATTAGAAAAAAGACGGGTTGCACTCTGGGAGTGCCGGCAGAAGTGAAAACATTACCTTTTTTTCTTTCTTCGTTATATACATAGAAAAAGATAAAAAGAACATACCATACCATACCTATAATATAGCGCTAATCATAGAACCTATCACTTATTTTCTGCTAATTTTCTGTCAGAAGAAATTAATAAATTATGAAAAGAAAAAATAATCACAAAAAATTATAAATTACAGAAAGAAAAAATAATCATAAAAAAGTAATAAATTACAAAAAGAAAAAATAAACACCAAAAGTAATAAATTATAATAAGAAAAAACAATCACAAAAAATCCCTGAAGGCCAGGTGGTTTGAACCCGATACTATCTGAAACTATAAGGACTTACAGTCGAAGTGCTTACCGTTTAAGCTACGACGCTATCTACTGTAAATTGCAAAATAGATAGTCTGTACCAATCTTGTATGACGTCAGTCGTCGGTTATGGTTCAAAGGTCAACTAATCCTGACGCTTCCTTAACATTTTACACCCATCCAACGCCGCTAAAGAAGTTTTCACTTCAAAAATACAACATCAAAAGACAGAAATAAATCTGAACATCTGTGCTTTTATAAATGTACTAGGTACTTTTAAAATCTACATAATCCATGTCAGGTCATAATGGTCCATAAAAATTTGAAGAGAACATTGCGTAACAAAAATGTCGGTCACAAAATATCTAGGGAGGTAGGTATCTTAGACACAAGGCTGTTCAGAGTTATAACGATTTTAGTTCGTTTGATATGAACACGAGAACCAAACACTTTGTCTTTTTGAATTGAGTTCTAAATTTACTTTACGTACGTTTGAGTATAAGTATATATAACATGCTTGGTTCTTTTTCTGTGGCTTTACTTTTCACATGTAGTATTGGATAGTGAATGTAAATATAGAAACCCGTTTTAGAGTTACTTTTTAACTGAAATTCGTAAAGAGATTTCGTTGCAACGGCATGATTGATGAAATGTTTACTCTAGTATATTTATACAACCCTCCTTTGATACGCTATGCTAGAGGATGCCATAGTTCATTCGGCTACAATGGATAAACAGAATTCTCACTAGGAATACAATTCAAAAGTATCACCATTCAGGAGCTTACGATATTCCGAAACACAAAGGGAAATAACAACAGTAAGCGTTGCCGTGATCACACCGCAGCCACACCGTTACCGGGCTACCGGCAACGTTGCAGTTTAGTATTGGACATATTATCACTGTTCGTACCTTCTTGTAATACCTTGATACACGTGTGATATTCGTGACTAAAATTGGATTGGATTGGTTCTGAAAGAATTATTAAAAAGAAAGAACTTTTTAACACTATCTTATACTAGATAGTTTACATATCGACAGAACACAATAATTTGTAACCTTGATATCTGGTTGATGTTTTCATAATTATGATATAACATAAGGTATTACTAATTTTTCTAAATACATCTTCCAGTTAGTCAGCGTCTTTTACAAATTCAATAAACTGAATTTATATCTGAAGTGTGTGGATGTGAAGTATGAGTTAGGTTAAAGTTGTCTCGTTAATAGTAGACTTTATTCTTTACATCTATTTCTCCGTCCTTTGCTCACACTTCACGTAATGTCGACGTTGAATAATGGTATAGCACCATCTCTCTTTTTATTTCTTTTATTCTCTTTATAATAACACCTGTCGGACTAAGGAGTCAATATAAAACCATACGTAGCATACTTCCTTCTGCTTTTTGTTTTAAGAATATTAGCAACCGAAATTATCGAAATTACTATTATTCCCTCTAACCCCTCCAACTAAGCTAGTGGTAGGAGTGGGTTCACGTCGGTAGTGTAATGGCCAGGATTCGAACCCGGGACCTCTCGATCATAAGGCCGACTCCTTAACCACTAAGCTACCGACACTTAATTCTTTATTCTTCTCATCTTAATTCTATACACTGGCCTGCAAAAGTAAGTATCACAGTTTTCAAATGTAATTTTTTTCTCAAGTATAGTAGGTAGAGATTTAAGATTAAAAACGTTTTGTTGCAAATTTTTTAGGCTTTAATTCTTAGAAAGTAGTAAACTATACATTAGTAAAAATTTTAACTTTAAAAGATAAAACAGTGAAAATATACATTTTTAGCTTTGTGTCAAAAAAATTAACTAAAATATATTACATATTACATATTTAATTTTTAATAACTGGTATTGCCTCCTCGAGCTCTGATTACAGCTTCGAGCCGGTTTCCGCCGGGAAGTCGCCGGCCACCACCTACTACCCTCAGGGCACTGCAGAGCACAGCAGGCCCTGGGAGGATATTCCCCAACATCGGCTCCGAAAGCTCTAAGCTGTAATGAGAGCTCGAGGAGGGAATACCAATTATTAAAAATTGTCTATTTTCACTGTTTTATCTTTTTAATTTAAAAATGTTACTAATGTATAGTTTACTAGTTTCTAAGAATTAAAGCCAATGACCAGATGTCAATTACCCAAAATACCCAAAAAACATGTCTCAACCTTTGATAATGCCATAAGGCGAAACCGGTCAGGAATTTAATAACTAATGTGGAATAGTACAAGTGTTTTCATTGAAAATGTGTAGCAAATTCCACCAAGTGCCATCAATCAACAGTATTAGCAGTAATACTTTTAGTTGAATTTTTTGACACTAAGCTAAAAATGTTTAAAGTTAAAAATGTTACTAATGTACAGTTTACTAGTTTCTAAGAATTAAAGCCTATAAAATTTACAACAAAACGTTTTTGAATCTTAAATCTCTACCTTCTATAGTTAAGAAAAAAATTACATTTGAAAAGTGTGATACTTACTTTAGCAGGCCAGTGTAAATAAGGACCACTATTTCAGAATCGATGATATCTGGAAAATAGCCATGGCGGATTGTTTATAATTTTATCTATATATAAATCATAGAGAGATAGATCCATAGATTGCATAACAATGGCTATATTCATGTCATAGATTATCTAGCTTGTATAATGGCTGCACTCTGCAGATAAGGTGGGGAGTGATGAGCAGTGTTGCCGTTGCAAAATTTATTTAATAATGTGTTTTATTATAAGTAGTTTATATATGTATACCGCTTTTATGCCCTGCGCCTGTTCAGAATAAAAGCATTTATTTTTCTTTCTAAAATAAAAAATTGTGTAGCTAGCCCCGTTACTCACCATCGGTTCCTCGAGTTAAGTATAAGTATAATTGCTATAAAAGTGTTTGTAAAACATGATCAAAGCAAAAACCTTTAAATAATGATCTTCAACATTACTAAATTTCATAACTAGTTTGAGTCGGATGAAAACAAAATAATATAATCTTGTTCTCATGTGTATGTATAAGGCCTAAGATTTTTCGTAATGAACGCATTTTTCTTTTGCCAACTTTACTTACCTGTAGGCAAACACGAACGAGAATTTTTCTTAAGGGCTTAGCCTCTTATGCTTCGCAGCTTAACCGTTAAGCTCTGCGTGACACATGTTCCTGATTACAGTTACGATTATTAAGCTGTTGACAAATGGCGTCACGATTATACTTCTCGGCAAATAACAGAGCAGTATAATATTTCTAATTACTGCTTTCTTTTATCCGACATATTTCGGCTTCATGAGAAAGGCTGATGAGAAACCAGGATAAATTCTTGAGAAAATATATCGTATTTTCTTTTACAACTTTCTTTGTTTGCTTTAATAAATAGAGAAAATATTTTAGATAGGGCATTTAAGGAAATATGTTGTCGTATATAAATTGGCGGCGTTTATTAAGATTTTATTCACAAAAAATGTAAACAGTACTATTTGTATGCAATGCTGTACATCGTATGTAGTCTAATTTAATAAGAACAAGTGGGTCAACGAGCGGTTGGAATTAAACCATAAATGACCGAGCGACCGAAGGCAGCGAGAGTCTCCCTTTCGACAAGATGGCCGATTTTACTTTTGTCCGTAACTATGCTGTTTGTTCGGTTAGGTTAGTTCCGGTCCAGAAGGCGCATTTCTTAATCTAATACCGTAAGATACAATTTCAGTAGCATACAGTTTTTTTGTTGTAATTCTGTACTATAACGGACAAGCATTATTTCTAATTTATGGTAAGGGACATGCTATTTTTGAAACTAGTAAGATTACGTAAATATTTATCATATGGATTTAAAGAGTTGTTACTTTTGTCATAGAGGCCATTGAGATCAGAATAGGTGACAAAAAGTTACAGATGAATTTGTAAAAAAAAGTTTATTGACTTTTTAAGGTAAGAGACAAAAAGGTTTTTTTTTACTCCCACCTAATTCAACATCTTTTATAATAGTATATTTCATTACTAGTACGGAATGGCTGTCATTGCAAAGAGTTCCGACAAATGTCTACCCGAGCCGAAGGCGAGGGTTGACAGTCGGAACGAGTTACAATGACGGTTCCGTACGTGTACTGAACGACTATTTTTAATACAGTTGCGAAAAAATGAAGCAATTTAATCAAATTATAAAAACACAATAAACTCAATTAACTAATCATTTATTTCTTATAAAAGTTATAATTCTCATATACATTGAAATTGGTACAGTTTTTTATACTAACTGGGGAAGTTTTAGGTTGCATATTTACTGTTTGAGACAAACTATTATTAATTTCGTATGATTGTTCATGTATATTTGTCATACAATGGCGTTTGCTAGTTGATGGAATTGGATCTGATGAATTATCATTATCAACGAAGGTACTCGTAGAGGGACGAACGTTCTCTTCAGCATGTGAAGGAGACGGACTGGACCTTAAATTAATGGATTGTGTGATCTTTTTCCCAGTTTCTAGTTTGTTGTTTAATGAATCACCAATATAGCTTTCTGCAACTTTGTCCGATTTCCAACCACCTAGTCGCTTTAAGGACGTCAAATGGGCTCCTGAATCTGCCAATAATGTAGCAGAGGTCCTTCTGAAGCTGTGCCCAGTATAAAACTCAGCATCCGGCAGACCAAGAAACGTAGCTATTTCTTTTGGCATATTACCAAATTTGTTTATGCCGATTACTTGAGCTGTACACTTCCCTTTTTGGAAATTTTGAAAAAAACGGTCGGATTTTCCTTTTTGGGACCGCTGGTTCATATATTTTTTCACTATTGTGAGAAAATCTCCTTCAACAACAAAGCTTCGCGGTATCTTATTTTTTGTGTTTGGAATCTTGATAAGTAGCATTTCTCCATGGGCTTCAATATCTTTTAAAGTAATATTGGCTAACTCCTCTCTGCGGCAAGCTCCAACAACGCCAAAAATCAGAACAACCTAAACAAAACGATTTGATTCATATAAATAATGTATTGACTGTATTTTGCGATTTTGTAAACTGAACACTAAAGAAAAATGTAGATACTTATTAATTAATAGATGTAGTATACTTATTAATAAATTACCTTTGTGGCTAAATAACAATCATCGGGAGCTTCTTTCAAAAACCTTTCCACGTCATTCGATGTTAATATTTTCGACTTTTTACTGTGCTTTCTTAAAACGACAATCAGACGGTTTTACCGTCTGATTGTCGTTTTAAGAAAGCATTTAATTTTGGATATTGACTTATATCCACGTTGTTCCTTATTTTCAGCATACTTTTTATCATCGAAAACCTTGACCATAACGTAGAAGGTTTTTTTTTCATATATTTTTTCACTATTGTGAGAAAATCTCCTTCAACAACAAAGCTTCGCGGTATCTTATTTTTTGTGTTTGGAATCTTGATAAGTAGCATTTCTCCATGGGCTTCAATATCTTTTAAAGTAATATTGGCTAACTCCTCTCTGCGGCAAGCTCCAACAACGCCAAAAATCAGAACAACCTAAACAAAACGATTTGATTCATATAAATAATGTATTGACTGTATTTTGCGATTTTGTAAACTGAACACTAAAGAAAAATGTAGATACTTATTAATTAATAGATGTAGTATACTTATTAATAAATTACCTTTGTGGCTAAATAACAATCATCGGGAGCTTCTTTCAAAATTCAAAAAATCATATTTCCACGTCATTCGATGTTAATATTTTCGACTTTTTACTGTGCTTTCTTAAAACGACAATCAGACGGTTTTACCGTCTGTTTGTCGTTTTAAGAAAGCATTTAATTTTGGATATTGACTTATATCCACGTTGTTCCTTATTTTCAGCATACTTTTTATCATCGAAAACCTTGACCATAACGTAGAAGGTTTTAATTTTGCTGAGAGTTCGGAAAAGTATGCCAACATAACATTTTCTGGAAAACTATTTGCTTTTTTCTCTTCTCTCCACGCAATAAATTCGTCGTATGTAGATATGTAGCGACTTTTTGACTTTTCCGGTAAAATGTTCTCCGAAGCATTTTGTGCAATTATACTGAGTTCCGGTGGTGTCAATTCAAAAAAAATTAGGTCGAAATTACTCATTTTGTGTAAAAAACAATTTAAACTCGCGAAAAAAATTTCGGAAAATGGCGCCAACCGTAGAATGTAAGCAGTTTTTTTTCACCCATTCTGGTAGGCAAAGGGAACTGCCTATACAGCCAAGTCTTTAGTACTTACTATTTTTTATTATAAGAAATGAAATTGAAATTTAATGATATGAAATGAACTGAAACCTTACCTAACTCATTCAATCAAATAATTAATTCTGATATTGGAAAAATTAGTATAGGTAGCTTCTTTTTAGAAACAAATAAACCTATTTGCATGAATCGCAAAAACTTCTATGATTTTTTTTATCATGGTTGTTTTTTTTTAATAGAAATTATTTTGACAATTGGGAAAGAAAATGCACGAGTTCGGGAAAGGCAAAAAAAGCAAGAGTGTGAAATAGCCCAGATCCCGAACGCTACACGTCCAAAACGCCACTTTTTGAGCAACTGTATTAAAAATTATTTTTTTGTTGACTTCTGCTTTTTGATAGGCGGGAAGAAAAGGGAGAAGTTTGCTGTCGCATTATTTTTGAACGGATCTTGATAATTTTTGACTAAAACATCAAGGACATGATTCCATACAGGTTGCCATGAAAAGAAATGCCTTGTAAAGTTGAACTTTGTTTTTCAAATAAAACAGATGAGAAAAAAGAGGGTGGTTTGCTGTAGTGTTTTTAAGAACCGATCGTCATTATTTTTGGCGAAAAATCCAGGACTGTTTGAAATATATAAAAGGATACTAGATTTTATTTAAGGGTACAGTCAGCGTCAGAAATATCTCGACCACAAAGATTGAAAATTATCTTAAAATTCGCATATTTAGAGCAAATCAAACCATTTTAATGATTTAAATTGTATTAATTTCTGAATTAAGGACGTGTCCCAAAAACAATCAGTCTACAGGAAGGTGTAAAAATCAAGGCATTAAGATCATTTTGCGTACGTTTTTCATCAAGATCGATTTAGTGCTTACTGTACCAGAAAAATGTGGCAAAAAGTACTCGCGAGGTCTACTGTTACTGTCACACAACTACTAGATTTTTCATTTTTAAAATATTAAATTGATAAATTACAAACAAGTATACATGTCTTTTGCTAAGAAGTAACTATTGTTTTCAACAATTTTCAACCAATGTCGGTGATGGCCTTCGCCTAACCGGATTTTGATCAGCTGACTACGGGCCGAGCTAACCCAGCAGATTTAAATTCAGCTGTAGGGGTCTTAGGTAAGGTAGGTCTTGCCCTAAGTACTTTGCCAGCTGGCTGATGCCCCTAGACCTGAACCCTTGTACCGTCGGTACTGTGCTCTGAATGTTTGGACCGGAAGGTTACCGTAGCCAAAGTAAAAGGCAGAGTATATGAGCGAAACCTTATTTTGAATAGCGCTATGTTTGTCCCAGAATTAAAATAAAGGAAAAAAATGGCTTAGCGCCTAATGTTATTATGAATTCTGTTGAATGATAGTGGAATATTTATTTTAAATTCATTTCATTACATGAATAAGGATATTTTATTTGAAATACAATATATTTAGTAATGAATGCGTGTAGGACTGAAATTCATTGATCCTGAACTGAAAGTTGTCTGAAGTAAACTCATTACGAAGTTCCTAAGGATCATTAGCGGTTTGCATCATATTTCCTTCAAATAACATCTTGGTACTGATGTAACCGAAACCACTGAAGAAACGAAAATCGGTTGATTATTCACTGTTACTGAATTCCAAATTCAGAAAATAATGAAATTGATGAATTTTTCGGCGTATTACGAAAATGTCTGAAAATGAGAATAAATATATGAAATTTTACGTTGAGTTTTTATGGCTTAATCCCTTTTACTCGCTGGTGACAGACTCTTAGTGACAGATTGCTTTGCGATTTCAGAATTTAGGAGCAATAATCTTGACGTTAATGAGTATTGTTTCGTGACCTACATGAACAAAGTTAATAATAGTTTCTAGTGATATAAGTTTTCAAGTTATAACTAAAAATGATGAAGGTAATGTTTTGTTTGAATTTCTTAAATAGATTTAGTTTATTAAAATTATTTATTTATGTAACCAATCAATTCATCACACACACATCACAAAATCTTCCTCATATAACAAAGATTGAAACCTTGTGAAGATATTTTTTTTAATGTTTGTTACATAGGTAACACACAAATATTATATGTACTCAGGGGTGTATGGTGGCTCCATACACCCACCATAGGTTAGATATAATTTCTTGCTACGGGCTTGAAACAAGCTGTCATCTAATTAAATACTTCAAAGAAAATAGAACCTTGAGCATATCAATAAATTCTAGGAAACCATGGAAGTTCATATCAGAATATTAAAATAATTTTGTAGCAAGTAATTGAGAACGAGAGGCAATAATGGCGTTGTAATTAATTTACATCATAATTTATATTTAGGGAGCAATGTTATCTGAATTTAATTGTACTAATAATAAAATTGATAACTACCTAGAAACGCTATATAGCAAATGACAAAGCGCCCACTTGATGGCTGTTACGTGGGAATGAAAATCATATTTAGTATAAAAACTTTTCAACAAAAAATGAAAACAACATACACAAAAATAATAAATCCTTTTTATTTAACTTTCATTACTAACTTCTTAAAGTAATGAAACTATATCTAAGTATATATTTTTGGTAATAGTTAAGTTTTTATTTTCACATTTATATGGGACCAACTTCGGAGTATATTCTTTCCAAAAATAAAAGAATTATAAAAATCGGCCTACTCTGTAAAAAAGATATGCGTGGCCATACATAAAAAAAATATACGCGTCGACTTGAAAACCTCGTCCGTTTTTTCGTCGGTTGAAAATGTGGTTGTTAACACCTCTGCCTACCTTGTAAACCTTTTGCTTCTACTCCCATAATTGTTATCGTATATGCTCGTCGGTTGTGGGTAATTTTAATCTGATCTGGTGCAGGGGTGAGGCTCCTCCATGAATAGTCACAGCTAATTTAGTTTAGAAATATTAAGATAATAATACTATAATGTAGCTAACTTCTTTAAAAGCATTTGGTCACCCTACCGGTTGCGACAGAGGGTATCCTAGGGAATCTACGTACTATAAAAATCTAGTGTGGGACAAGCGATGATATATTATAAAGTATAGATACGTTGTCCGCATTCTGAAATAGCAACACTCAATTCTCTTTTTCCTCCTTTTATGCACCAAGAGAAGCGACAATAGGCTACGTAAAAAATACGTCTTTAATATTAAATACATAATAATAAAAGGAAAAAAAGATATTGTATTTGGCTCACGAGGTTATCGACATGTTTAATGTGGATTCGGCAATTATTGTTCCGATAGTCGTGTCGGTTCACGGACTGATTGCTAAGAGCCTCGACCAACATCTCAAGAGGCTCGCGTTAGACAGTTGGGTCAAGGGCCTGATACAGAAGGCGGTACTCCTCGACACAGCACGCCTCAAAAGGAGGTTACTTTCCCTGGAGCCCTAAGCACCGGTAGTTTGGTTCCTGTACCCGATACCGGTGGAGCACTACTCTTTTTTATTTTTTATTTCTTTATTTATTTGTTTATTACACAACACAGATTACAATTGTGATTATAATAAAAATAAGATTAAACAATCAGAGTCTGAATCGTAATCCAAAAACTTGTGTTAACAGAAAAAGCAAGAGAAATTAATTAACCCTAAGTAATAACCATTCCAAGGAATACATATTTATAGTAGTTATTTAGTTAGTCAGTTACCGATTACAGATTTACAGAGCTGAGTGCGGAATAGAGGACATTCTTAAGTGAACCAATAAACGTTGCGATTTTAGCGAATATATCAAGTTCTTTGTTATTTTTTGCCAAATCGTTATATTGACGAGGCATCCTGACCAGACGGTTATAGAGCGAAATATTATTTTTTATAAACCTGTAGTAAAGAGATTTGTATGATTGGATCTGCGCGCGCTGTGTCTGGTGTTGAATTTAATTTGACATAGCAAGTAAGGCGTATCCAGTTTGAGTGAATTATTTTATAAAGATGAACTAAATCAAAATATATGCGACGGATTTCCAACTTTTGAACATAATAATGATTTGTGCGACCTAACTGTTGACGGTAGCAAAATATTCGTAAGCATTTTGTTTGAACGCCTTCAATTGTATTTTTATGGACCCTGCAGTATGGTGACCATACTGGACTGCCAAATTCCAAAATGCTTCTAACAAGTGCATAAGATATAAACAGTAATGTTTCTGGTCTTTTGAAGGCTTTCGTGGATCTAAATACAAAACTAAGGAGTTGATAGGCTTTCATTGTTATATTTACGTTATGTGCTCGAAATGAAAGCTTGCTGTCGAATAAAATACCCAAATCCTTAGCTGTATCGCTCTTATTCAAAATCTGGCCGTCAATCGAGTAGTTATTAATGATAGCAAAATGCTTGTTACTGAAAGTTATAATAAAGCATTTGCTGATGTTAAGATACAATGGTTTACCTTACACCAGCCTGAAATGGTATTCAGATCTTTTTGTAACAGATCGCAGTTATTAGAGCTGAAGATCGTGTTGAATATTTTTAAATCATCAGCGTAAAGCAAACATTCACATGACAGACACTCGATAAGGTCGTTAACGAAAATAATGAACAAAAGCGGCCCCAAATGGGACCCCTGTGGTACCCCAGAAGTAACTGTTTTTACAAAAAACATACACTATGTATTTAAAAATGTCATTTATAAGCAGTTTTAAAATAAATAAATAGGAATAATATAAATATAAATAATAATATTATAATTCATGTAATTTAAATTAAACTTTTTATACTTTGTGTCTGCGTCAATTGTGAAGGCCCAGTTTTCCTGCATGGCCGTGTCTATAATAATACGTCACTAGAGACGAGCATATTCTTTACTTGGACATGATTGTATCGAAGAGAATAATCTTATAGGAAAATCTGATAATAGGTACTTACCCAATAAGGCCTCTGTACAACAGTGGTCGAGTTTGGATGTGGTTTTAGGTTTCGTGGCGCCAATGACCTTAATAGGAAAATCTAATAATACTTTGGCCAACAAGACCCCTGTTTTGTTTGACAGGATTCGGGTTCGACACATTTCATAATTACGAATGTGTGTCTTGTGTACAGAACTAAACATCTAACAGAAGCTACATCCTACAGCTAGGTTTCAATTACACGAAACATTAACTTTATTGGACAATACGATCTGCTATTTACTTTGATAGCGCAAACACATCACGAAGAGTATATTTGATCGCAAACGTTTCTCATATTTCGTGCTGCTATTAAATGATGAAAATTCATTCCACCAATAGTGAAATGGTTTTAGAAACAGTATTTTTCAAATTGTTACCATACACAGGCACATCACAATAACTGAATATTGCTAAAAATTGTGTATGTAGGTCGCTCAGTACTAATTTCACGATAACGTTTTTAGTTTAGTCATTAGTTATTTTTTTATTAATGGTATGTCAATATAATTCCACCCAGCCTGTCGGCAAGCTGTGAATTAAGTTGCCAATAATGCTAAAAGGTTGGTCTCCAGCATGACGACCTTGAGAAATGCTGTTTCACGCCGCATTTAAAGAATAGTTCTTTGTGTGGAGTGTGGGAGGATGAAATCATTTCAATGTTTACGACAATTTTATGAGAATAAAATTATAACTCTACTTTTTGCTACACCGTAGCCGGATAAAATGGCAGAGGGTTTGTTTCATGGTATGATTTCTTTTGTTTATTCGTCATTTGATTGACTTGTAGTCACTGGCCGAGTTCACAACTGTATAGTGCGTTTTTTCTAGCTACCCGCAATAATTGAACTTAAATATTAATTCACTACACTAAACACCGCTACTACACATCGCATGTGCTAATGTACAGGTTTCTTAAATAATTGTAGCTCAGTACTTAATTAGCTTCATTAGTGAAATTAAGTGGTGTGGAACACATTAAAGTTTTGTTAAGAGCACTATTACGTGGTACTATTATGTGGGTTAAGTTAATGTCGCTCCCATTTCGTCTCATTAATTTCGGAGACACTTATCTCTGTGCCACTAGTAGTAATATTATATTAAATACAATAAATCAACATTATTTCTACTTTAATTCATTTTATTTTATCTAAAAGCATGGTTCCCAGCAGAGTAGAAATCGGTCCACCCCATCTCTTCCCGTGCGGTGTCATACAAGACGTCTAAAGAATAAGGCTGTTAAACATCAGACAGATATATACAGCCCAGGCTGGGGAGTGGCTAGAGAGGCCACACGGTAGTCTCTTGTACCGTCAGACGCACATCATTACCGGACACGCTTGCTTCGGGCGGTATTCATGCTGGTGAAGGAAACAGCAGAGCGAGCACAGCGCGATGAGCGAGACAGACTCGCGGACATCGCTGCCAGCGTTCGTAGGCGGCTCGGGCGTCGGAGGGTGCAGACCAACCTCCGCCCCCCATGAGCACGGGCCTGAGGGCGACGGGTGGAGCCGCCCGTCACCCTAGCAGAAGCAGGCTACGGTGGCGGCGCGCAGCCGCCCCATAACGGGGGCGAGTTGGGGACCGCGTGATTCTATCTCCCGAGGGGGGCCAGACCGAGAGGGATGGCCCTGGGTCAGCCGGGGTGCGATGGATATGTCACACGACAACCTCACCTTCGGCCTAGCACTACGACACACAGACGGCGTGTGGTTTAGTCTGTTCGAGTCCGACATAACCTGCCCCTCCGACTCCGGATACCCCGTGGGGATTTCACGCACGTACAAAAAAAAACAGCCCAGACTCAACCTTAGATGCATGGTTCGTGTTAACCATAGTGCCTGGAACACCGCAATTGACTCACCCCCTATTGCGTGGGTCCAAATCCAATGCTTGGTGAAATTCACTTTTACTTAACCTTCCGGGAATAAAGGCATAATTATTTGTATGTATGTATGTGTTATTTTATCTTTAGTCAAACTAACGGCTTTTAAAATTTATTCAATTCTGTCAATTCTGTCTGTTCTGTGTAATCTGGCGTTCATTTCCATGTCTAATTTCTGACGCAATACAAGACAAGAATTACTGTAACTACTCTGTAATTACGATTTTGACCTTAAAATTGCCTGATACACGTAACAAACTTTATTGTAATTCAAATCAGTGTCCGATTCTTGTCATGTTAGTGTCATTCAAACTGAATTAGGGTAGGTACTAGGTACGCCAGTAGTCGGTCTGGCTACCTTCCAAGTAGGAGGATAGTATTGATGCTGAATCTTTGATATATACACCAGACAAGTGAATGAATAATTGTTCTTTGAGAATTTGATTGAGCTCACTGATTAATCACGAAATTTCAGAAAGTATAACACCTACTAACTTGAAATTTAGCAAATAAGTTCCTTATAGGGTTTGACTTCCACTAAGAACGTATTTCACAACCCCCTCCTCCCAAGGGGGTAAAACGGGGGTTGGAAGTTTGTATGAAAATCCTAGATATTTGAAGTAAGAATCTTGAATTGATGGACGGTGTGGAAGTGTACTAATAATGTATCCTAAGAAATCAAGTTACGAGTTTACTAATAATCAAAGTTAAAACAGTGGAAAGGCTAACTCCACGCATACGAAGTCGCAGGCAGTCGCTAGTTAGTTATATAACAATAGGTGTATGAACTCCACCAAGAGGCTTAGGGGCTAAGCTGTTACAGCTTCTGATTGGTGGATAGGTAAGTTTCTGGCGTATGTTTTCCCCTCGGGGCAGGGAGATTAATCCTTCTAGACAAATGGCAATTCATAGGCCGGCGTAATTTAGAGTAGAATGATGAATATATGGGATTGACAAGTATTTTGACATTTATGACAGCCGTCAACGTATGTCAGTCCCATATATGGATCAATTTATTTCATTCTACAAACGTATTGCAATTTGTCTTGAGGGGCTGGTCTTCCAGCTATCGCTGTCGGAAAAATCTACACAGAAATCAAAAATAATATGTGAACCTCGAACTAAAAAGTAAAAATATTAGATACAATTATAAAACAACTATAAGACAATGATACCTCCTCTTCCAAATCAATATCAAGTTCTGTGGTATCCTGTATACTACGACGCTAATAGATACGATCAACCAATTAGTTAGGTGTAGCATATGATGTGCTAGTACCAGGTATATTATGGTGATAATTTATCAAATGTTACGGAACGCGTCACGGGACGAACATTACTCAGTCTAGCGGTTCTCTATTAGCCAAATTGGCAATTAGTCAAAATGTACATTACTGCGGATCAGGTACGGTTTGTACATGTAGTTTAGTATTTCACGTTGCGCATCATCATTAAATGTAGGCAGGCGTTAGATTTTTTTAAATATAGTACACGTCAATTTGACTTCAACTCACCTGATGGTAAGCAAGTCTCGGGAAAGAGGTTTACCATTACAGACAAGTACTGTGTTAATAACGGTGGCACTCAGGTTAACGGCCTCATCTGATGCCATGATCATTTAAAAACCCTTCATGCGCGAACCCGACTCTGATTTAGATAATCAGAGTCGGGTTTGCACATGAAGTGTTTTGTACCCTTAAATTGACGTAAATATTTATTTTATTTTGTTTTTAGTAAGTAAATGTCGTCACAGCGGCATGAGATTTTATATATAATCTGTGAAAATGTCAAATGCCTAGCTATTACCACAGCTATTACGGTTCACGAGACTATTCCCTGCATGTCAACTGTATAGCTATGTCGATTCATGAGATACAGCCTGATGAAAGACAGATCAACAGACAGACAGTAAAATTTTAGTAATAGCATTCCGTTTTACCCTTGGGGTACGAAGCCCTCAAAACGAATGGAGATTTTTATGCTATTATGAAGGAATTGGTGTGTTGTTAAAACAAAGTAAAGATTGTTGTGATTAAATTGGCAAGCAGTTAATATAATATAAGGAGATAAAACATAAAAGAACTTACTATTCAGATTTTGAGGTACGTGACTGGGATTGTGCATATTGCCAGGTAAATAAGTATGAGTGTGTATGTAAAGGTGTATACCTATTTCCTTGGCTTTGTTTCAAGTGTCACGGTAGTAATTAGTTCGCGACGACTGCTGTTATTGCACGAATAGCTACTAATGACCATGCGACACTATTATGCAGTTGCCAGATAATAAAAACAAAACGAATAACTGAGTATGTTTATTTACTCAGTTCAGTTAAGCATCGCATACCTATATTCCTATCAAAATGTAGTACAAAATGTCGACAGAGAACCATGTTTCCATGTTTATATAACTGAAACATAATGAATTGCTACTCCGAAATTGATTTATTTAAAAGCTTTTGGTACAAATCTGTATTCTATTTTCAAATAATCTGAAATTGGAACAGCAATGCGCCATTCTTTTTTATTAGTGTTGGCTTTTTGTCCATTGTAGGTAATACAATCAGATTACGTTCGAATGATCAATGCTGCAAAGTCGGGCAAATTTGTAGTTTTAGTATAGTTAATAATTACGGATTGCATACTGTCAGGTACCAGAATGCTTTCGATAATTGAATTGACGGCGAGTGAATGGCAATACTGGCATGCCGCTGCCGAACCCAGTCTGCTACACATTCAATTCGGCTAATGCACGATGTTTATTCCTGTATTGACAGCTTGTACTCGTATTTCATTTCCAATACATTTTACGAAAATGTAACTTAATATTGTGAGACTGTTGCTGTATTTAATTTCGAAATACGTTTAATTGGTTCAAATTCCCATCTCCTTTTTTTTTCTCCTGTCCTTGTGTACCTTGGGTCTCTTTGATTTATTGCTCTTGTGTTCTTGGCTGTATGTGTAGAATAAAAAACTGTTGAATTCAGGTATGATCTATTCTACCTATCTATGTACATAATTATAAATACATCACAATTTGTGATAAGTGAAGGATCCTAATTATAAATGTACAAATATCAAAATCAAATCAAATCAAATCATATTTATTTGTATTAAAGCTGTGTTATACATACATGTGCATGCAAGATGTAATTTAGTGGTTATGGCCAACATGTTTAGCCGTGTGTGTGGCGTACAAATGTGATTAATATTTATATCCAAAAAAACAAATTCAATAATACATATGAGTAAAAATCAAAATGTCAAGTAAGGTAATCAATTAAAATATTTCATTGCTTTAAATGTTATGTCAAAAAATGTCAAAATAAAATATATATCTAAAACTAATCATAACTGTATGTCTAACTATATGTACAAAACGGGTGTATGTTCACGAGTGGGTGTGTAATGTTCTTATTCCTTAATAATTTTGTTCAGTTTAAAGCAAAATAGTGCCGATATTTACTCAGTGCTAATACAGCATGCATTGGTTGGTTGGATCGGACTGGGCTGCAGTTGAAAACCAGCGCTGCGGATTGGACCAATCTGTAGCATTAGGTGAATTGCGGCCTTTTAGACACACACTCGAATTCTCTTCTTTTCTTTTTTAAATTATTAATTGACAGGTTTACTTGCAGTTAGCTTTGCAATTCTTTTATATGCGTGTGTTTAATAAATGAATTTTCTTTCTTTTTTTTGTTCTCTATGAAGTTATTTCAACATTCGTTTCATATGGCAATTTTTTTCTTCGTGGTTGTTTTTTCATACAGGTATAGAGCCTTAATATATTTTGCGGAAACTGACAGTCTATGTTGGTTACAAATATCTATCTATAGCGGCCCCGGTAGACCCAAGAATGACTGTCTTCACCATCATTAAGGCTACGTTCTGCGATATTGGCTCTATGCAGTATTGCTACATAACAATGGTTTATCTACCATGAATATCCAAAAGCATGTGGAGGAGGAAAACCCGAAAGGCGAAACCAGTACTCTGACGTGACGACCTCGAATACAATCGTGGTTTATACTATTGATAGATGGCCCTTGGTGGAATTTGTTAAACATATTGAATAAGACACCTTTTACCTTTCCATAGTGTTCAAACTACCAATGTAAACCTTTGAGCGTACCGTTAGGTGAAACCAGTCAAGTTGAAATGTAAAATACTGTGGAAAAGTACACGGTATCTGTTTTAACAATCGTGGTTAATGAAGTACTAAGGTTTCATCGACAAAACTTGACACACGCCAACGACGGGTATAGAACCAAAAAGACCATTATAACTAGTGAAGGTATACCTACACCTAAAAATTTAATCAAATACTAAACTGTAACTGAAATAAAATGATGCTATCATTTTATTTCAGTTACAGTTACGAGTCACATACGTAAATAAGGCTTTAATACCGCTGGGAAGTAGAACGAAATCGGTTTTCGTACAGTATTACGTCATCTTATCATTTTCCTTAGCATCCAAGATCATTTAGTTTCCATTTGCGACACATGTCCATCACATTTATTAATGCTGACGTATGGAAATGGGAAAAAGATTTTTCTTTTACACTTCCTTGTTTAGGTGATAAAGCTATTTTCAATGTGAAATGTTATTTTCCTAGCTCACTGATAATAATGTGCCGCAGTAATGGGCATCGAATGAATGTGGTATTGACTTCCGAAATTGATAAATGATTTGTTAATGACTGATCAAGCCTTGGTATTATATCATGAAGGATAGTTATACCACTAAGATGAAATCGATTTGAATATAGAACATCTACTTGAGCTTCTTCTTCTTCTTCTTCCTCGTAGCGTTAATCCCAGTTGCATCTGAAGCTTTCAGCTTGGAGTCTAGGGTCCACTTTTACCCGGCTAACTGCGAATTTGGCTGAACTTCGATATTTTCCGTGAAATGACTGCCATCGGAACTCCACAACCCAAAGGCGATATCGAAGCGTTGCATCTAGACCAGTTGTTGGATTTTTGAGGACTCCAACGTCACGTAACGAGTGCCATAGATTTTCGTATGGTAACCGGGACCGATGTCTTAACGTGCCCTCCAAGGCACGACCAAACCAATGCATTCCTACAAATATTTGCACTGAGCGGGGATCGAACCCGCGCCTCTTGCGTAGCGGCCGCGTTCACGACCGCTACGCCACGGAGGCTGTCGAGCGATTCAATCTACTTCAGATTATCTTATCTTATTTATCTGACCTACTTTAGTTCTTAATACTAGTCCACAAACACAGCACCTTTTTTTTTTTTTTTTTTTATTTTTTTTTTTTTTTTTTTTTTACGTGCGGGAAATCCCCACGGATACCCGCCCCTCCGGAGCCGGAGGGGTGGGTTATGTCGGACTCGAACCGACTAAACCGCACGCCGTCTGTGGGTCGTGGTGCTAGGCCGAAGGTGAGGTTGTCTTGCGACATATCCCTCGCACCCCGGCTGACCCAGGGCCATCCCTTTCGGTCTGGCCCTCCTCGGGAGGTGGGGACCACGCCGTCCCCGACTCAACCCCGGTGTGGGGAGGCGCGCATCGTCCTACGATGCGCGCCGCCGCCGTGGCCTGCTTCTGCTAGGGTGACGGGTGGCTCCACCCGTCACCCTCAGGCCCGCGCTCATGGGGGGCGGAGGTCTGTAAGCGCCCTCCGACGCCCGAGCCGCCTTCGGGCGCGAGCAGCGATGTCAGCGAGTCTTTCTCGCTCACCGCGCCGCGCCCGCTCTGCTGTCTCCTTCGCGAGCATGACCTGCTCGCAGAAAGAGGCGCTGGCCGCCCACGCATCCGCGCAGCGGACCATCGCCGCGAGCAGGGTGGAGAGCGTGAGCACTCTCACCCCCAGGGCCTGCACAAGCTCCCGCCTCGGCGTCTCAAACGCCGGACACTCGGTGAGCGTGTGCAGCCCCGAGTCCACGCTCGCGTCGCAGTGATGGCACTCGGGCGTTGGCTCAATACCCATCAGATGCAGATACCGCCCGAAGTAACCGTGCCCGGTTATCATCTGCGTCTGACGGTACGAGAGGCTCCCGTGTGGCCTCTCTAGCCACTCCCCCATGATGGGCCTTACCGCCGCAATGACGGCGTGCCCTGCGCGTGGTTGCCCAAGTCGTCGCTCCCACTCGGCCACCATGACCTGGTGGAGCCGGGATTTCTCGGCCCGAATGTCCTCGGGCTCGGGATCGAATCCCCGCTCCCGCGCCTCCTTTCGGAACTGGTATAGTGCCGAAAGGGCCCTCGCTTCCAGGATCCACGGTGGCGATCCGGCCAGGAGACTCGCCGCTTCGAAGGATATCGTGCGGTATCCCCTGATGGCCCTGGAGGCCATCGTCCTCTGCGCCGTACGGAGCAGAGGCAGGAATCTGGCCCCCAGGGTGTCCGCCCACACGGGGCACCCATATAGGGCCATGGACCGCACGACACCCGCGTAGAGTCTCCTGCAGGAGGCCCCTGGGCCCTTCAAGTTGGGCAGCAGCCGACTCAGGGCATTCGCCTTGGTGACCAACTTGGGGCGCAGGCTTCGGAGATGTTGTCCGAAGTCCCATCGACCGTCAAGCACGAGCCCCAGGTATTTCAGCTGGGGCTTGATGTCGATGGGAGTGCCTCCCACTGTAAGGCTGGCTCCCGGGCCTGGCCTGCGCCGAGGACCATGAAAGAACATGGCCTCGGACTTGTGCAGAGCCACCTCGAGACCCAGCCGCCGGATCCGTTCGACGACTTGACCAACCGCGGTCGTGGCCCTCAGGGTCGCCTCGCGGTGCGTTGCCCCGCTCACCGTCACCAGCGTGTCGTCCGCATAACACGTGACGGTGGCACCGTACGCGAAGTCACCGCGAAGCACCCAGTCGTAACCGATGTTCCACAGTAACGGCCCCAGGACCGATCCCTGTGGAACACCGCACGACATCTCACGCCTACCGACTCCGGTCGAACTCGGGTAGACGACGGCTCTCTCCGTCAGGTAAGCCCCGACTATGCGGCGGAGGTAGAGAGGCACACCGTGGTACACGAGTGCCTCCCTGATGCAACTCCAGGGCAAGGTGTTGAAGGCGTTGGAGATGTCCAAGGACACCGCCAACATCACCTCGCCCCGGGCAACCGCATCCTCCGCCAGAGTCCTCACACGCATGATGGCATCCACAGTGGAACGCCACCGGCGGAACCCAAACTGGGTATTCGCCAGGTCCGGCCCCACTCTAGAGAGATGCTCGACGAGGCGCTTGGCAATTACTCTTTCGAAGAGCTTGCCCACCTCGTCGAGCAGCACTATGGGCCGGTACCCGGACGGCTCGTCCGCCGGGCGTCCCTTCTTGCGGATGAGGACCAGTTTCCCCGTCCTCCACATCTTCGGAAACTGGCCCCGCTCCAAACATGCGCTGAGGAACCCTCTCAGTCGGGGTTCGAGACCGTCTTCCCCTAGAGCTAGGACCCACGCGCGGCCTGGAATGCCGTCGGGTCCCGGGGCGGTGTTCTTCTTGGCCCTCAGCCTTCGCACCGCCAGCTCTAGTTCTACCCAAGTGACCTCGGGCACGTCGTCGTCAATCACCGCACTGGGCGCCGTAGGCGACCGAGGCGGCGGAGCCATCTGCGGCGGAACATGTTCCGCTCGCGCCGGGAACAGGGAGTCGACCACTCCTCCGAGCAGAGCCGGCTCGAGCACCTGGGTCAGCGGAGGGGCCCGGGGGCGCAGCTTTTCTCTTACCATAAGGTAAGGCCGCCCCCATGGGTCCCGCTCCAGCGTCTCCAGGAGCTCCCGGTAACAAGCGGCCTTAGACCGCTTGATCTCCGCTCGGAGGGCATTCCGGGCCTCCCTGTATCCCTCGTGAAGCTCCGCCAGTCGGGGCTCCGAATCTGCGGTACGGCTACGCCTCCTACGGAGTCGAGCCCACCGGCGGTGCGTGATCACGCAGGCTTGACGCAGCCTCGCGATCTCCGCATTCCACCAGTAGACCCGACGCCTCGGATTATAGGCTGGAGCCCTAGGCATACCCGCATCGCAGACCCGCGTCATGGCCTCCCGGAACCAGGCCGCTTCATCGTCTATGTCGACAGGCCTGTCCGGCGCAATGGCCCAGGCCTGTACGATGGCGGCCTCCAGGAGGTCCTCCCGATTCAGTCGCCCCAACACCCAGCGCGGCTCGCGTTGGGCCGATATGACCGCCGCATCACCCGCAGGAGGGGAGACATCGAACCGAACGTATCGGTGATCCGATAGTGTCTCCACCTCCACGGCGACACGCCAGTCCCGCACGCGGAGTGACAGGGAAGCGCTCGCGAACGAAAGGTCTATGATCGACCTGCGCTCCCCCGCCACAAAGGTGCCCACATACGTGGCTTCAGCCCCGCGATTCTGGAGAACTAAGCCGAGAGAATCGGCCCAGCTCTCCAGAGCCCTGCCCCGCGCGTTTGTGCGCCGGGAACCCCAAGCCTGAGACCAGGCGTTGAAGTCCCCGAGCACAAGAACCTGACGAGGCGTACAGGCATTGACGACGTCGGTCAGCCGCTCCAGCGACCGCCGATACTGCCCAATGAGTCGGTGTGACCCCGGCGTGAGATAAACGGCCACGACCGCAATCTCCCCTACACGCGCCGCTACGATGCCATGCTCCCTTGCGATCACTACAAGGGGAGGGGCACCCGCAGCGGCGTTATGCACCAGTGCCGCCGATCCATCCAGGTCGACCACCCAGGCGGGCCCGAGGGGCCGGTGAGTGTATGGATCGGCGACAGCGGCGACGTGTATGGACCACTGTGCCATGCTCTGGAGCAGAAGGGCCTGAGCATCGACACCGTGGCCCACGTTCGCCTGCAGGATGCGGAGCTGGGGATCCATTATGGAACCATCTCCGCATCCCGCACCGAACCGTTGGCGGAACGCCCGCCTCGCGGCAGCGGCTCCCCGCGGGTGCAGGCCTTGCTGCCAACCCTATGGTCGGCCGGCTTGCCCTCCGCCGCACACCTGAAACAGTGCGGCGGAGCTTCGCAAGTACCGGCTCTGTGACCGGGTTGGCTGCAGCGGAAGCAACGGTCGCCGACCGTCACCTCCGCCTTGCACTGCACACCCACGTGGCCGGCCGACAGGCACCTGAAGCACCTGTCCGGCCGAGCCTGCAGGAGCCGTACCCGGACTCCTACAACGCCGCCTACCGCGAGTATCCGCCGGTCGGCAGCCTTTTGGGCTGCTGCGATGGGGCAGCCGACAACTGTTGCCCCCTGTCCGCGACGGCCGTAGCGGATCGCTCCGACCTTAACCGCCTCCAGGGGGCAACCCCCGGCCTCCGCCACGGTGACCCGAATCTCTTCGGCCGTGATGGAGTCGTCCAGGTCCGAAATGCGCAATTCTGCGCACTTGGTGGGCCTGGACACCCGGACGTCGGCCGCATCCAGCGTGTCCCTCAGCCTAGCCGCAATGGCATCGGCTTTGGGACCACTGGAGGCGCCAGGGACGTGGATGAGACGGGCACCCGTCCGAGTGTGTGTCACTCGGAGAGTCCCCGCCACATCGAGGGCCCTCATATCAATGAGGCCCCTCGCCTGTTTCACCAGGTCCACGTACTGCACGCCCCTCGCCGTCGCCTCCGGTGTCATCGTTAAGACGACAGCGGTGGTACGGGGGACGCGCAGCTTTCCCGGCGCACCCTTCGCAGCAGCTTGGGCCTTCTTGGCCCTTTTGGCTGCCTTCTTACGGGCGTTCCGGCTTTTTCTGGCCTCGCCGACCACCTCCCAGCCCCCTGCCGGTGCGGAGCTCGTGGAGGCAGTCGGGACCGAAGCCGGGGCCGGGGCCGGGGCTGGGACTTGGGACGTCTTCCCCTTGCCCTTCCCCTTCCCCTTGCCCTTGGCTTGGGCGCTCCCGGCTGAGGCGGCGGTAGCGGCCGGAGCAGCAGGCGCAGTGGGCACACTGCGGGCCGACTCCTGCGAGGTCCCCGCCGTCACCGTACGGCTGGGGCCCCGCTTTACTGCTCCGGCGTAGCCCCCGCTCGGCGGCGCCAGGGGCGGACGACGGATGGAGTCCATGATGGCCTCCAGACAACTCCGCGTCCACTCCTCGTGCGCCGCCTGCCGCTTTTCCATGGCGGCCATCGTCGCCATGCAGGCCTCCACCGGATTGGTGGGCCTCGGCTGCGCCGGCGGCGGTGGGGCCGGTAGGCGCGGCGGGGCCGGCAAACGCGGCGGCAACGGCGGCGGGGCCGGTAAACGCGCCGGTACAGGCGGCGGCGGTGGCGCCAGCGACACCGGCCGCGCCCGAGGCGGCAGTCTCGGCCGCACCGGCGACCTCGACCGCACCGGCGGCGACGGCGGCGACGGCGGCGACCGCGGCGCCAGAGATGGCGGCGGCGTCACGCGCTCGTTCGGCATGGCCTCCTGCAGCGCCGATATTTCGGCCGCCATCTTGGCCATCTCGCTGCGGTACTCCGCCGCCTGCCGCGCACTCTCTTCGAGCATCGCAACCTGCTGCCTACCGAGCTCAGCGCGCTCGAGCTGCGCGCTGGCCAACTCCGCCCTGAGCAGGTTGTAGTGCTCGACGAGGCGCACCGTCACCCGCATGAGCCGGTCCTCCTCCGGCTTCATAGCCCCGGTCTGGGCCTTGGCAAGGCTCTTCAGGGCCTCCATAACCTCTGTGGAGGTGCTGTCGCCGGCACAGGGCAAGGGCGCCGCCGAGGTGGAGGAACTCGGCGGCGCCACTACATCCTCCGGGGCAGAGGCCCGCGATGGACGGGCTTGGGAGGCAACCTTTTTACCACCCCGCGCCTTTTGGCGGCTAACCGCCACCAGCTTGGGCGGGGGTGGGCGCAGCATTTCGTCGCCACTGTGACTGCTGCTAGAGGACGAGTCGGTGAGCGTGCGCTCGGCATCGGACTCTGTCCTCGGTCGGGTAGGGACTTTCTTTTTGATTTTGGCGCTCCTCTTACGCCATTTCGATTTTCGGGTCCTTAGACCCACCGGGCTTCTGTCCCGGCTGTCGGCGGTGTCGAAATTCTCCGACACTGCCTGGGACGCGACTTCCGCGTCGTGGTGCTGCGCGACCTCCGCGCAGACTGTTTCGCTTGGGTTTGGGTTTTTTGGGTTTATAAGTTCAAGTTTCTTCATCATGTCCCACGAGTAGAACCGTACTAAAGACACTTCCTGGGTGACGGCCATTCCAGGAAGCGGGGTATATACTGTGGAGGTCCCCAGGTATCCACAGGTTTTAAGCGACTTCGCTGTCGGGTTTTCAGACTTTTCCTTGTCGCGGGCCGGCCAATTAAGGCAAGCCCCACGGCCCCCAGGATATCGGCGTTCCCGAGTGTGGCTAGCACTC
The DNA here is from genome assembly GCA_949126895.1 of Eilema caniola. Taxonomy (NCBI): domain Eukaryota; kingdom Metazoa; phylum Arthropoda; class Insecta; order Lepidoptera; family Erebidae; genus Eilema; species Eilema caniola. Next base: position 10,239,396 of record OX421479.1, on the reverse strand, counting down.
AGGTCGTTGTCGATATCTCGGAGGTTACGCGATGCGGGGGAGTAGCCAACTCTCCCAACGCCGACGGAGGCACGAATGCCCGTCAGCCCCTGCGCGAGCAGTGGGCCGACCCGTCCCCGGATCCTACGGATCCCGTCGCCTCTCCCATGTCTCCTCTGCTAAAGCAGAGGGGTACTGGGAGCGACGGCTAGCCCTGAAAAGGGCTGTTGAGGTGGGAGGAACCCTACGGATCCCTCCCCGCGGGCCTTGCAGGCCCACCATACCACGACCCCCTCGTGCAATGGGGTCAGCTAGCCCTTAAAAGGGCTGTTGGAATGGAAGGGTATCCTACGGACCCCTTCCCGCGGGCCTTGAAGGCCCGCCATCCCACGACCTCCTCGTGAGGTCAGCCGTCGGGTTATTTGTCAACGGCCAACAGAACTCCCAAGGTAGGAGTCTGTTAGCCGTTGTCCAGGGTGCACCAGCCCCCCCGCTTCCGCTCCCCAGGACCGCGGTCCAAAGGGGGAAGAAACGGAGAAGCCGACGTGGAGGTTACCCAACCAGCACCCCTAAACACAGCACCTTAATACGGGTGTTAGTTTCGGGGATGGGTTTAAGAAAACACTTGTAACTAACATAAATTTCAATAAAATTCAGAGAGGTGTAGACGGAATACATTGCATCTCTATCTCGGGTCTGCTTTCAAGAAAGTGAAGGATCGGAATCAGTTCTGACATATACACTTTTTATTCACAAAAAGTAAGTAAGTATATTTGTTTATTTCTATATTATTAAATGTATTTTTCACAATATATGCACTTGACGGCGCGTTATAATTATTGTGTGATTAGGGTGAATGAAATTCACTCTGGCGTAATGCAAGACTCTAGTGCTCTATGGTCGAGTGTGACGTCATTCGTTCATTCGGTCAATTTGAGTTTGACAGATCGTTGACTTTGGTGGGGCGCGCGGAGAATCGGGATCAGTGTCGCTGTGAACCTCGACCGAGCACTACGTGTCTAGCAGAACGCTCCTAGTTCGGTTGAATATACTTGGTTATAGATCGCGAGTGTGTCTAGCTGTAAAATGTGTAGTCAGTGATTGAAGTATGGTGATTCGTGTATTAGGTTGTCCTATCTCCTTGCCCGCATATCCACGCGGATTGTAAGTGCAAGCTTACAATGGGCTACTAAGAGGCCCCAGACCCCGAAGTAAACCCCATGTGCCTTCATCAGAAGTGGGATACCAGGGCAACAAGCTGAGGAGAATAGCAGTGGCAACCAAAAGACTCGCTAGTCGGGTTTACATGAAATAACGTGAAACGGTGACTGTCCTGATTGTCGGCTGCATCCCGATTACAAGACCCGGTGAGCCCGTTCCTTTTTATTTCGTAGATAGTGAGTGCTTATTTTTTAAAAACAAGTGGTATAACCAAATAATTTCCTGGTAGCGGAATATCGCATTCCACCCTCCAGAGAAAGATATTGTTGTAAAGGTATTACTCGTGGGTACAAATTCGTGTTTGAATAAAAAGTCTCATCCTATTTCTACTATTCCATATAGTGCCAGAAGAGACGATAGCAGTTCTGGCAATCCGTGAGCAGAGGTTTATGAGGTAGCGGAGTTTGCACCTAATTATATAGGGGCTAAGTTAAGTTGTCATTACACGAGAAAGTTTCGAAATATCCCGAATATCTAACTATGCTAGATTCTATACTATCTGTAGCTGTTGATACGGTGAGAAGACTTATTCGAATTGAGTAGGGTACGCTGCAAAAGGTTACTGTGATTGCTTAGATTAGCTTAGAATGCGGTGACGCAATCAGTACGTCCAAGAAGTGAGAACGATAAGTTTTAACGAACTACCCTATATTAAAAGGTGAGTTCATTATTGTCAGTACGCAGATGCCATGTCAACATAGTGCAAAGGCTCGTTTTAAATCGTCTTCCATTGAGTGGGGAGGTAGTGAGACAGAAGGAACCAGTTCTCGATTGTAGTGAGACAAAAGGAACCAGTTCTCGATATAATCTTTTTTTTATTTAAGTGACCTAATTTACGTAAAAGTGAGTAGTTTGCAGTAAAAACTAACGAAGGACGATTCGGATTATATCACGATGTAAAACGTGTTGGTTTTTGCGTTTGCTTTTTTGGTTTCGATATCTTTTCGGTAGCAGGTACTGACCCGGTGTGTCTTGTCTTGAGATGTTTAGGTCCCTCGGAGTACTCAAGCTGTGTTTAAATGTTGGTGGACAGATAGGTGAATGTAGCTGTACGGTGTAAGATATAGCTTCCTATGAAGAAGGTTGAACTCTGTTAATAATCGCGTGCTGGCTTGTCAGTTTAATTTCTGTGATGCTGAGTAGCAAAGAGGAGCTATGCGGTATCAGCTCTAACGGGTTTTGTTCGTGTAATATTTCTCATTAGTGGGTAGTGGGTAGACTCACCGTGGTGTACTTCACTTTGAGGCCACACTATTGTGTAGGTACCTAGGTAGAAAAGGCGTGGCGGATACTTAGCAAGAATACACGAACCAACAGTTTGGTAACCAAATATTTCGGGTCGACTAAAGGAATAGTTCTCGTCGCCAAATTGGCGAATTGCGGCCGATAAACTGCCCCGAGTAGTCTCTCGTCTTAATGGGCGATTATATGATCTACATTCTGGTGAAAGCCTCTGTGGCGTGGCGGTGGTCGGTGCGGCTGCTGCGCGAGGACTCGGTTTCGATCCCCGATCGGCGCGGGTGTTTGTGTGCTCGTATGAGTCTGCTGGCATTGGTCTGGTCTACGTGCTACGGAGGGCCCGTTGCGTCATATATCCCGGTTGTCATGCGAGCGTCTGTGGCGGTCGCTGCGGGTGATCGGAGCTCACAGGGGTCCGACTGGTGTAGCTGCAGAACTTCGGTGCGCCGCTTGGTTGTGGGGATCGGATGGCGGTCGCTTCGCGGGGTGTTTCGAGATCCAGTCGCGCCGCGTTTGTACTGGAGAGCCGAGACCGACTAGGTCGAGAAAAGGGTTCGGAGATTGTCGATAGAATGAGTTGGAGTTAATTGCTAGGAGCGTCGGTTGCTGCTATTTATTTGTCATATACCCTCCATTATGATGAAGTGGAGTAAAGTGTGTAATTACGGGTCCACCACCACCAGGATGGCTACCAGCTGATTCCGCGTTGTCTGAGTGCTAACAAATTGACACTAGGTTATTAACTGTAGAAGGTTTCTGGTGGTAGGAAAACTGAACCCGACTCACTGCAATCACGGGCACAAGGTGAGGTGCGTAATGTTGAGGATTTCGTGTTGTTTGGGTTTTTTTAGTTAGACAAGATTCTTTAGTTAACTGTCTTTTATTCTAAGGTTGGGACAGTGTTTGCAATATTTTACAATAATCTTAAAGTAACTAGCTAGTGCTTGTGACTTGTGTGGCTGACATGTAAGAGCAATATGGCGGACTCATTCCGGAAGCGGATACAAGATGGTATGCCGCTCGGGATGCCTTCCGAAGCGTTAACACGTAAATTTCAAACTGTTACGAAAATTCAGGCAAAATTGGGTCTAAGTACGAATCATTGATCAGATGTCAGAAGTTGACGTACAGACTATAATCAGATGAAGGGGGCTGTAATCCGTCACATCAGTAAGTGGTGTACAAGGAGTGAAAATAAAGTGCTTTGGTACTGTGTTCTCGGGTATGAGTGATAAAGTCGTCACAAGCTGTGTGCCTTTGCTTTGAGATGTCTCATTTGGTGAAATTAGGACGTCTTTGATTTCAATACCCTCGCGTACCTAAGATTTAGGGAAAGATGTTCTATTAGCAAGTAATGTTTCATTGTTATCTCAAGTAACGGTTTCTCGTCGTACGTGGTCACATAGACGAAATTCTACATCGATCAATCAATCAACCAAGGTTAACTGCTATGGTTAACTGCTCGACGTGGGCCTCTCCCAATGTGCGCCATTTCGAAATACTACATGGATATGGGTTATCTATGTTATATGATTAGAACAGGAGAAGACCTAAAGTTCCAGATACTGACAAGCATTGGCAGAGACATCCAGGTTGAGGATTACTACTTCAAACAGACGCGTGCTTGGGTGACTTCTCTCACTTTACAGGGTAGTATTGGTGTTATAGGGCTACTCTGTTTAATAGGCAATCAATGAGCTAGATGAAAATGACAGCTTCCCCGTAAGTGTGATAGATATGTTCGCTCCACAGCCGATCGTGTTGATCCAATAGTGACTTCGATGGATCAACACACGGATGATATCCAGGGTGGTAATGAAACCGTTCTAGTTTGTGGGAGGGCGGTGTGCTCCTCCATGCGTCTTATTTCGCTCCATATTAATGATTGAGTGATGTAAAGTAACAGCGTAGATGTGCAATCCGTGCGACTCCGCCAATGGTCCGGGGAAGCGTAGTCGTGATTCGTGCCCTCGTTAATAGACAGGGTAATGGAGCGGTTACGAGAGCCTCTGCGAGAGAAGCGTCGGTGGCTTGGTGGTTGGGGGGTCGGCCTTGCGATCGAGGGGTCCCTGGTTCGAGTCCTGGCCGTTGCACAGCCGACGTGAGCCCACTCCTGGCACGGGCAGTTTGGCTTGGTTGGAGGGGTTAGAGAGAATATTAGTAATTTCGATGATTTCGGTTGCTAATATTCTTTTGAAACGAAGCGCGTATGGTAGTTTGGTACAGGAAAGCGAAGTGTAACAAAATTGGCTCCTAACTAATTCTGAACCATAAGTTTGTTCTAATTAATCGGTTTCGAGTGTATGCGGATAGAGCACTAAATGGAGTATAGTCAGTGTTGGTTTATTGGTTTCCAGTCTTGCTTTCCTTGCTACTACTACCTTTGGAAACCTATTCAAATAAAGCCTGGCCGCGGCTTGGGCTAGGATGTAGACGCTACTCGCTTCCAATATGGCGGATAGAGCTGGGACACATCGTGTTTGGGCAGACTTCAGTACATTTCATCTCCTAGCTTCGAACCCCAATGCCTCAATCCGATCTCGAGAGATTAGTCATACCACTGTAGCAGAAATTGACAACGAGCTGGCCGAGACGGCGGTCTATAGTCAGAACGAAGGAAGAATTCACGACAACGACACATTCTCAGCGATTAATTCTCACATCATTACTACTAGTCCACCTTCCACAGATCTTGATGCATATTGTAAGTAGGTAGGTCCAGACTCACTTTCATGTTCGGACTGGCTCCTCGAGGGTCGATGTTCGAACTATGTATTGTTGCTAGCCTTGCAGGATAGTGTAGGTGTTTGTAGGGGCACCGAGTGGTTGTACGTAGGTCTAGACTCACATTCATGTTTGGACTGGCTCCACGAGGGTCGATGTTCGAACTATGTAATGTTGCTAGCTTTGGAGGACAGTGTAGGTGGTTGTAGGGGCACCAAGGAGTGGTTGCCCGGCCCGACTGGTTTGCAGTCGTAGGGGCACCAATGAGTGGTTGCCCGGAGTCCGACTTGTTTATGGTCGGAGGGGCACCAATGAGTGGTCGCCCGGGGTCCGACCGGTTTATGGTCACAGGGGCACCAATGAGTGGTCGCCCGGGTTCCGACCGGTTTATGGTCGCAGGGGCACCAATGAGTGGTCGCCCGGGTTCCGACCGGTTTATGGTCGCGGGGGCACCAATGAGTGGTCGCCCGGGTTCCGACCGGTTTATGGTCGCAGGGGCACCAATGAGTGGTCGCCCGGGTTCCGACTGGTTTATGGTCGCAGGGGCACCAATGAGTGGTCGCCCGGTCCGACTAGTTCATAGTCGAAGGGGCACCAATGAGTGGCTGCCCGGTTCTGCTCGTTGTGGCCGAAGAACACCAACGAGAGATGTTAGGCCTATGCGGCGATGGAAGTCAGTGATGGACGAGCGTGTCAGTGCGAGAAGAATTAAAGCCTCATACATTTGTTCACAGACGGATCTCTGGCATTGGTCGCACGAGGACGAGCGACATGTCAGTCTGGCCGTGACGGCGCGTTATAATTATTGTGTGATTAGGGTGAATGAAATTCACTCTGGCGTAATGCAAGACTCTAGTGCTCTATGGTCGAGTGTGACGTCATTCGTTCATTCGGTCAATTTGAGTTTGACAGATCGTTGACTTTGGTGGGGCGCGCGGAGAATCGGGATCAGTGTCGCTGTGAACCTCGACCGAGCACTACGTGTCTAGCAGAACGCTCCTAGTTCGGTTGAATATACTTGGTTATAGATCGCGAGTGTGTCTAGCTGTAAAATGTGTAGTCAGTGATTGAAGTATGGTGATTCGTGTATTAGGTTGTCCTATCTCCTTGCCCGCATATCCACGCGGATTGTAAGTGCAAGCTTACAATGGGCTACTAAGAGGCCCCAGACCCCGAAGTAAACCCCATGTGCCTTCACACTTATATTTTGTAATAGGTCACAATACGGATAAACAAAAACATACATGGAATTGTAACAAGCGACGTATACACGGGCCACGAATCTGTGGTTTTTATTTTCAAAGTACATAATATGTTGTTGATATGAATGGGTTTAACCGATACTTTGATAGATTGATTTTATCGTGAACCATATTCTACTGCGACTTCCGACCAGCAACATATTTTTGTAATATAATGTACATAATAAATGCAAACCGAAAATTAAAAAGAAAAAAAGAAAAAAATTTCATTAAAAAAGGTTTAAAACCACGTGATATGCAAAGTGTTTGGGTTTTGGATTCCCATATTTACCGTATTCACTTAAATGCAAAGTTTATTTTCGTTTTCCGGTCCAAATTCGAATTTTCGAGTTAGATTTATAAGTCTGGTAAAAGTACTCTATATAAAAGTACACTATAAACAGCTGTCGATATTAACTATTTCAATAGATACACTTAGCCTTTTAGTTTCAGCATTTTGGCGATGATAATTTATTGAATATGTATGTATCTATTATTATTGAATAAAAGAAAATGAAAAAAAAAGGTAAACACAGGGTTAATAGTATAAATTTATCTACGATACCAGCGCTTATGTGCTATTCACTACTATAATCTATCTCCGTGTCAAAGTTCATCCAAATCCATTCAGCCCCTCTCCCGTGATTGAGTAACAAATATCTTCTACGCATCTATCCACCCATTCAAACTTTTGAACAGTAGTCAGTACTTTCCGTTCCATTGCTATGAATTCACAAGCTCTGTACGAGTTGGGTACAGAATAGCGAATACGTCCTCACTTGACCGTTGTTTTCTTATAGTAACGTTCTCATCGAAAAAGGTTTATGTTGAGTGGTTTCCCTTATAAGTTATAGGTTAAGAGTCTTTTATATACTTTACGCATATATCAAAGGCAGTTTTGAATGCCTTCTTACCTTGATCTGCGAAGAATGGACTAAGATATGAATAAATATGTTTTAAAATGTTATTATTATGAAAAGGGCTCGTTCTTTCTGGATTGATAAATTGCTGTTTCCCACTTACTTTGTTGTCGAGTATTTCAATCATTTGCTGAACACCGAATACCGAAAAACACATACTGAAGGTTAAAGACCGAAGATTAGAAAGTACTCACTCCGAAGGGAATGCTCGCACCAGAGCCTAGTTCTTTAATCAGCTGACGTACCTCGCTCTCTCTCAACTTAAGAGCTTGTCTCTCCTTCGCCAATTCTTTGACCTCCTGGTATGTCGCGACTTGTGTCTTTACCTTTATCTGTGCCATAAACGTTCCTCTTGGTCTACCTCTTCCTCTCTTTCCTTCTACCTTCCCTTCTATGATATTTTCTCAAAATAAGTCGTGTCTGATCAGGTGGCCAATCAACTTTTCTCTTCGGTTCTCGATTATTTTCAATATAGACCTTCTTTCTTGTACCATGTTTACTACTCCATCTTTGTCATTCTATCCGTCCAGCTTGTCCCCTAGATTCTTCTCAAGCACCACATTTCAGATGCCACCATCATGTCTCTGTCATAATCCATGTCTCATGTCCATAAAGTGCAATGATCGAAATATAAGTTTTAATAAATCTTTTCCTAAATAATAATGAGATGTTTTTGGTCTTAAATAAATGCTTCTTGTTATTGAACGCTTGCTTAGCCATTGCAATTCACTCTATCCAGTCTAATTGGTCTTTATATCCGGTGTGCATCTTGAGCTACTGTTAATGATATTGCCCAGATACCTAGCTGATGAACCGGCTAGCTGAAATTTTTGACTTACACCGTGAACCCTTGGTGGGGCTCCAAAACACCTAACGCTTGGATGACGATGATATATCAATCAAAACCGTTCATAACTTTTTATTTTCCGATCAGAAACACGATGATAAATTAGCTGACGTGAGCTTTGCGACATACTTTAGTAAGTCTTTATGGACTAAGAGCCCGTGAACACCAGACCTTCGTCATTTTACAAAAGCTGAAAGTTTCTTCCAAAGTCTTCCAACACAGGTAAGAACGATGGTCCATTATAAAGTTTGGGTCATAGTGGCTTTGACAGATAAACGGTTCTAACGGTGTTAAAAATAATAGTAAGTAGAGAAAGTTTCTTCTTCCTTTCTTAAGTAACCATGAGCAGGCGATCCACCTTCTAGTCCCGACTCATCCTTGAATTTTGGGGCACTTTGTGTGAAAATCAGTGCAATCTATAGAAGTGGATGGCTGCAAGAGGAGAGGAAGACCTAAAAGGAGATAACTAGACTGTGTAAAAGATGATATGGTTAAGAAGGGAGTGAATGTTGAGATGACTGCAACTAGAGATGAGAGAAACACATATGTTGCGCCGACCCCAAATAAACTTGAAATAAGGGGCAGGAGAATGTATGAAAATCAGCTTTTATAATAATAGGGGTTAAAGTATGAAATTGCCGTTTCATTGTAATAGGTACTTCGAATTGACATAGAACCTTCATGGTTTGAGATTTTAGAGTGAAACTTTTTCCACATGGTACCTATGTAGTTCTTCATTTAAAAATGTGCAACATTCGATTATCGACTTTCAGTTGTTTTTTTTATTCAGCTTAGACAAGAAAGATAGATACTTCGAAAATTCGAGTGATTTTTGAATACGAGTTCCGACGCGGAACTAACGCGGCAGAAACAGCTCGCAATATCAATGTTGCGTTTGGAGAGGGGACTGCTAATGAACGCACCGTGCGATTTTGGTTTAAACGCTTTTGTGATGGAAACTTTGATTTGAAGAACGAACCACGAGGAAGGCCGTCCACACAGGTGAATAACAATGAATTGAAAGACATGGTGGAAGCCGATCCGAGCCAAACTACCCAGGAATTAGCTGCATGGTTTAACGTTACCTTACCAACAATATTGACTCATTTGCGTCAAATCAATAAAATAAAAAAATGTGAAAAATGGGTACCTCATGATTTGACTGATCTGCAGAAAGAGATGCGTGTTGAAACTTGTGTTGCCTTGTTGAATCGATACAGAAATGAAGGAATATTGGATCGAATTGTGACATGTGATGAAAAGTGGATTCTTTACGATAACCGTAAGCGAAAAATGCAATGGCTGACCCCATGTGAAACGCCACAACAGTGACCTAAAGCAAAGCTTACCAATAAAAAGGTAATGGTAACTGTTTGGTGGTCTCAGCATGGTGTTATTCACTATAGCTTTCTACGATCTGGTCAAGCAATAACGGCAGATGTCTACTGTGCCGAACTCCGAACAATGATAGCAAAACTAGCAGTGAAACAGCCCCGACTCATGAATCGATCTTCACCATTATTGCTCCATGATAACGCGAGACCTCATACAGCACGAGAAACCGTTTTAACTCTACAGGAACTGCAATTAGAAACTATCCGTCACCCTCCGTATTCGCCAGACCTTGCTCCAACAGACTACCATTTTTTTCGTGATGAAAAAGTTTTCTTCTCAGGAGGCAGTACAAAATGCTTTCACACAGTTTGTCGAATCTAGATCACCAGAGTTCTATCGCATAAATGACATTCCTACTAGATGGCAGCAATGTATAGATAATAATGGTAATTATTTTGATTAAATAAATACGTTAATTAAAAAAAAAACGAATTTCAATTTGTCAGTACAAATCGGCAATTTCATACTTTAACCCCTTATAACATATACTTTCATGAACATCAAGGGTGTCTGGCAAGGGATTTTCGTCAATTCTAATAATACTGAAGATAATATCTAAAAATCACACTTTATTATTCGAAGAAAATACTAAGATTTTCTCTTTTCCAAACTTAAGTACAGTTTACCTGCAAAGCTACTATGACACAAACTTCATAATGGTCCATCGTTCTTACCTGTATTTGGAGCAAGCGCTGACAAGCTTTCAGCTTTTATAAAATAATGAACTTCTGATGTTCACGGGCTCTCAGTCTATTATCCTGAAACCACAAACTCAATTTTCGTGAATATGAGCATAACCCAAATTTGTGACATAAGTTAATCGATATTCGAAGTGTAACATCAATCAAGTATTCTCAGAAAATGGAATAACAAAGTTAAAAAAGGAAGGTATAGCCCAGTGGAGTAATTTGTTTCGAAGTCATATACATATTTAATGAACGAAAGGGTGCTTGTGACCACCAAACCTTTCAAGGTAGGTCTTGGTCTATCTTATCTCGCCTAAAAATCGGTACACTCGTGCTGATTGATACAAGATATGTATGTAGTAATTGATCTTTCATCTGATATATGTTCATGTTTGCTTAAAAACATAATGCAAACAATAGAATAACCAGATATGAAAATAAATATTCGCGGCTCATCGCTTATGGAATTCTGGTACACACTTCCTCAACGTTCCTATGGAACTAATTAAAGAGATAGAGTGTAGCCCATGTGTAACCACTATAATCTATATCTGTTTCCGTTTTATTATCAATCCGTTAGGAAGATTGAGCGTTTTACAAATTTTCAAATGTATTAAATATTAATAGAATAGACTATTGCAATAAAAGATTAAAAAATAACATGTATGCCAACAATCTATTTATCCGCGGGCATGTTCCAACCATATTTACATGATATATAAAACATTCATGCGAGCATTAAAGGTTAAATTAACTAGTAACATAAAAGAGAATGAGAAATACTATGTACACTAGGATCGTAACTCGTAAGATTTAACACCGTGTATATTTCTCTACAGTATTTTATAAGCGAGTTTTGCTCATCTCAAGTCATTTGTCCACGTAATTGCAAACGCTTTACCTTATTTTTGCGATGGGACAGACGGCTTGTTTTAAAAGGGTCCCCTTTTTATCTCTCTTCAATTCTTAAGACGGATGGATTAGCTGTATAAAGGCTGCCGTAAAGACACCATTTTTGCGTTAATTTTGTTAAGAAATGATTAATCGTTTGTCGGATTTTCATTTGTTGAAAGATGTTTTAGGTTATCTTGGTTATTCATTGTTTTAACAGGTGACAAAGGTGATATTGTTTTAAATGGCTAGTATTATTCGTGGTCCCACTGCCGAATATCTTATGAAATAGAGGTGTAAATTGAGGCGGGCTGCGAGGTGAGAGCTAAAGGTACGCCGACCTCAATACTATGATTAGAATGACCATTGGAGATGGTAACCTGGTAGTTGCTTCTATAAGTATAGCCTCAAGACAACAACAAAATCTAAATATGAAGTAGTCGATCTTTGGACAGATTTTGTTAGTCCCTATATTCTCATCTTTAATAATATAAACGATAACATCCCATTAGTTTTTCTTACTCCCTGAAGTAATCAGAAAGAATTATTTGACGTACACAATAGGCAACAATGTAACCAAAGCTATGAGCTACTAATCCCTATAAGAATATTTGCGTATGTTGTTGATGGCTCTCAAGATATTTCTCAAGAGACAAAATGTTCTCAGTATATAAAAGAGGCCATTTTTCATAAGGCCGACCACAGTTCGTCGATTCCACGAGGGTTGACAGATGTCTTCGATTTATAGTTCGGTCTAGGTCAATAAGAGGTACGTCATGAACACACGTCATAACTATCAATGACGATCTCTGTAGTGTAAGAGCGTTTTCACACTCATCCGATAATAACCGATAACCGATATCCGACACCGATATAGGATATCGGATGAGTGTGAACACGCTTTAATGGTGGGTAATGTTCATCTGATAAGAGGTCACAAGTTTGATCCTCGCTCAGTAGTCAGTACAAATATTTTTGAATGAACATCTATATTCACATTGGTCTGGGTGTTTCTATGTATAATACGAGTACGAATATGTAGTTCAAACAAAAAATTTAGTCTATTTATCTGTACCTACCCAACGAACTCATAATACAATTTAGTCAAGCTAAATAGAATTTTACTAGAAGATTATAATCACCATAGCCAGAATTTTGTGTAATAGGAAATAAAGAATGTTGCTAAAAATACAAATTACATAATCGGTTTGTATTGAACATCAAACCGTACACAAAAATATGAATGAGATGAATGGAAAAAAAAGACGGTTAGTACCAAAACATTTATCCATTCATTAATTACGGTTGCTCGCCACTTCAACATGTTTTATGAACGAATTAATACCTTTATCATCTTTATAATTATCCTCTTCGAAAAAATAACAGTGTAATTTTTCAGTAGCTTATTGCTTTTACTTACTACTAATAATTGCTCCAAATAAAACTTATCCGGTATAGTACCCGGTAAATAGCTTAAATATAGGAAAGAACAATGTCTCTTTTTATTCAGCCTTCATATTATTATACCTGCTCCCGAGACTTGTAAAGATACCTACCCAAATCGTTTTACTGTTTACAACATTTTCTACTTTAGGCATAAAAGGTTCTTGTCCCACATCTACATAAAACTATAGATGGCCGTATAAAAATCTCTCCTTCAAGCGAAATATATTAAGGGGCCGTTTTCTTCACTTCATACATAAGGATCAAACGAATTCTATTTTATACTGGCATATCATGTTAAAGAACAATCTTGTTTCGTTACTTCTTTTTTTTTTAATGTGTACCCAGTTTTAACCGACTACCCCAGCGAGGGTAATGTTTTTGCGCGTATGTATACATTAATGTAGTTTTCTTTGTTCCACTCTACACAAAAGCCCTAATGACTGGATGGATTTTGATGAATCGGGTTTCAAATGAGAGATCTCTTGAGTATCATAAAATTTAAACAGCGGATTTTTAGGTGCTGAAATAGGTGTCGACAAAAAAATACACAAGCTACAAGTTACAAAACAACTACAAAGACAATGGCAAAAATATATATGCCATATCATAATTGAAAAGATTAAAATAAAATAAATTATTAAAAAATAAGAAATCCATCTGTTGTTTGAAAGATCCCGAGGAGATCCAGACCGAGAGGGATGGCCCTGGGTCAGCCGGGGTGCGAGGTATATGTCGCATGACAACCTCACCTTCGGCCTAGCACTACGACCCAGAGACGGCGTGCGGTTTAGTCGATTCGAGTCCGACATAACCTTCCCCTCTGGCTCCGACGGGGTGGGTATCCGCGGGGATTTCCCGCACGTAAAAAAAAAGCTGTTTGAAAGATCGAAACAAGTTTAATAGACGGTACCCATTCATTTGATTTAAGTTTAAATTGATAAATGGGTACCGCTTGCTATTAAAGTTGTTTCAATCTTTTAAACAGCAGTCGGGTATTTTTATAAATATTTATATATATTGGTAGTCACCTGCGACTGTTTATATCATACAACTTTTTGTATATTTTGAATAGTAATTTGTATTCAAATTAATTTTATGTTTAGATAATATTGGTGTAATAGATCTATCATTATGTTTAACTTTCATTCATAGATATACTCATACTCTTTTCTCTCTGGGGTAGGCATTGGACCAGCCCTTTTTTTTTCAATAAATCGTCAGTTTGTTCCGTGTTATGCTTTGCGAACGCGATCTGCTCAATGAACTTGATATGTAAGATGGTAATTCGCTCATTACTCCCTTACCGAATCTTAACTGCAATCACTCTACTTAAATGAATTTTCCAAAATATGTTCATTGTTTTAATTATAATAACTGTCAACTATACCATTTGTGGTTGACTACTGAGGAATTGAAACGCCTCAACAAACTTAACCCAGCTTAGCTAGTTAACAATTTAGCCCTGTCATTTAATTTCGTAGAAATTCTCCTTCCATATTGCAGTACATATTGGGTCGAAATTGAGGTACGGAGTCATCTCCGTACCTCAATTTGGACCCAGAGTATGTCCGCTATTATCGCGGCAGGCACCGACTTTTGGATCTTACATTTTACACAATGCAATTTACATTGAAGTCTCTACGAAGATCTCCATTTATTTACGTATAAATGACATAAGGTATCGGTTATGTTAGCACATCCAGTAAAGATACCAGTACTTTACACTGCGATGAGTAAGTTACAAGACATATTTATGTTGGGTGCTAGTGTGCTACGATAACAGATGGACGAATGATTGCATTTCTTTGAGTGTAATCGTCTTGACAATACACATATGCTGTAAGAATCAGTAGGTATAAAAAGGCCACATTGCATATTGATGTTAATTTGCAAATAATTAGGATTCATATAAAGACCATAAAATGGTGACTTGTTTAATATATCACTCATATTTCATCTGCAAATTTGTTATTGATGTTGCTACAACAAAAGATAATATAGAGACGAGCCGAATCGTACTTGTGCGGTATTGACTAAAATAAGATTCGTTAATCGGTAGTATTTAATACTTATACTTAGCTAGGAAAATTATTATTTGAAAAATAGAAACATAACAATTCTTTGGATGTTATAAAAAATAACCTACTATATTTCATCGTGAATAATTTAAAATGATCGGCAGTACTTAAATGTAAAGTATTAACTAACAGAAGCTTGCATGGCAAACAATGACAGTATTTAGAGAAACATAATAAATGAAGAGGCTCCATTTATCATGTTTATTCTATACTTTACCAACCAAAGAAGCTAGAAATCAAATTGTTCATTTTAAGTGACACTTTGAAAAATGGCGCGATACGTCCATCGTTAACTTCCATTTGAACAAGTCTACTAAGATAAAATTACGAAGTTCAATAATGTTTATTCAACTTATAGTTTTTAAGTACGTTGTATATTTATTTATGTTAATTCACGCGGGCGAGGGGTACGTGTATCACAAACTGCAGTCGGTCTGTGAGACCGCACGTCCATAGTTAAAGGTTAAAAGTAACATTTATTTAACTTAATCGCAAAAACACATTTTGTGTTAAATAAACTCCGCAAACATCTAAGGTAGGAGACTGCGATCTCTGTCTCAGGAATCTTCTGTCTAATGTAGACGTGGTTTTCCGTACCATAATGGCTGATGTAGATTTTAATCACTCCGTTTTCATTAGGTTTAATGGTTAGTAATAGTTAAATTATTTGCAATGTTTTTTTCATGTCACTTACCTTATTAACTTACACATTATTAATTAAACTGTATAAATAGTTATTTAAAATATTGTTTTACATAATATTATCTACTTTAGTGACTGCCCCAGTTAACTTAACAAGCCGATTATTTGACATAACGTCAATCTTGGCCGGTCGTAATCCTATATTAAACGAACCGCACAATTTTTTCTACACCCCATCTTATATTTTAGTACCGAAATATTTATCATGAGTAACACAAAACGTAGCTTCGCTAAATATCCTAGACTATAATGACATTTTGTAAAAGAACTACAGTGGTAGTCTACACTACTATAATAAAGAGGAATGATTTGTATGTTTGTATTGAATAAACTCAAAAACTACAGTGACGATTTCAAAAAATTCTTTCAGCATTGGAAAGCTACATTCACCCTGAGTAACAAAGGCTATATTGGATTTCTATGGGAACGTTTTTACCACCCGTACGAAACCGGGGCGGATCGCTATACTAAATAAAGTTGCAACAGAATTTCTGATACATTTATTATGAAATACACTGTTAACTGGGCCCTTATTTCGATTTAAGAGCGGCCGTGATAGATATTAATTAAAATTCATATATTATCTGTGGCAAAACTTAATTAATGCTCAAATTATTAATTCAAGCAATCCAGACAGCAGCGATCAAACATGGGGTGGATAACACCACCTGTAAATGGATAGAGCAGATGCTAATAAGCAGAATAATTTGCTACACGTTAGCAGGTGAGAAAATATAAGCCAAGACCACTAGAGGATGTCCCCAAGGGGGCGTACTCACACTCACCCCTACTATGGAGCTTGGTAGTTAACTCACTAATAACAAGGCTAAATGAAGAACCATTCTACACGATAGGATACGCTGATGTAGTGATAATGGCAAACGGTAAATTCTCAGACACTTTCTCGGGACTACTACAAAAGGGTCTGAATATAGCGCACAGATGGAGTACAGAAAATCATCTCACGATAAATCCATCCAAAATATCAGCCCTATATTTCACACGCAAAAGAGACCTAAAAAGTTTAAAAAGACTTCAAGTAGCAGGCGTAGAATTAGAGTGGGCCGAAGAGCTGAAATACCTCGGAGTCATGTTGGATAAACAACTAACATGGAGGTCATATCAAGATTTCATCACACAGAAATCAATGAGAGTCCTCGGCATGTGTCGCAGGGCGTACGGCAGAACATGGGGACTTAAACCGAAGGTTCTGTACTGGATATATAACATGATGATACTACCGATAATCAAATACGGAAGTATAGTGTGGTGGCCGAGAACCACGAATGTAACATGCAGGGAAGCGCTAAGCGAAATCCAAAGGATAGCTTGCATGTCTCTAACGGGTCTAAAATTTTGAACAACACCGACAGCAGCAATGGTACGGTTACTAAGTATGCTACCGCCATATTCAACTGTATAAATGGAGGCAATAAAAGCTTTTAAAAGACTTACGGATGCAGGATATATAACCAGCATACCGACAAGTTACAAAAAAAATGGGGATGTTTGAGAACTACTAGAAATGAGGTCTGACAAACAACAGCCCAGACTAATATTTCATAGGAATTACAAGGTGACAATTCCTACTAGACAGGAATGGAAACAAGGTCTCAGGACAAATCTAATACATCGATGGCTCCAAGACGCCAGATGGCACAGGAGCAGGGGTACACGCAGATGACTGCGACATAAGCTATAGTCTAGGCAAATACACCTCCGTATTTCAAACGGAGGTGTACGCTATTATAGAATAATAGTAAGTAGTAGTAGTATTGTTAACTGATCTATCCCTATAAAAGGGGTAACACAAATCTTTTAGGTAAGTTAGTTCCTGATCGCCAAAGCTTAAAGTACGATATAACTCTGATACGTTTATACTGTTTACTGTGTAATATTATTGTACTGTGACTGATTGACAATATCGTGTTATACTATTGAGTATGTAAGATGTATCATTTACAATAGGGAATATGTATGTGAGTTTTTTTCTTTTAGATTTACGTACATATTAATATTTCTAATTTATTTACGATTTGATCAAGAAAATAATTGCCAAAAAGTGCATAAGTTAAAAGGGAAATTCAAATGAGTTGAAAAGTAACGCTATTGGTATACAGTTCCGACCAATGGCGTTCCGACTCGGAGTGTACTTTGACGTCATATCCCATAATAAAAATATCAGTTTGTCGTCTGGTGTCTATTTGTTGTGAATAATTCATCCAGTGTGAGTAATCAATCCAGTTGCCTTATTAAATTGAAGTAAAACACAAAATATTAATATTATACAATCCAAAACACGTTTGCAACTATTCACGACATCATGTAGTTGTTAGCTGACTGTACATCGACGTCACGACAAGCGCGCCAACATGGCGGTCGTTTGAAAAGCTGTTATCAGCCTACTATTTTGAAACTTTTTAAAAATCAAATGTTGTATGTATGGCACTGTTTCTTTATTTATATTTATATAATAATATAAGTTATCATTTAAAAAATATAAAAATGAAACATGCATATTCCCTATTGCCTTGTGGTCATTGTTATTATAATGTAGTAGGTAATAGCAGCATATAGAGATGTTATGATTGCTGTTGTTTCAGTAACTATCTAGTATATGGAAATATTGAATACTATATCATTATCCTTCACGGGTATGAAATGCAAAGTATATTATGTGTATTTATAATACTAGCCTCACGATATTGATGTAATTCAACGGTGTGTATGCCTAACAGTGTCTCTTATTACTTGATATGATTTATTGTGTATTGACTACAAGTAATAACGTACGCGCTGGTTCCTATTAGTGTTGGCTACAAGCCTGATAACTGGTATGATACAAGAATTGTAATTGTCATAATGTTGATCCTTTGGCACTGTAAATTGGTGGTTGCTACGTAAGCTTTGATGACTTAATAATTGGTTAAGCGAAGCTCTTTACATATACATTTACTTACATATGATATGCATCAATTCAAATTAGATGTTATCAATTTCAATGTAAATCTAACACGTTCGTAGTAACTGACAGATTTAATTTAGTTTAACTTTACACTAGGCGTTCAATTCTGCTAAAGCAAAACCACTGACATACCACAAATACTGTAAAAAATGGCATTCAATTTTGGACTTTATTCCTATAGACTTAACGTTCAAAATTAAATGAAAATAGTTTCATTAAACTTTTTCACTCACTCTGCAAACAGCCACTTGATTTTAGATTTTGCTTATGCTGATACCTAATACCAATTAGAAATCTGACTTCTACTCATATTACAATTGCGATTAAAACTCATTGTCAAGCAGTATAAGTTCCTGCTTCAAACTTGATTCCAATAATCCTTTGTTACGTCACGTTGTTCGTTCATTATACAGCCGTTCATCAGTTTCATCAAATTTAACATGATATTATTTTTTTAAAGAACGACCTTGTTTTGTGTGAAGCTTTATGTCACAAACGATCCCACGGATACCCACCCCTCCGGAGCCGGAGGGGAAGGTTATGTCGGACTCGAGCCGACTAAACCGCAAGCCGTCTCTGGGTCGTAGTGCTAGGCCGAAGGTGAGGTTATCATGCGACATATCCCTCGCACCCCGGCTGACCCAGGGCCATCCCTTTCGGTCCGGCCCTCCTCGGGAGGGGGGGACCACGCGGTCCCCGACTCAACCCCGGTGTGGGGAGGCGCGCATCGTCCATATTGATGAAACTTCTACGATGCGCGCCGCCGCCGTGGCCTGCTTCTGCTAGGGTGACGGGCGGCTCCACCCGTCACCCTCAGGCCCGCGCTCATGGAGGGCGGAGGTCAGTTTGCGCCCTCCGACGCCCGAGCCGCCTTCGGGCGCGTGCAGCGATGTCAGCGAGTCTTTCTCGCTCATCGCGCCGCGCCCGCTCAATTATTTACTGACATTATTTCTAAACTATGGAGTGTTCTACACATATCAATGAGGCCCAAGACAACCTCACCCACTAAGCAATGGACGTGACTTTGGCGTAGGCCTTCCTTTCAGCTTTCCAACTGAGAAATCGCATCGTTTTGCAATAATTATCTTCTATATTAAACATTTATTAGTGTGAGTACTTTCTTGAGAGTTGTAACAGATATTGATGAAACGTTAGTCATCGAAATCTCATTTACCAATACTTTGAAATTCATATAGAAAAAAAATCTCTTGTATCGTGGTTCTGATATCTATTGTAGCGTGAAAGTACATACCTCAATAGAAGTGGCTTTTGAGAAAAGTTTTCTCGAACCAGTCTGCAATCTATGACGTCACATAATATTGTCTAGGCACTCGAGAAACTGTAGCTCTAAAATTGTATTATATCTCGCCAATCTACTTTTCTATGAATAGTTGAACGTTTAATTTCCTTTTGCACTTCTCAAGAATGAGAGGCAGATTGCTCTCATTCGATAGCTCTAAGCCCTACTTGGGACTGGTTGTCAAGGTAATCTGCACCGTGGGAAAATCAAGTAATTCAACACTGTCATAACTCTTAAGATTTCCCACAAAAAAAAATCAAATGTTGTTTGTATTGCGTCATTGAGGAGTTTCGGGTGTTATAAGATGATATTTAGTTAAAATTTGGTTCCAAATTTTAAGCTTCAGATATATACAGATCAACTGCATGGATAAAAAAGACTTAAATGACTTAGTATGACATTTATGGTGGGTATAGCAAACATATTGGATTTCTGAGCCAAGCAATATTTTCCCTTTGTTTGGGATTGTATGGGCGGAGTCATCAAAAACAATGTTTAAAATTTTTTTTTTCATTGTTTCCGATAATTCGTACGAGTGTCGGTAGATGGCTCCTAACCATCACTCCAAGACGGTTGTACTATATAGGAGAATTAGGATTGCTTCAGAAGTAGCTCGGTGGCTCAATGGTCAGAGCAGTCAGAGTATTCCCCCTGTAAGGGAAAGATCGCGGGTTCGAGTCCCGCGTGAGCAATTCACTTTTTCCTATCTTAATCGAATATTTACCTTGATAATGTAGTATTAGCGGGGCGTGAAAAAGCACCTCATGAGGCCGTCAAGCTGAGTGCCACCATTATTAACATGGTACGTGTATTATGATGGTGGCTCTCTTTCCTGAGACTTTGCCTTCGGCTGACCATCAGGCGAGGTGTAGTCGAATTGATTTTGTCCTATATAAAAAATATACAGAATGACAACAATAGCCTCTCTTTTGATCGTTAACAACACATGCCACCGATACCACCCAAATAAAAATGTAGAAATTATGGCAGTATTATTTCAATGCGGTCTGCGGTCTAGAGCTGTCGCCATATGGTGCCGCGTCCAACCACATTCCGTAAACCACATTGTTTACGTTATCGAGAATATTATGAGCAATATTACATGAGCAGCTGACATGCAAAACGTAGTTGTTATATTTTTTAACAGGTCATTGCTGATTGGTATTGAGAATCAAGGAGAATCATCTTTTACCTGAAAATGTGGTTATAATATTATTACTTATTTTAATTTACTTATAATACATATTTTTTTTTTTTAAATCTCAAATCTTTGCTCTTCAATCAATCAGAATTAGTAAGTAAACATAGATGTATAGATTTAAATGGCGTTGTTGGATACTATAATAGGAATTTTTGATTTCAGAAGCTGTAACTTCTGACCACCTACCGGGTTGAAGACATATTGGCGTGTCCTTTGCAAAACTAAAACTCCTATGTAAATATTAAAATCAACCAGGCATAGAAATGCACCATATTGAAACAACGACCACCACATTTTTGCATGTGGAATATTTGTGTTCGTAATATTGAATATTTGTAACACTGAAACCCGTGATGAAGTTATTTGCATACAGTCTGCACCCAATTTGGAACTCAAATAAAACAGTCACGTCTTAAAAGGATAAAGGGTGTCATTGAAAGCACAAACAAATCTCAATATGCTCATAAAGACGCCACGAGACCGCTTGTGCCTACGTGATGCCTATATTCGTAGCCAGTTTTTATGAAATGAGTATACTTTATGAGTTGTTTTTATACGCCGAGGCTTAAATAAATGTATCCTTGTGTTGTGAGGGTATGAAGTATCCTATTCTGTATGTAGCCAGTTTCTCCTTAAGATTATAATATACTTTTTTACGTTATGTAGGTAGCAAATTTAAGTTTCGTTCTCTTGCTAACTAGCCGGCAGAGTAAAATTTGGGCCACCCCTTCTCTTCCCATGTGGTGAAGTACAAGGCGACTAAGGGATAGGGCTGATTAACTTTAACATCAGACAGATATGTAAAGCCCAGACTCAGCATCAGACGCAGGGCTCGAGTCAACAATAGTGGCCCGGAATACGGCAATAGGCTCACCCCCTATTACGTGGAACCGAATACAGATTGGTGAAATGTGGGTGTTAATTCACCTCTGCCTAACCCTCCGGAGATAAAGGCGTGATTATATGTATGTATATACTAACTAGCATAGTTTTATGTACAATATTATTTATTTAAAAAAGCATTACGTTTAGTTCTGTGTAAGGAAACGGGTTGATGACGTTAGGGTCTAATAGTGAATTAACTAAGCCCTGATGCCCACTAAAATCTAACGAAGTTTGGTTTGTGAAGGAAAAAGGTGAAATCTTTCTCCAACACATTGGGATGATCCTTTCACAAAGAAAGATTACGTCTGGTAGATCTGATGGATGATGATGGGATTTGGTATATTATCTTAGTCAGCACAAGAACTTTAATTACGTGATACAAGAACTACAGTTTTTTGGTAGTTCAGCTTAATTACGCAAGATGGTGTCCCCATAGGTCAAAGGAAACTAATGACTGTCCCTTAATTTTTTTTGAAGTGAAAACTTCTTTTGCGGCCTTGGATGGGTAAAAGGGGTTAAACTCGCGTCAGGACCACGTGACCTTATCACGACCGAATCACTTGACCTTTGACCCGTAACCGACGACATTATTCATTTCTTCTGACAGAAAATTAGCAGAAAATTAGTGATAGATTCTATGATTGGCACTATATTATAGGTATGGTATGGTATGGTATGTTCTTTTTATCTTTTTCTCTGTATATAACGAAGAAAGAAAGAAAGAAAAAGTTTGAATTTTCGTCATATATGGAAATTTTTGGTATTATCTGTACGTTTGTTAAAAATAATTACCGCGTGCGAACGTGTTAAAAGATCTAAGAAAAAAGAAAAATATACAGATCATATTTTTGTTGTTTTCATTTTAATAATAATAAATAAAATAAGGACAAGGATGTACAAAGTGTAAGTAAGTAAGTCCAGTATATTTATATTTTAATTTTTTTGATAAAAATATCTTTACTGAACCATCTAGCGTAGAGAATAAATAAGTAACCTTGTCTTACATGCATAATAGTTGTAATAATAACTCAATCCATTTTATGAAAATTTCATCACAATAATATTGCGCGAGTTCAATATCAATTTTAAAAATGTTAGTTTATTTATTAAATGGTAGGTATATTTAGCTGAAATTGAAAATTAAAATAATAAAAAATGGGCTATCTGTCTGTATTAGGCCAAATCATTTAGGGGGCCTAAATGATTTTGCTATAATCCGAATGATGGCCTTATTTTTTAAATTATTTGCCTTAGTATAGATTATTCTAGACTTAGAATAGTAACGCATAGAAACGCAATATGTGCAAGCGAAGTGAAGCCATTTCAACCAAGCTGGCTATGGGGTATGTGGTAAATTGCTTGGGCCTCCTGGTCTTATCTAATTAAATCTACTATGGTGCTCCAAAAATTACGTCATTACCTCCCCCCCAGGCGAATACCGTCAGGTCAGATCAGGTAATGACTATTTCTTGGACTGCTCCCCAGCTTACCAACAAGCAGGGTACGGTAAATTTGATGACATAATTAGGTAAAATATTGAAAACAAATTCATTTGTATTAGAAAGTTTCAAAATACTCCATGGATATATAATTGATTCGTAACTTTTACTTAGTGCTTTTAGATACGTACCAAAAGCTGTATTTTGTTTAAAAATCTATGATTATTTAATTTTTTATTCATAGCTATAGAACATAAACATTGTCAAAAGAAACTGAAATAATAAATAAAATATTTACAATTATATAATGCGTCGATAACAAATTCTACATGGGCACGATTTATTAATTTAAAGTTTTCACTTCATCCGGCACTCCCGGAGTGAAACCTGTCTTTTTTCATACTTTGGCTACAAACTGTCTCGGTTTAAATGTGCTACAAATATTTTTTTATTAGTTAATTATAGACATAATAAAATATCAAATCTAGTAGAATCCATATTAACAATGTTTCTGATTGTATCATTATAAAAAATGCTATATAATAATCATCCTTAATAGCGTCAAGATCGAGTATCACGTATCAGTACAGTACGTGATTGTGGCTAAAGCCAGCTAAATACGAAATACATCATAATTGGCCATTAGTAACTCCACAAGTATTGAAGTAATTACCGAGATCAAAGGCTTACGCTTACTAATTAGTTGGCTAATATCGTGTTTTTGTCTGCTTATTATTCCTTGTATGTTACTGATATATACCTGGATCGGGGTATACGGGTACAAAATATATTAAGGTGTGTACACACTGTAGGCAAGGTAGTAACGAATTTTAATTGCTGACCACCGGCTCTTTGCCTAATGACGGCGTCTTGTAAACTCGCGTTTGACCATAGTGTCATAATAAGTAAATATTTGTATACATGACTTTGACTATATCTGGTTATTGGTATTCAAGAACTCATAATACAAGCTAGTTAAGCTATACTTATTTCAGGTCTTATCTAGACTTATGGAACTTATGTCGCTATAAAAATTGTCGTAGATTTTTTATGTTATTTATAGTAGTTGTCCTAAATGAAAATGTTTTTTCCCTTCTTTATTTGCTATCGCTAGAACAGCTCTACGGCTTAATCACCTTGTACGACACCCTCGGGATGAGATGGTATAGCCCTCGTATTTTGCTTCGCCGGGAACCACGCGGTAATTTATCTGCCTCGTTTATTATTCAATTAACTTAATATTTCAACACACAAGGGTGATATGTCTTGGGTTCAGCACCTGATTCATTAATATGAAATAGGGGGGCTCGTGGCTAGCTGGTAACTGAGTAAATTTTGTATATTACAAGGTTAAGTTACCCTAGTCAGGTCCGTGTTAGGATAGGTGACCATTCTTAAGACATTGAGGACCACATCTGTGGCAATCGTAGTGTATCGGTCGAAAACTCAGAGGCCTTCATGTAGACTATTGAGACAGGAAACCAGACTACACCGTAGTACCCTTTTTGTTACAATCCCGGGAATACACAAAGTGAGGCCCGACTTATTCTTCCACTTTTACAATTTAGTAGATATTATTTCAATAAATGCAAGCTACAGTATAATAAAATAAAGATAAATTATAAAGTCTATTATACCCATCTCAAAATAGACAATGAAGTCGCTACGCTAATTTAGACGCTAAACAAACCGAGGCGACTTAATTTTGCCCATCGCTACGGCTCTTTTCAATTGTAATTTGCTCAAGGATAAAATTAATAACGTTAAGAACTCCTTAGGTCCATTAGCTCTAATGAGTGGCATTGTCTTTTATAGCTTAGTTTTTAGAGAGGTTACAGACTAATACTCCGCTAGATTAGGAAGGACGAATATTTCTCCCTACGCTACAAATTAACGTTAATACATGAATTAACTACGTAGTTTATTTTTGGAATAAGGTAAGTTTCTTGTAGAGACAGTTGGTGATAGTTTTAAGGCCCATTTACACGATGCAAGTTTCTAGTCTGTCGTATACAATAAAATTGAAGCAATAAATGACTTGCGTGATCTAAACAACAGGTAACATTCTTTAACATATATAAAAGTCTTATTACTTTAACTTTTCTTTAAAAATTCACCAATGCAAATACGTACAATACTTGAAGCAATCCGACAAAAAATTGTACACGCACATACAAATCTGTGTTTAGACAAGTCAAAACTTGAAAGCAATAATTTCAAAGAAAATAATTGTATTGGTGTAAACAAAAAGCATTGGCAATTATTTCTTTTCAAGACTTTCATTCAATAATTCCGTTCTATTTTTTACGTGTACAGTCGCTAGCAATTCTTGATTTCTTGAGGATGTTGTTTTTGGGTCGCAAGTATGGTATAAGTATTTCCAGCGAAACCACTTGCAATAGCTAGTGGTAATTTAATTCTCAAAACTGTAAATATTAGTTTATTTTTGTATGAGAATAGCTTAACTTCATAACCTAGTTTATTGAATCTTTTTTATATTCAGAAGATTATAATTAGACTTTAAGCAATTGAGTTTCTTAACAAATGTCGCCTACTGACATTACTACTACTACTACTAACTACTAGTCAGTCACACTACTACTAGTCACACTACAGTACTAAACTGTTGGACGAATCTAGCTGGAATTTTGGCAAACGTTGGGAACTTTAGGGCCATTATTTTCATGCAGAAAAAAATCCATTGTTTCATTCCAGATAAAACAAAATTTCAGATTGAATGTTTCTTAAAGTTTCTTTATTATTCAAAGCTGGTATAAATAAAAATTAATAAAACAGAAATTAAAATTCACATTAGGAGAAACTTTACAATTCAGTAACATGAAATATTAAATTTTCCCAAACGTTCTTGCCGAAATTGTCTACATTGAGTTGCACGAATATTATTCAAAAGGCCTTTGTGATAATGTCTGTACGTTTAATTTTCTTTGTTTATATTGTAAGTTACTGAACAAATAAATTGTCAGAAACAAATTTCTTGATTATGATGTACGTAAAATATACTATACATATTATATAGCTGGAATTTTAGTGCCTTTTTGATAATAAATTGATAACAAAGTGATTTCATCAAGGGTTTCAGCGATTGTTACCCACTTTTATAAGATCGTATTTCAACTTGACCATCCGTGTTAAAGAGTTTAAAATTACATACCTTATGTTTCTTACATGGATGAAACAGAAAACCTAAATCAAAAATTTTGTATACTTCATTAAATTAAATATTAAAATGTACGTAATATAATTTGTAATTACTCATTAGTAAACTTTTTGAAATGTTAATGTACAATCACAGAATGAAGGCCACCATTATTAATACCAACAGTGAACAAAACGTAAAAGCTGAATCCCATGTTGGCTTTAGTTCAGTCTAGCTGTTTACCCTCTATGTACCCACGCATAATGAAAGAAGACCTAATTAATTTCTTATTCGTTGAAAAAATGTTAGTTGCTATTAGTAATCTACAAAAATTTGATAAAAGACAAATGTTTATTGTACACCTAGAGAAACAAATTAACAGAAACGTTTTACAATCTCAGACGGCGTGCAGTTTAGTCGGTTCGAGTCCGACATAACCTCCCCCTTCGGCTCGGGGTATCCGTGGGGATTTCCCGCACGTTAAAAAAATGTACAACGGACGGCCTTATATCATATGTGGGTTTTTGGTCTACGAAACTTAGATTCTAACCAACGAAAATATATTAAAAGAGAATGGGGAACATTCTCTTTCGAAGTTTCGTTACGGTTACCATTAGGGGTACTCTAGAGAGCTGTTTATGCTCTTTACAGTAATTAAAGTCTACAACTTATTCACCATTAGGAACAAAATACAAACTCATTATAACAACGACCTTCAATGAAGTTAAAAACTTCCCTGGGCTTAATAGACTCAATTTGGCTCCAATTTTAATCTCTGAGCCTAGTTTTAGACGTGATCCGGTTTCTGTGATATAAGATTTCAATATTATATTTCTAGTGATTTTCGCGGCTCCGCCATCGTCGAATTCTGACACTGTTCAAACGAAACCATGGGAACTATCAAAACATAAATTCTCTGCATAAATTCAACCTTAAGAAAGGGCAATGCATAAAAACGTCCCCACCCACTAACTGATTTGAAACATATTTCATTCGAAGCGTCGTTCGATATTTTTTTACTATGGCGACATAATTTAAATATTTGAGGTTTCAATTTTACAGCGTCTGGAAGGGTAGATATTTTTTACTATGGACATAATATACAAAAAGTATTATAAAATAATTTTATTTTATATACAGCGATTTGTCCTCGTTTCTGAAGATGGGCTTGAGGTACAGAGCATATTGGAGGAATGGTAGTATACACTGGAGAGTGTAAGCTTGAAACTCAGTAGAACCAAGACTGAACATATGTTTTGTGATTTCGGTGGTCTCTACAGTTATACCCATGTTTTTAGATGGTGCACCAATACCAGTTTGCTCCAATTTCCGCTACCTCGGCTCTCTTATACAGGCAGATGGGGAAATTAATCGAGCAGCGAAGCACAGAATAGATGCAGGGTGGATGAAATGGCGGCATGTCAGAGCCACAATATGTGATCCCCAATTTACCCTCAAGCTTAGGGGGGAATCTATAAATCCATGATCAGACCTGCCGTAATGTATGGATCGTCATGTTTGGCCTTGAAAGCGACGAATGAAAGACAACTGCATGTGGCAAAGATACGAATGTTAATTTGTGTGGTGTGACGAGAATGGACAGAATAAGGAATGACTATATTAGAGGAAGTTTGAAAGTGGCACCAGTGAATGAAAAATTTAGAAGCGAGCGACTGTCGTGGTATGAACATATTATGAGAAGAGATTTTTATTTTTATTTTATTTTATTTTATTAGGTATAGAAACAGAAAACAGATTACATAAGACACTGATATAACATTAATTGATACACTTTTTGAATCTGATGTCCACTTATATCTATACACAGCATTTTTGTGTTAAATGGCTGCGTTAATAAAAGAATAAAGATACAACTGTAGGCTGTAGGGGGCAAACAAATTAATTATTATGTGACACAAAACTGAAAATGAGACTGAAAATAAAGAACAACAAAAAAAAAAAACTAAGTAAGACGCTTTTTAAAAGTGTTGAAGCTATCGGCAAAAATATCAACCTGTGTACAAACCTTATTGTATTGATTGCACATTCTATGGAGCGGGTTGAAAGTAATGTTGTAAGGAAGGTTCAAAGTAATGAATATAGAGGGCTTTAGAAGCAGAGGTAAGCCCGAGAAATGATGGATGGATTGCTTGAAAGATGATATGGCAAAGAAGGGAGTAACTGAGGAAATGACATTTAACGGGAATTTACGGAGGAGAATGACATGTTGTGCCGACCAAAAATAATTGGAACCAGGGCAGGTAGATGAAGAAGATGAAATAGGATATTAAACATTAATTAAATCACTCTGACTAAGATTACTAGATTCATAAAGCTATACATAATTTAGAAAGATATTCCTGAAACAAAGCGTACAAACAAGATTTGGTAAAGGACGGGACATAACCCTGAGATTGCATTAGATGGATCTTAGGCAATTTAATGGACTGTCGTAGTGAAATTCTCTAGTATTAATATGGGTTCCAAGCCACAACGGCTTAATGGTCTAAAGGGATCGTTGGTTCTATAGCCTTAAAGCACGGTCTAATTGTTCATTCACGTCTTATCTAATGAAGTCTATCTATACGCATAACTGTCTCTATACCATGGTGCTTTTGTATTAATATCGGTTTGCATATAAAATAGAGATATTACTAAATAGACTTACAGTAAGCATAGTTGTATTGGACTACAAAAGAGATGATTACAAAAGAGTATAAATAAATAAACTTTCCACTACATTCTACACCAAATCTAAAGCCAAAGTGAGCATAATTTAACTGCTGTACAAACATCCAAGATGTATATATTTAGATATAGATTATAGAGATATATTTTACCTAGATATATATTTTACTATAGATATATTTTACTTCTGAAATACACATCATTCATGGATATTTCCATATTTTTTACCTACATTGTTTTACACAACTTAAGCGTTGTATTCAAGAATTGTTTATTGCTTAATAAAGATATTATTATTATTATTTGAACCCGTTCACCGTTAATCGCCAGTACTTCCTACTTCATTTGTGAAACCTACAACCGTGCCAAAATGTCGGATACTCAAAACAACAAAATGATAACAACGGAAGGTATAAGTGTAAGCTCTTCTCTCGAAAAGGGGTCAGACGGCAGTCGTCCCGTAAAAGTGAACAAAAGTATGGTAAACTGGAAGGGCCGATGGAGGTGAAATAGTCTGTATAAAAAGTACCAAGCATTTACTACACAAAATTAAGCATGTCAAAATTTGTCAGATATGTAGGTACTACTGGCTGTAAAGATTTAAAAAATAACTTGTTAATTGTATCGTTTGTCTGCGTGCACGGTTGGCGATGGTGCTGGTATTACAACCTAAGCGCCACCGGACATGTTACATGATTTTTGCTGACCCAAATTTTCCTGAATGCACAGAGTGCCTCAAGAAGTTTTGACTTCAAAAATCTATAAATGGAGGAACAGGGGAGCTGGTCCAGGTCTCTAAAGATTGCATGCGACTTAGAATGGTAATGTTGAGATGCAGAACAACGTTTTAAATACATTATTAATTAAATGTCTTCACAAGAGTTTACGTGCATGTGAGGTGAAGTGTAACCATTGTTCTATACAATTGCTCCCGGCACTTTGATCTTTTGTTCTAGCTACTGTTTGTTTTAAGCGAAACATTTGTAGTAGTAAAATAAAGCGAGTAAATATTTCTTGGAATCAGTTTAGACAGTAGGAAGGTTTAGACAGTAGGAACAGTAAGAAAGTTAATACACTAAGACGGAGATACATACAGTCACTTTGGGAATATCCTCAGTGAAACAAACTTAAAACATTTATCTTTCTCAAGGTATAAATTATTTGTTTATAGACTCATGCTCGTGCTCTACGGTTACAGAACGGGAGCCCCTTATTTCGTAGAAAGAAATTTCATAGAATTTCGTTTCACAGAAAATGTTTCATATAATATTTGGTTCTTATATTTTTATTTCGAATATTATTGTTTCAAAAACAATTCACTACAATGAAACATATGTCACAGAAACACAATTCAACGATTTTTTTATCACATTTTTTTGTTTAACAAACTTATCAAACTGTAGAATTATTTTTTAAAGAATATTAAACCACCTTTATAATGTTCCAAATCACATTTATTTAACATTTACAATATAGTTAACACCCCGACTCAGATTACCCCGACTTGGATAGGTTAGGTAAGAAGGCTAATGCGGGAGCGGAGCGTAGCGAAGCTCCCGCATTAGGCCTTCGTGGTTATTTTTTTATAAACCACCCAGAAGTAGAAGCCCCGCGTAGCGGGGCTCCGTCGACCTTGTAGACGCATCAATTGTTTAGTTTATAAAAAAATTGACCCATTTAAATGAGGGTATGCATTTTATGAATTGAAACGTTTAGAAACTGTCACTTTGATAATATGTTATTCTTTGTAATAAGTTTTCTATTAAATAAACAATATAATGATTAAGAATATTTGATTTGATATTCTATGAAATGATTATTCTAATGTTTAACTTTATATGAAACAAAATTCAATGATTTAAAATTCTTTAAAGTCAGTATTCTGTATATTGATTATTCTATGAAACGAAATTATGCGAAACATTTTCTGTAATACGAAATTATATTAAACAATTGTCTATAAAACAACGCACACCCTTACAGAACACGTTGAAAACACTTTAGAAGTCTAAGAATCTAGTTTAACTACAGAACTTCGATCGCCAGTGGAGGTCGTATGGCCGGCGCTTCACGGAAAATTTTGAAATTCTGCCGAGATGTCTTGGAAGATAATAACAAACATCAATTATTTATATAAATAGCGCTGTCTGGTGAGTTCTGAAATGTTATTATTAGTATTAATCGAATAATAGTTTATACTAATCTATGCACATAAGCCGTGCACCTGCTCCTGATATAAACAACCCAAGCCTTTAGAAATGCCACGCTCATTTCTGAACTAAAACTTTGAAAACATGTATTTATCACTCCTGTCGGGCTATTCACAATTCTCTGTTGCATACTTTAACAGAAGCTTCATGCCAAGTTTTACTTTTTACTACGCAAACACGAGACCAGCCGCAAGAAGTTTGCTAAAATAAACTAACTGTCAGTGGGGGAACATTGAACAATATTCATATAATGATGACAAAACTTTAAACACTTTTATTTGTTAATGGGTGTACAATCGGTAAGATATGAACTCGATTAGATATTCGGCTTAGATATAAACTCAATTACAAATGGCGGTCGTAAACAGTATTAATAACGAACTGATAATTTCAATGTAAGTAGTTGTTTTTCTTGCTTACCAGACAACTGCCACAAATATTTAAATATCGCAAATAGTAATCAAAATAGATTTCATTCAAACATAATATATGTAGCGTCAACAAAGATTTCAAGGAACTACTAGCCTTAATTAGCTTAAAAAACTATTTTCGACATTCTCGTGCTGACGGAGTGTTGGCTATCCAAAGTGAGTAATCTCCCTATAATGCAAGGATATCAGTCTTTTTATATAATAAACCTACAAACCAAAATGGAGGTGTAACGCCCCTGGTGTTGCATACGTCCATATGGTGTAGTAATTTAGTAGAAGTAGTAGTAGCTGACCTATCATCGTAGAAGGTGATATGCGTGCTAATAATTTCATTGCCAGTGATGCCCAAACCGTGTAAAGTGACGTAGGAAAAATTGGAAGTCCGACCCCGGGCTCCAAGATGAAGCCCTCGAATGAAGTTAGGATACAACACTGTAATTATGACGATTATAATAAGAGAAGACATCGATTAAAAATACAAATTGTAGTGAGAAAAATGTTGTATTATTTATATTCCTTTTTTGAATTTTATCATATTGTCAATTATGTAAAAGCAACAAAGATAAAAAATTAACATTTTTAGTTATCACTGAAACCAAAAATTCCCACAGCCTCAGTGGCGTGGCGTTAATGAACCCGACTGCTGCGCAGGAGACGCGGTTTCGATTCCCGCTCGGTGAAAATATTTGTATGCATGCATATGTCTATTTGCATTGGTTTAGGTACTTCCGTACCTCGGAGAACTCTTTGAGCCGCCGGTCCCAGTTGTCATACGAACATCCATGGCAGTCGTTACGGGTGGGTGTAGCCCTAAAAATTCCAACAACCGGTCTACACAATACTTTGATATCGCCAATATATTTTGGAGGTCAGACGTCAGTTCTTTCAGTGAAAATAATCTTAGTTCAGCCGCGTCATAGGGGGTTTGCAAGAGGTGAAGTCCGGGACTTCAGGGCGATTTTGCATTTATATTTTGATTATGCAATCGAAATTAACATGCATGTAATTTGTTGGTAAGCTTTTTAGGTAGTTTTTGACGAAGTGCAGTTCATTAGGTGTGCAGTTCATTCCGAAGGTGATCGCATACGACATCGGAATCATACCTTTAATAAAAGCACAAATAAAATATAATACTACACATTTTCTAACTGAACCGCAAATTAGATTTTTCTTTCTTTCACCTTTTTTGACTAACGATTTGAACCATATTGATTTTGTAGTTTTAAAGATGTAGTATCAAATTCATCAATAATAGCAGTTCTGTTATACGATAGAATAATAAAAAACTCAATGACAGGTCAATGGATGTATGGAAAGTGGTCATCGTTCTTGATAAATTATCCTTACGTTGAAATAAATCAATATACATAACTTGATTTTTATTGCGAATAAGACACATGCACATATACTTTTACAAAAAAAAAAGTATCTAAGTATGTTTATCCGCATTCTAGATTCCATAACACAAGCTAGTTAAGCTATGCTTACCATGGGTCTAGATAGCGTTGTGTGAAATGTTGTGGAATATTTATTTATTTATTTATTTATTACTCGATGTGTTAATTTAGGAAATAAGGCCTTACAAATAATCACTTAACAGACATACCTACAGAGACTGACAAATTAATTAAAATAGTTAAGAGGGGCACTTAAATCAGGGTTATCCTCATTCACATAATTGTTAATTTCAACATGTTCATCCCTATTCCATAAGCGTTTTAAGTGGTTTCATTATCCGAAAGGCTTAGCTATATTTTGATTTCCTCGTATTTTATTTGATGTATTTTCCCTGTGCCTCAACTGTTTGCATATCTCGTAAATTGTTTATCTCATCGACCTTCCATGGTAGTCCCCAGGGTAATCTTATATTATGTTTAATTTCCACAAGCTCGTGTTATAAAAAATAATTACAGTAGAAATAAATCATTCTGTGATCTCACTACCAAGGAATAAGGTTTATAATAGAGAATGATAAAGATTTTGGACAAAGTATGCAGTGTGTGCACTGTGACTCTCAACCAGACTTTGGTGTCATGACAGTAAACGTAGCCTTGGTCAGTAGACTTAGTATTCGAGCTGTGCTTTTTTATTTTTTATTAACTTGCAAATCTTGAAACTCAGTCTTGAGATTGCGTCAAATCTTGCAACTCGATTTTGAAGCAGATAGTCTCAACCGTTATTGATGACATGTTGCATACACATTTGATTTGGATGACAATACAATAATATTTTACCATAGAGCTAGTCGAATTATGAAGTAGGCCATAGCAACTGCTAAATTAAATAAGATAAACCACACGCCGTCTGTGGGTCGTTGTGCTAGGCCGAAGGCGAGGTTGTCTCGCGACATATTCCTCGCACCCCGGCTGACCCAGGGCCATTCCTCTCGGTCTGGCCCTCCTCGGGACATATTCCACGGTATACATTTTTTCATTTTCGTACAACAGTTTTGTAAAACCGATTCTTTAAATAAAATCTTTTTTTCAAACTTCAACATCAGTATTAGGTCAACAAATATTAAGTATTTTCTCCTTTTTTTTCAAATTATATGAGCGAAGTAGTCAAAAATCAATGTTTAAAAAAGATTAAAAAATCATTCATTGGTTCCGATAGTTCGTAAGAATGTCGGTAGATGCTCCACTGTCGCCTCAAAGACAGATATAGAAGGAGAAATTTAAATTGGATAAGGCGAGGTCTGGTAGCTTAGTGGTCAAAGCATTGCCCTTGTAAGGCAAAGATCGTAAGTTCAAACCCCGCCTAGAATGATTAAATTTTTTATCTTTAATTCGATTTGAAAGTTTGAAGTACACACCCCAGCAATAAAAACTTAACGTAAATCAATAAACAAAACTCGAAAAATGTTAAAATAATAAATGCAGCAACGTCTGTAGGTGAGTGTACTAAAAATATAATTGTAATTCGTATTGGAATCCTGAGGGATTTTATTAATCCGCATTAGCTACCGATCAGTATTAAGTGTAATTAATAGTTTATTACATTGCGGTACATGTATGCTAATGGTACGGAACCTTGTGGTTAGTCACTGGTTTAATATTAGCGTATAACACGAGGACCTCCAATATTTGGTATATTCATCGAACATGTTTCATTCAAAAATATGATGTTGATATATAGCGGCTTAATACTCGTAACTAGATTTTGATAGATTATATTAAGAGTATAATATAAATATAGTTAGACATGTTGCTCTATTTAGACAATTACAGCGTTCTGAAAACTGAATTATGTTACATTTCTAACCACATTTCAGTGTGATATTGTTGACGAGTAAGTACATTGAACTTATTAGTGCTGAGTAAGTTAGATATTAAAAGTATCATTATTAAAAGAACAAATAGGTAGTACTACAACTCTGACTCAGACAACGAGCCTTCAACTGTCTTACTTAGAAATCCCAACGGTTTTCCGCTTTAATCTAAAAGTTAGTACCCACACCAATGTAATTCGTACCAAAACAACCTTTTATTCCAGTAAACAATTCAAATTGTATACTGCCAAACTGCCCAAAGAGAATTCCAATTTGAGGGCTTTCCGCAACGAACATTGCAAACTTTATCCATTACGATGTTGTTATCATTATAGATTCCAGTGTCTCTTTACAGACACAAAATTATGATTACAAGACTAACTTTTGGTACATTGAAACATTACACCAAAGAAAGGGTTGTTTATAAGGTACAGTCAAACACCACAGCATTTGATTTGAATGCTTTTGAAAGCACAAGTACTTCCTGATCTTCTCCGAATCTAAAGTTGCGTGACACGAGTCAAATTATGGAACCGCTTTGGTTTTCGGTCCAAGTCATAGGCGATTGAATATTGAAAATGTTTAGATGTGTAAAAGTCAACATCCAGGACAGAGTATTCTTAATCCGTTACCAGTCTTGCACCAAAATTTTATTTTCACACCATTCAAAATTTCATTGATTAAAAGAAATCTAAGATACAATAAAACGTATAAGCAATTAATATGCTAACTGTAGTGAACTGTACTATTCTAACGGTAGATTTCTCCCACCATCGCCCCAGGCTGGTGATATATAGGAGAATTTGGAGCACTCAAGGCGTGACTTGGTACCTCAGTGGTCAGAGCATTCCCCCTCTAAGGAACTGGTGGCGGATTCAAGTCCCGCCTAAGTCATTTCCTATTTTCCTATCTCGTAACCGGTTCTCTACGATGTTGAAACCTTTCGAGTTAATTTAGTGAAGTTACAAAAATATAGTGCGTGGAGCCAGAAACAAGAGATTTGTACACTGATATACCTGCTGATGGCCGAATGAGGGACTGGTGCAAGGTTTCCTCTTGGGTTGCCATATAGGACAAATCAAAAGGAAGAGAAAGAGTAAGGGGACCAACGCCGAAGTGAGAGTTGTGGATGTAACCGGAAATCACGCTTAGATAATAGTAACTTATCTAGTGAGCGAGTCGACAGTTCGATCCTGGCCATTACACTACCGACGTGAACCCAGTCCTAGCACAAATAATTTAGCTTAGTTGGAGCGGTTAGAGGGAATATTAGTAATTTCGATAATTTCGATTGCTACTATTCTTGAAAAAAAAAGAAACAATCCTTATTCTTGCTTTTTCTTCTATACTGACGGCACAGAAACTCTCTGTGTTTACAGGGTCCATAAGCCACGGTAACCACTTTCCATCAGGTGGGCCGTGTGCTTGTCTACCACCTCAGTTGTATAAAAAAAGATGTGTGTTATTCTTGACACAATAATGCAGTGTATTTCGATTCCAATAGTGGCCGTAACAAAGAACACTATTTAGTATCTTTTTATGTCCTGTATAGAAAACAAATACGTTTATTTTATTAGATATTCCTAGAATGACTTGCTATTGCCATTCATGACAAAACGGTGACGTAACCGCTCATCTCTTGGGACTCTCGAATGGCAAGGATGAAATATGAATCCTACTCGGACGTGCTCTCGAATCACCCTGAATATTGGGTCTCAGCAGACTGCCTACATACATCACGCCCATTATTTATGTGTACGGTTCAGCCGCTTTGAAACATTACCGACGGGGCTTAGTTTTTCACGTTGGCATCAATATTGAATTCGTTTTCGTATTTAGGTACGCTTTTGAGCATTTTATTTTGTGCGCAAGCTTTGCGGCAGTTACATTTCTTTTCCCACAAATAGAAACAATAAATGAAATATGAAATGTTTAGTACATAATGCATGAACTCGTAAAAGCTTGTGTTATGCTTCATGCGTTTAATATCATATTATAATTTCGTTTTTACTGTCGGATGTTAGGTATGCTAGGGCACCAAGATCTTCAACACATACCAAGATCTTCAATATTTTTTTTGGTACACATGCTGATTATCGGATAAACTACGCAGGCTTTCCTTTATGAATGGAGTGGTAGCACCGCAGTCGCTCTAGTCAAAACTGACCACAAGCCTCAATAATGCAACTAAAAAACAAAAACACAACTGATGCTAAAAAGACCGAAACATGATTTATAGCAGGCGGTGCCCATGAATTTTCATCTGGTTTGAGATTTGCAAATGGGTACCGCCTTTTGTAAAGCTTTTTATCAGTCAGGTTTTGGTTCTCAATAATTTATTATATTTTACACTTTTTAGTTATGACATGTATATTTTTGTAATCGTCTTCTAATTATGTACCTTTATTTTGATACCTCACTCGATAAACCATAAATATTTGTTACCACATATATTTTGGTGGCAAAAACGCAACATATAGCTTTTGTTCATATTTTACGTACCCAAGAACACTTGGGCAATAAATATCTTTCAGTTGAGACATGATTCATTGTAATCCGTACGGTGGTTCAGAAGATATGAGGCAATAAAGAATATTACAATTAAATAAAATAAAAACATACAAACATACAAGATACGCGTGAAAAATATAACCCTTCTTGGCAGTCGGGTAAAAAGATGTATATAAATAGATACTAGTGAATTAGTTTTATAATTGACTCTACTCACTGCTATATAAAAGTACCAAACTGTCACTCCGTTGTGAAGTGTACTAAACAGTGCTATGTAGGATAAAAAGGTCATTCTTGCTAAATCTAAAGCCGTGCAACCGTGCACTGTACGAATTATTTGAAATACGAGATACGTGGTTTCATTATAATCAGTCACCTATAAAATGCTCGCTGTTGACATAGCTTAAAGAGGGTTTCCAAAGCAAATAAGCGGATTCGCAGAATAAGGCGACTAATGACCACAAATTCTAGTTACTCCGCATATTCGGAAAAGAGATTTCCTTTTCTAAAAAAATCGACTCTTTCAGACGGCTATTGCCTCAGCCACCAAAATGTTTTTCAAATTCAAATCAAAATGCAGAAATAAATGTCAAAAAGATGGACACTTCATTTATATATCGTAAGACCAAAAATCCTATGAAAGTCGCTAAAATCAGAACTACGTGTGTCACATTCAATTTCATACTGCCTTATTGAAAATCAAAGACAATTTAGTACGAGTTGACAATATTGAAAAGACGGTGGCGTAATCCTTCACGAAATTGTGGGTTTTACAATAAATGACTGCACGTCATTGGCCGACTATTAAGTTACATTTTTCATACAAAAATACTGAAATAGCATTTACCGTCGAGAGTGGAGTAGGAGAGGGCACAATACTTCATACGTCATATCTTCCACAAGGAACCGCGACACAATATTTGTTTAAAAAAAATTGCCTAGTAGTGTACACAATCCTTCACTAATGGCATTAAATTACCGTACATAGGTATATTTGTATAGGTCCCAATGTCAGCTTAACATGCCTGTTATGATTTTATTAGCTAACTATATCAAATATATTGAGCTGGGATTGTTTACATATTCTGCCTATTTTGTTATCGATAAACATAATGATATTAATGTAGTCTGTTAGGAACATGCAATTTGTGTGATAAGGCAATATTATGAGACTATGAGATATGACTCTAAAACTAAGAAAAGGTTTTAATAATTGATGAATTGTGTGACAACTGGCTAGAAAGAAGCTTTATAAAGGTAAAATAATTTTGGTGCTTCTTCGACTTTTTCTTTTTTTCGAGTTTCAACGTTTAATTAGAAATATTTTTATTTGGTTTTTAATGTTGAACAATTTGTATATTATCATAGAAATATGAAATCTATCTTTTTTTTCTAAATTTATATTATCCTAAATGGCTAGGCTCACTTGAATAGAAATTTATACTTATATTTCTTCTCTATTTGATCGCCATCAATTGATTAGAACCAAAGATATGATCAAGAGTTGCGATAACCAACGTCCATACGGGCGGAGGGCGTTTATTTTTAATATCTTCAAACAAATGGAAAATTTAATTAAAATTAATTTACATACCTAAACAAAGTATAACTTTAACTAACAATTTTCCACTTTGTAGCCAACTCTTTCCTATGGCAATGACAAGTTTATATAACGGTTTATAAATATATTTTCATTTTAACCCGACGCTGATGACGTGTCAAAAACTTACTGCTTCGCTGACATGGGTCTAAAAGACCCGCAAGGTATAATGTTTATTTAAGTACTAATAATTCTGAAAATATAATCTTTTGATATGTATACATAATACTGGAGAATAAATACGTTAAACCTTTCCAAGGAAAATCTTAGTTCATAATGTACTTAAATGACAGAGACTTAATTCAACCAATGAATTCAAATGCATTTAATTTAAGTTATATACGTTATCACATTTTACTCAATAACAAAGATTGACTGGTTGGGGAAAAATCATAACACTTCTGTTCATAATAATAATCTCATATTATTATGTATAATGAATATTTATTAAAGATAATGAGCGAAAAACTAAAGTTCTTGGAAAATTGAGTGTACCATCTAATGCAATAATAACATTCTTAAGACGCTACAAGGGCAGTCTGGAACATAATTAATTTAGAGCGTTAATAAAAAGTAAATTTACAAGCAACCTGAATTCTGGCTCGGGTAATGAATTCTTATAACGAATACACTTGGATAATTTCTAAAAACACAGACATTTATGCTTAGTTTAGTCGAGTAAATTGAAAAATAATAATTTGTAGAGAAGAGAATACCTTAAAGTAATCATGTATTTTATTGAGTTATAATCTAGTCTATTAAACAAGCTGTTTAGAATAAAAATTGAGTCTCAGGTCCCGCGTCAGGTGGATTTTTAATTTTTAAATTAGAATATGATGCAGAATTTAAATAAAATGAGTTACTTTGTTCTGTACAAATAGTTATTAACTTTTCTGGGGATTTTAAGGAGAATTTATTCCATTCATATTCACACATACTGCTGTCACTTTTGCACGAATACACACACACATATATATATATATATATATATATATATATATATATATATATATATATATATATATATATATATATATATATATATATATACATTTTAAATTCTTACTTTTTATCATCAAAATACAATAATATTAATAATATAAAATCATGTCACCTTAACGCTAAATAAATAATACAATAATTCAGTATTAATCGAATAACCCACCCCTGAGCGCTCCCGGTGCAAAGGTGTCCATCACACTTGTACGGAGCGGGAGTCACCAGTAGCCTCTATGAGCCTCTGCCCAATTGCCTTTACAAGGCTTTTGGCCTCTTTGCACCAGCTATCCAGGGTCTCCACCGCTTCTGGTATAAAGTTTTTTTTAAACCACTGAGGCGGAAGACAGTCACACGGCCCACCTGATGAAACGTGGTTACCGTAGCCTATGTACTTGTGCCACACCATGGTAATCACACTCGTGCTGCCGACTCATTAAACATGGAGTTTCTGTGTCGTCAGCTTAGAAGATAAAGAAAGTATGCTTTGGTCTTCCCACTGACAGTAAAAAAACTCTCTAGTGAGCTCTGGCTACCCTACTAACCGCCGGGCACACAACACGAGGTTATTATGGTCACGGTATTCTGTAGGGCTACTTCCCCAATCGGACTGCTCAAATTGGACGGAAAAGTGATACTGCGGCTCCAACTCAGCGTACTTGAGTCTCTTCCTCGAGCTGGCGTCATCCGCGACAGCCGACTTGGAGTGGATGAAGTGTATTTTTTTTTATTTAACTATATTTCAAGTGAAAACCTTACCACAAATACTAAGGACTGCTTAAATTAAACTCGCTAACAAAATTACAGAGGATCCCTTATATTACAATAAAAGTCACTGAAATTCAGTCCATGGATTTATCACCAACGAAACTTTTTTAATGTCCTGAATTTTAAAATATCGTTATAATTCATTTTCGCCACCAGATTACATTTTTATTAAAAAACTCCGGGAACTATGGCCAACAATATTAAATAGGAAGAAGAGAGTATTTTTCGACAGTAAAAGCTATTGCTAAGTTATACAGAATGCTGTTTTATGTCGTTTGTGAATATTATGAACGGTTTTTACAGCAAATAAGTAACTTAATAAAACTCAACTAAACTAATTTTGCTTACTTTATGCACCTGGAGTAAAGCAATTTAAAGACTACTTCTTTAGTTTTTCGTTTAGAATGATTTTATTTTCTGTTTCTTTTCTTATTTTAGGGTTTTTATATTATACGAGCTGTAGCCCGCGGCTCCGCCCGCGTGAATGTCGTGTTAGTGTTGAGTCAACTATATTTTTTCAAAATAAAAGTAGCCTAGGTTACTCCTTATTACATCAGCTACCTGCCAATAAAAGTCCCGTCAAAATCAGTCCAGCCATTTCAGAGATTAGCCGGAACAAACAGACAAAAATTGTAAAAAATGTGATTTTGGTGTATGCACCGTATTATATTTATATACGTGTAGTAAAAAAGATTATTTCAATATTACAAAAAGACACTCAAATTTTATTTACATGTATAGAAGACTAGCTGTTGCCCGCGGCTCCGCCCGCGTGGATATCGGTTATCGCTTAGTGTTGAATCAACGCTATTTTTCTATAATAAAAGTAGCCTAAGTTACTCCTTATTACATCAGCCACCTGGCAATAAAAGTCCCGTCAAAATCGGTCCAGCCATTTTAGAGATTAGCCGGCACAAACAGACAGACAGACAAAAATTGTAACAAAATGTTATTTTGGTGTACGCACCGTATTATATGTATGTAGTAAAAACGGTTATTTCAATATTACAAACAGACGCTCAAATTTTATTTATATGTATAGATATAGATGTCAGATGACATTTGTCTCAAAACGAATGTTCGAATAAAAGCTTCGAGTAAGTGTCTGTCATCAAACAAAAATTAGGCTAATTAAATATAAACAGAACGTAATTAAGTAATTTATATCAATTTAAAAACCACAAAATGAAGAGATTTCGTTCATTATTGCTAACCCGATATATGAACAGTCTAAATTCTATAATAGAATTTAGTCTATTTATATTTTAAACCCGCAATGACCGATGTCAGGTGTCACATTTCACAAAGGGCAAGGCCACCGTGGTTTACTGTGCTGTGATCAAAAGATAAAAGTGATATTTTTGACGTTTATTCTGCAAAAATCTAAAAGAGTAGGTACTTATACGTTTCATAAACGCCCTTAATTACTATTTCTTGGACATAATGTGGTCGTATCCAAGATTGGAATTCTAATAAAGTTTATAACAGAACACCCTGTGTACCTGTGGAAATTATAGCATAACAATCTAAAATCAGAAGAGGCTTTGTGATTATTTTCTATAAAGAAAATATTTCCCTTTCAATAAACAATTAAGCCCATGGTATGTATTAGAGTATAGAAGATATTTTAAAGAAATATCGAATCACCTTATGAACTTAAATTTATAGGCACACTATCAAAACCATGCAATTTAATTTTTCCGCTATTAACAAGAGTACCTGTAACTGGCGTAACAATTATGGAAGTCGAGCAAGCAGAAAGCAAGTGGAATGCTTTGGTCTCTGCCTTACACAATAAGGAAAACGCCTAAATAATGTATAACAAAAAAAAAACAGGTTTCTCCAGGTTTCTCTGCTTTCGCTGTAATCAGTGTTAACGCTTAATTTTGTTGAGCGAAAGTTGAGTCGCACCTTTGTTTGTTGAGCAAAAGTTGTCCCACGCTATTGTTTGATTGTCAAAAGTTCTCCTGACTTGTCATTTGGCGAGTAAACAATCAGTCACATTAACGTACGTTGAGCCGGCCCTCGATTCTGCTAAATCAAAATCACTGCCATACACAGACACTGCAAAAAATTACATTAAATTGTAGACTTTATTGTCATACACTTAAAGTAAAAAAAAAAGCCTGAATCGAGGACCTGGAATGCTTGCGCACCACTGATAGTCGACATTGCGTACTAACTATCTCCATAACATTTACCGTGTATTCTGTTTATCGGAAACTCGCAATGATACGGAGTCGTGTAATGTCCTCGAGGATTTATTGGAATTAATTTACCCAAGGAGTTTCAA
This sequence comes from Eilema caniola, assembly GCA_949126895.1. Classification (NCBI taxonomy): domain Eukaryota; kingdom Metazoa; phylum Arthropoda; class Insecta; order Lepidoptera; family Erebidae; genus Eilema; species Eilema caniola. The sequence goes on along the minus strand of OX421479.1, from coordinate 10,196,315 downwards.
AATCTCATTTGATGAGAGTTATACACATAATCATAACATCCCATTTAAATTTTTAATTAGCGTAACCATTGAGTTAATGGCGTATTGTGACAACACCTGAGAAATTCGAAGTGTATCCAAATACAAAATCCTTTTGCACATGACTCCCTATAATTATAATACCCACGAATGTATTCCCAAAGGTGGAATTTAATTAAATTTGTTTAAGCGTTACCAACATGGGCTAACTTTGAATCAATTTTGAATAATCTGAAAAAAATGTGAGCCGTTATAATGTGTAGAGGAGTTTAGCTATTTTATACGACCAATTGCATGAATTTTACAGAAATAACTCTTCAGCGAATTTTTTATTTAGGAAACAATGTTTCATCAAATTAAAGTAAATTTAATGCAAAGCCCTTTAGACTAATCCCATCACAGGAAGCGTCTATTATATTGGTACAATAATATCTTGTGTGAATCCTTTGCTCGTTATTAGGTAAATATAATTTACAAACCAATAAGCATACTTTGGCATTTATAATATAATCATCATCATATCAGCCACACATAGTCCACTGTTGAATATTTATAAAATAATTTCAATCAATTCAAATTTAATCATTTTTCGCCTAAAATTTGAGTCAGCAGTGAAAAATTACTAGATACAACTAAGAAAACCAAAAAGTTTGTGAATTTGCGAGATGACGACGATGACGAGATGGCGAGATGATGCGAGATGATGCGAGATAATCATCCCCTCTTTCATTAAGGGACAAACAATCAAACATTAACATACGGACACGTAACTGTTATATGTACCATGTACTACATTACATACATAAATATAACTATGTACCCATAATAAATGACTAACAGTGCAGCATACAATGACGTAACGTTCATCTACAGATGTCACACATTCCAGATAAACGAGAAAAACGAAATTTCGATCAATATATCAAACGAGATCTGGTTAAATCCTGTTATAAAAACGGACTATTTTAGAAAAGATCCCTAGTGAAATATGGATTTGTGGTCGGAGGAAGCTTCGAAAGTTAAAAAGCAAACAGCGGATGCCTCCCTCCTTAATCCCCTTGTCGAACAAAAGCACTCGTGGGGAGGAATTACACATACACAAACAATACAAAAAGTACCTACAGCGTTTATTTTTTTACTTATTTCTAATACTATTGGCAACGAAACATGACGCGTACGTGACGCGGTGGTAGTAATGGACAAGGAACATTGTGTGGAATAAAAGAAGTAATATATTATTTTATATGTACTACCAACACTTGAAATCTTTGAAAGATAAAATTCGCAATAAGGTCATCCCACAATGACATAGCTCGCAAAACAAGCAAGCTAAAGTGGCAGCTGACTGGCTACATCTGTTGAAAGATCGACACCGTTGAAGCCAATGAGTAAACAGAAAAACATACATGCCAAAATGTGCCACAATTTACTTTCATGCTTTTTTCTCTCACACACGACAAACATTCACTAAAAATAAGAGGATTGAGAGTGTGCATTGTGCATTCATGCCCGTCAAGCCTCCTTCGATACTTTCTAGCTGCTCATAAATATCTTCAATAATATATTTATCATTCTCCTATAATCTTTAATTTCTAAATCTTAAAAGTAAGATCAAATTTTTAAAATTGATACTTATTAGAATTATTATTTTTTTAACGTACGAGCACACATTGTTTAACGTACATTGAGATAAAAGCGTTTTGTTCGCAATCCGATAAAAGAAATGGGTAAACAAGCTGACAGCTTTGTTGTTTGTGTTAACATTTGTGATATTGATCTTTTGGCTACGGAGGAAATAAAATGGTTCACGTCATCCATGTGAATCAGTAGAACACTCTGTTAAGACAACCGAGAGAGATGTCAATATTTTTAAGCTATCTGCATTATCATAGCGATGTTGATCCCGGCTGTTGTATTTTCTAACAGGTTATGAGCCCATCTCACTAGAACGTCAGTACACCTATTGATTAACGAACGAGACTCGCTTAAGCTTTCCTGTTGAAGTTGGGAGACTATCTTTAAACAGATGCTATTGCGATCCTCTGGACCCCTATTTGTTGGATAAGACTGTCAGATGACCTGCTGACCCCAAAAAACTCTTTTTTTTTAATTCCTTTTTATACACGCTACAGATTTCATATACAAATAGCATATTCAACTTCGAAAACATTTATGTGCGACAAAATTATTTATGACAGGCAATTAACAAGCTCCCTTTGTTTTCCCGTTCAATAGTGAAGATATGTATATCATTTATGTAAAATATACAGACGACACCGATGAGCAAGAATCAATTACCATGGTTGAAATTGATTTATTAACCTGTTCATCATCATCCTTGCGTTGATTCCGTTAATTAGGGCTGCAACTACCAGTAAACCGATTGCCATAGATGTTCGTCTGACATCCGGACCGACAACTTAATTTGTTTTTGTACGAAACCTTCCATGCGCGAGCTCGACACGCACTTGACCGACTTTTTTATTCCGAATCACAGCCGAGTAGTACAATCGACAAAGGAGATCCGGTTACACCTTTACATAAACTTTATAGGTTAAAGTGCAACGGAATCTCTGTTGTCGACTGTACAGTAGAAACTAGTAATAATATGGTTTTGTGTAGCAGTATACCATCATTTTATTGACATTCAGGTGAAATGGTGGCTACCTAATAACAGCACGAGTTTACCAAGCTCAGTAGCGGATGTTTGTTCCGAGGGCCCAATATCACGTAGTCCGTCGCACCTAGGGGATTTCAATTTCCTGCACAGACACGCGACGTGCCTGCTGACTAGACTACTAAAACTGTACCAAAGTTTACAGTAAACATGTATTGTATAAGTACATCAAATGTCATGTTACTTTAAGAGATTTAAGTGAATTATTTTAATGAAGAAGAAACATTGATAGATTCATTAAAATTGGCATCGACATTCAGCGTGGTAATGCCGCCAGCCTCCTGGGCACGTTACCGGTAGAGATTGACAGATTTTTATTTTATTTTAGGGTTGCATGCACATGCAAAATGAAATTAGTTATTCAAAAACTATATGATTTATTCTTCTAAAATAAAAATAACTCACCCTGAGCACATAGAGATTTTCATAAGTCTAAATCATTTGGAAAATAATTCTGCCCTCTTCTTTCCAAGGACCTCTGAAATCTCGAATTTATATATATTATGTTCTTTGCTTCCAATCCTCTTGCCTTTTAATTTTTCTTTTATTTTTGAAAGCAGGTAAAAATCGCAAGTTCCTAGGTCAATGGAAAATGGCGGTTGAGGTAGGGTAGACGCTTTTTTCGTAATGAAAAAGTCGAGCGTTCTGGCAGACGTGTGCGCCATCGCGCGCTTATCGGTGAGTTTTGTGCGGCACCCATCTTGACAAACCCAAAAAGACAGAAAGGTGGTCGTGTATTTTGGTCTGCATTGATGCTAATCCAATGCCCACTTCTCGCTCGAGCTCTACATATGAAATTCACCGATTTTTATGAACAGGAGTTTTGATTACTCAAACATTTTCTTAAATGATGACCCTGATCACTGTCACCGACTAGTCTCCGCCTTATCTTCAAAGTTGCAATTAAAAACTGTTTGGCGTGAGCAAGCAGATTCACCAAAAGAAGTAACTAAAAGTTCAACAATTTACGAGGTTTTAAAACTTTTTTGTTCAGAAATCTATTTGAGTGACATTTAAAAAAAAGTAATTCAATTAACGAATGACAGACAAGCACACGGCGCACCTGATGGAAAGTGGCTATTGTGGTTTACAGACGTGTGCAACACCGGTGGAATCACACTGGTGCTGCTGACCCTGTAAACACAGTTTCTGTGCCATCAGCGTAGAAGACAAAGCAGGAATAGCCTTTGGTCTTCCCACTGACAGCACAAATTTAGTATCAATTTTCTTTCGGATTTCGTTGGGGAAGGTCAATGGCAGTCTACATTTGGTTTGTACTTGTATTCGGTTCGTTGTGTTATCCGCCATCTTGAATCTAAGGGTGAATTTTTATTAACTGAAAAAATCGGTTATTTTACAGGAGAAGTGGCATAACGAAAGTTGTTTAGAATTAAATTTCCTACGTTTTTATATTCATATTTTTTCCGCAGATCAATATTTTTGTCAATTTCTACCCCAAACGGGGGGCGGGGGGGGGGGTGAATTTTGTTTAATTCAATATACATAATCAATTTATATAAAACTAGCTATTGTCCGCGGCCACGCCCGCGTGAACGTCGCTTATCGCGTAGTGTTCCTAAGCTCTAATTCACCTCTATTTCAAATTTCATCAGGATATCTTCAAAATTATAAACATTCATCGCCTATTCTCCCCCCCCCCCCCCCCCCACCCCCTTTAAACCCTTCTATCGTGATCAAAGGGAGCCTATGTCCGTTCCTAAGCTTTATCCGTCGCTGTACCAAGTATCTCAACTCTTTCAGCGCCTAATTTTTTTGTATTCAAATAATTTGTGGCGGCCTGCTCGACCGCCAACCACACAGCGCCGTGGTGTAGCAACAGAATTAACTAAACTGTATATGTCTTTGTAGGTATTTGCCGGCCGGATTTGTTGACATTAATGATCACTGCTTCGCTCACTTGAGTAGTAGCGTGATGATAGCCTATGTGTTATTCTGATGTATAAGCTATATTATAGTAAAGTTTCATGTTTTTACGTGAAAGAGTAACCAATATCCATCCATAGATCCATCCATAGATCCATTCATACTCACAAACTTTCGCATTCATAATATTAGTAGGATAGTTTTGAATAAAGTTGTTTAAAATGTAATTTTCTACAATTTATAATGTCGAACTTGTTTTTGAAGTGAAAACTTCTTTAGCGGCGTTGGATGGGTAAAAAGTGTTAAACTCGCTTCAAGATCACTTGACCTTTGAACCGTAACCGACGACTGACGTCATACAACATTAGCTACAGATTGTTTATTTTGTTAGGTACGCTAAGAAGCTTCGTAGCTTAACGGTAAGCGCTTCGACTGTAAGTCCCTATGGTTTCAGATAGTACCGAGTTCGAACCTGGGCTTCTGACACATTTTTTGATAAAAAAATTTTTGTAATTTATTACTTTTTGTGATTATTTTTTCTTTTTGACAGAAAATTAGTGATAGGTTCTACGATTGGCGCTATATTATAGGTATGGTATGTTCTTTTATCTTTTTCTCTATATAACGAAGAAAGAACACTCCCGGAGTGCAACCCGTCTTTTTTTTCGAAATGGTGGATAACGCATCGAGCCGAACATCACGCAAAACCAAATATATACCTTGGAAAATTCTTTGTCTGTTTTGAATGTTTCATTTGCTTGTTGTATACATATGAAACATTGATGTTTAGTTTGATTGATTAAATGCAATAAGGTACTTTACTTTAGTTAACCGGTAGAGCAGAGAGAAATAAAAAGTTCACTAAGAACTGTTTAACAACAATATAATCTGAATATAATTATTAGGGCGTGGAGTACAGCATCTCCAGTCGACAAAAGTAATTAAATTTTGTGGAATCTGAACAGCCCGCGGTGCGAAGTTGGTGGTGGACACTTAGCTCTTCCGCCGGTCTGGCCAAGCACGTGCCGCGCTGACGCCTGTCTGGTCGCGTGGCCGCTCTGTCACACCTGAAAAACGCAAGCAAAGCTTTTCAGTATGTCGGACAGACATACTGCAAGTGCGGCGTGGCAGGCAGTAGGCAGGAGCAGGTGGTCAAGCTTCCCCAAGGCATGTGGTGCAAAAGTCATTACCGTAAAAGCCACAGCTCACAACATCGCAACAAAAGGAAAGGGTGCACAGAAATAATTTGACATGAAGGTATTGACACGAGGTCAGTGATCCCACGACCGCATGGGTCAATGTCCTTTTGACAAGCATGTGAAACAAACCGAAATAAGCCTTGCAACTATATTGCAGAAGCGTTTAATATAAAATAAAATATGATGGACACTGTTCACGTAAAAAACAGCATCCATCTCAGGGTTTTCACCCCGTTACATGCACACACAACGTGGCGTTAAAATATTCCATATATGACACTATATGGACATAATAAAATACGGCACACCATGCTCACGTAAAAAGCATGGTAATTGCCTGGAAGCAGCTTTGCATTAGCTACATGAAAACGACGTGGCACCGAAAATAAATTATTGCCCAATGAGTACAGAAGGTCTCAGGACTAAGCTTTGGTAGGATGCATCGTGTTCATGTCGCTATTGAGCCACCTGAAATAAAAAGGAGATTAGCACACACTGCATATAGCTATCAGTAATTCTCACCCAAGCCTTAGCAGGAAGAAGCTGATGTCAAGAGAAAAGGGGCTCGAATGAGGCTGCAGTGGCTTTTATAGCCTCCCCCAGACATCAGCCAGTGGGCGGGCCTACATGACCAGCCTTCTGGTGATGTTGGATATGGCGAAATTGCCTCTCCGTGGCTACATATTAGCACTAGTTTTACATCATCGGTGCACGGCAGCCATTAAAAGTGTATCAGGCCAGAGACAATCAAACGGTCAGAGACAAATGAAATGTACTGATAGAACGGCAGATTAAAAATGTAGCTAAAATATAATTTTTAGGTCGATACTAATCGACTAAATGCGTAAATAATAATTCAAACTACAATAGACGATTTGCATCGTTACACATAATTACCCAATAAGTCAAATCTAAACGTGCAGAAGAAGTAAGCAGGCACTCAACAACGGCGGAAATCATGATGATACATGACTTGATCAAAATTTGAGTTAAGTAGGTTGACTTAACTCGTTAAACTTGCACATAATAAGTTACACTAATTTACTCGTAGATGTAGATAGTAAACACTACAGGAGATTTAAAAAGCTTATTGACCAATAGTTAATGTCAAAATTAACACACATGTTTTTGTTATCCTGGATTAATGAACGTGACGTCACAGTTCCATGAGATATTTAATGTTTGAACGATGTATGTATGTAACTTAAAAAGAGCAAGCGACACCTACTAGACGGGCTTTAAGTCTTCTCAATGCCCTTGTTGCTACTCAGCCTAAGGTTGATGTGAGCTTTATGTCCTTGAGCATATTTGTTGATAGTTGTGTGGAATATTTGAGCGATAATTTATAATTTATCAATACCAATTAGACATAAGGTACTGAAATGTAAATGGCTTGTCGTGTGCCTTGGCTTTGCTGTAAGCACATCAAGCAACTGTTTGAATAAATAAATAAATAAATAAAGCACTTCATCATCATCATCATCATCAGGCTATATTAGTCCACTGCTGGACATAGCCCTCCCCCAATGAGCGCCATAGCGCCCTGTCTTCAGCTTGCCGCATCCAGCATCTGCCTGCAGTCTTTGTCTTTGTCTTTCTTAGTTTGACAGCAAAAGGCTATTACGTGGGACCAAAATCAAAGTTGACGAAATGTGAGTGTTAGTACATCTCTGCCTAGCCCTTCTGAGATTTCTTTCATATATTAGATAACATATTTAACCCCAGTTGTAAAAAAGCAAGTAAAAACGTTAACGTAAAACAGCTGCTACGTGTTAAATGGTGTTCGGCTTTATCTCTCACGGGTGATTACACATAGAAAGTACTGCACCGCCTGCGTCAACGTTTCGTGACGCAACAGATTGTAGTTACTATGACGTAATTTCCAGTCGGTTTATTAAAATTATTGGAGGTAAGTTTATTTCATAGTTATAAGAGCACGAAGAACTCATAGTATCTGGTAACTCATAGAATGCGGTACCACATTGTTTGGTAAAGCAGTGTTAACCAATTTAGTTTTCAGATGGGAGATCATTCTTAACACATTTAATCACCGTCCCTGCGGCTGTCTATACGAACATCTGTGGTATTCGTTACGAGTATTCCGAAAACCTGGTCTAACTACTGAAATCTCTTTTGCCATTCAGATGTCACCAAACCTTCCATCATTAGATGCAATAACGAAGTTCGATAATTTTGTAGTTAAACTGAAATCTGACCATAACTGCGTTGGGAAATATAAGCTCAGAGAATATAATAGATGAAAGCAATGAATCAAGCCCATTTTTCTTTAAAAACCAGCAATGGTATTTCACAGTTCTTTGTGCTTTTAATAGGGCAAGTATTAAAGTCAAGTACACAAAACTGAGAAATACCAGTGCCGGTTTTTATGCGTCAATTGAAGTTTCGCAGCACTTTCAAGAGCGTGCCCATGACTATGGCGGGACGTAGACTGCGAGCATTATCAAAATCTAAATAATATGTACACTCAACAAGAGATTACGGGTGCACCTTTAAATACTTTATGTAAAAAGTCCGACCGCATATCCTCTGTCGACTAAACATAACTATACGTTTCTGTTTCTTATGAATAAAGTTTAATATTGCTAAGCACAAAGCCTGAGAGCTATTTGACTAGGTAATTTGGTTATTTTCCGTATGTTCCTTAAAATCACATGTTTTTAAAACAAAATGGGTCATGAAAACGGAAACAGAATTTTTCACGGGTGATCGGGAACAGAATTCCGCGGGCATCAGCTAGTACTTCAATAAAAACTTAATTCATGAAGAACAAGTCTCAAAATCTTATCTCACTAACTTATCTCCGAATTAAATTGATTATGTCAAGATTAACATCAATTTCCAATTTTAAACCGAACGCTATGGGGATGGGTAATGTATCCAGTAAATTGAGGTAGTGTGCCTTCGGGAACTAACGCAGTCATTAGTAGGAAGTGGTTTTATTACAGTGATGTACCGCTGGTGTGCTGCTAACATCATCGCTTCGAGAAATAGGATGAGAACAAGGCATTTGAATGAATTTTATTAATATAATTCTGTAAAAACTAAAGTCATTGATTCGGGGTTAAATTTCTTTATTAACGTTAATTTTAGGCACAATTTCGTAGTTAACATAAACACTATGTGTGTCTTTATTAAGAAAGGTACTTACCTAATTGCAAACAAAAATACCCCTCTTCTTGCAGAACAGAATCGATCCCACTTGAGAAAAAAGAGACAAATTAACATTATTGAATCCCAAGCTTAAAGGAATCCTAAAAGAATTAAATGATATTTGACAAACTTTCTCAACATACCGTTAGCTTAGAAACTCACTAAAATGCATTTGTTTACTTCTGGGTAAACTGATGGCCTAAAGAATGGAAGAGATTTATGAAAAATCTCACCTACTTCAAATTCAAAAAAACATAGTATAATAAACTGGTTCCATATCGGTATATAAGAACGCCGATCCGTCTGAGTCATGTAGATTCCGGTCACTTGATAAATGATATGTCCGGAACACGAACGTTTATGACTGATAGCTCAGTTCTTGCTAGCTAACTTTTTACCTGGCCGTGCTTTGAAAAGGGGTGAATTTACATATATTTGGGCTTGTGGCATAGAACCGTTGACCCAGTTTTGTGAAACTTTGCATTGCAGGCGCAGTAATAATCTGATTTAAGTTAGATCCTACTTCAATGTTATAAATATGAAAATTTGTGAAGATGTTCGTATGGCGTGGCGGTAGTGAACGCGGCCGCTACGCAGGAGGCGCGGGTTCGATCTCCGCACGGTGCAAATATTTGTATGCATGAATATGTATATTTGCATTGGTCTGGGTGTTTCTTTATATAATAATATGTATGTATTAAAAAAAACATATCTAAGTATGTTTATCCGCTTTCTAGATTCCATAACACAAGCTAGTTAAGCTATGCTTACCATAAAACTAGATAGCGTTGTGTTAAATGTTGTGGAATATTTATTTATTTATGTTTGAATATTGTTGAACAGCGGTAGCCTAGTGGTATGAGTAATGGACTGCTGAGACGAGGTCTCGGGTTCGATCCCAGGTTTTACCATGGCACACTCCAATGACTTATCGATGCTTTTCGAAGTTATGTGTGTATTTATCGCAGGTTTATAAGTGCCCGGTTAATGGCAACAGGCTCGCCACCTATTACATTGGGACCTAAACATAAACTAGCGAAATGTGGGTTCTAGCACCTCTGCCTACCCCTTCGGGGATACAGGCGTGAATTCATGTTATGTATGTTATGTTATGAATATTGTTATTCGAACACGTTCAAACGGTTGATTGCATGAGGCTGAAATTAGTACAGGAATAGACCATAGTCTGGAAAACATCGGCTACTTATATCCTGAGAATTGGTAACTTAGTCTACCGTATACTACACATTTTAGTTCAAAACAACCCCTATTTTGTCAGTGTCGATCGCAAGCTTTCATAATCAAATTACGCAGTACACTGTTCGCTACCGCCAATTATTTCTACCTCAAATACGAGTAATATCCCGTTTCATCGTTCGGACACGGTAATAGGAGCACTATGAAGCTCATTGAAGTTTCAGCCTAGGATGAGCGATGCATAATGCAATGTTAGTCATAAATTTGGAAATTTCTAGTCAACTCCCGGAAAACCTATCGAAACTTTGTAAAACTGTGTAGAACATTGAACATAAGAACAATGTGTGTAAAAATAAACTATTTTAAAATTTATTACTTAAGGTTAAGGTGTTGATTTATTTTTACGATCATATATTTTGTGCCCAGGTGTAAATAACAGTATGTGTGACGGGCGTCCCTACGGATACCCCCGCCTCCGGAGAGGGGAGGTTATGTGGGACTCGAACCGACTAAACCGCACGCCGTCTCTGGGTCGTAGTGCTAGGCCGAAGGTGAGGTTGTCATGCAACATATCCCTCGCACCCCGGCTGACCCAGGGCCATCCCTCTCGGTCTGGCCCTCCTCGGGGGGGCGTTAGAGGCAGTTAATTTGAAGATTTTAAGTAGTGGGGCCGACCGCATACAGCAACAGCGCAGACGACGGGTCGACAATGATTTTTATGTATTTCTATGAAATATCTTACGTAGCTAGGGAAGATATTTCATAGAAGTACATAAATCTGAAGTAGAAGTATAGAAATACATACTGCTATATGCGGTCGACTACGGACTATCTTAGCGTGAATTATACACAAAAGACGATTCATAGATGAGCTTAAGGTAAACTAGAAGCATGCCAGAAATGCGCTGAGTTATGCTATCGTAAAATTTAGCCTATATGTTGGCGTAACTAAGGTAAGGAACGTTCTGTAAAATTAACGCGTAGAACACCGCGCTAGGTTACGTCAACGCCTTATAATGATTAACTAGGTGACTTACGTTACAAAGAACTTTCAGGAGTGTTAAGGAAAACTGTATCGTGTGGTATTGTATGCTAAATGGTGCGCTTTACATACCAAGCTTAGATGTAAGATCCTTTGATCTTAAAGAAACATTTGCTTCAGTTGTGTTTTGTGGCTTATATGTATATGCGTAGAACATTTGATACTTATTAACACTTTATTCTTCTTTGAAGGTCTAATTTCTCTCCTGTTTGTAGTCACCTAGGTATTTAAATGAAGTGTTTACCTGATTATTTACCTTATCATCATATTAGCGTTGTTTCTTGTTCCATTCGAAGCTTTTTACCTCGAAACTTCAAATCCAAAAAAGAAAAGAATCTATGCAATCCAAAAAAGATATCTAGCCGTCCAATTGAGCAGTCCGACGGGGAAAGTACCTCCGCGCTACAGAATACCGCGGCCATAATAACCTCGTGTTGTGTTTCCAGCGGTGAGTAGGTTAGCCAGAGCTCACTGGAGATTTTTTATGCTGTCAGTGTGAAGACCAAAGGCTTGCAATGCTTATCTTCTACACTGACGGCACAGAAACTCTCTGTTCTAACAGGGTCGGCAGCGCGAGTGTGACGCCCCTCGTGTTGCACACGTCCATAGGCCACAGTAACCACTTTCCGTCAGGTGGGCCGTGTGCTTGTCTGCCACCTAAGTGGTATAAAAAGAAATCAATATATGTCAATGTGTGAGTACAGTATAGGGTCACGGTACTTGTAAGGAAATTACACAGTAGTTTAATAAAATACGAATTTCTCAAGTCCTCGTAATAACTATTCTACTAACATATTATATCTTTTCAAAAACAAGCCTCTCATGTAATGTGCACAATGTGGCTTTTATTTATTGTAAAAAATTCAATATCGCGCTGAAACAGTTTCACATTACTCGTGTTTGCGTAGCTTTGTATAATAAACGATATATAAATAAAATTTTGCTATCCAATTTTTACTTTAGATGATTTTGCATATCGCTTACATACAGGACCATCAGCAATCAGTTATATCCGATTTATCAGCAAAAGCTTATGAAAATTATGAAATATCGCCTTTAATCTTTACAAAATAAACCCTCTTTTGTAGAAGTTTTTTACTTTATATCTTTCTGTAGTTTAATTGTTAAGGAACCCGTTTTGAATCTTAGGCAATACATTACTGAAACAACTACGTGAACCCACTCCTTGTTTAGCAAGGTAGCAGTAGCAGGGTAGCTTAGTTAGATGGATTAGGGAGAATAATAATTATTTCATTTACCTAATAATCCATACTAATATTATACATGCGAAAGTAACTCTGTCTGTCTGTCTGTCTGTTACGATTTCATGCGCAAACAACTGAACCGATTTTGATGAAAATCGGTATAGGGGTAGATTAGACTATGAGAAAGGACATAGGCTATGTTTGGCGATAACCGACATCTTCACGGGCGAAGCCGTAGGCCAAAGCTAGTCTTCTTCTTTATCCTAGCGTTAATCCCAGTCGCATACGAAGCTATCAACTTGGAGTCTGAGTTCCGCTTTTACCAGTCCAACTGCGGATTTGGCTAAAGTGCGACATTTTTCCGTGAAGCGACTGCCATCTGACCTTCACAACCCAAAGGCGATATCGGAGCATTGCAGTTAGACCAGTTGTTGTACTTTTGAGGGCTCCAACTACCCGTAACGACTGGCATAGATGTTAGTATGGCAACCGGGACCGATGGCTTAACGTGCTCTCCGAGGCACAACCAGATTAATGCAAATACCCATATTCATGCATACAAATATTAGCACTGAGCGGGTATCGAACCCACGAGTCCTGCGCAGCGGCCGCAATCACTACCGCTACGCCAAGGAGGCTGTCAAAAGCTCCTATAAAATTAGTGATGCTTTGTTATATTACTTTTTGAAAATCAATATAAGATATCATTTCTTTAAATTCTGTCATATTTGTTTTAGTAATTTATTTCAATTCGCGCTCTGTACTACTTGAAATTTAGTTCAGTAATTCTAATCCTATCTAGCCATACATACTATCTTTGAAGTACCTATGCATCTTGCATAATTGAAACCGACATAATAAATATTAAATCCTAACCGAAAAGATTACTACAAAAGCAATTGAACAACTGGCAATATCTCCAATAACTTATAAACATGTAACATTTCACTACTTACAGATAAATTTTTATTAGGCATGAAATATCTTATATTGCTTTCGATTTGCGACCTTTCAATAATGTCGTTATACATAAATTCACCGACTTTATTGACAAATTATTCTACAGATGATATGAAATGATGCCCAACGCAAAAAATGAGGTTTCAGAAAAACGTGTCTTAGGGTGTTCGCTATTAGGTGTTAATTGTATTCGGCAAAATATTTGACGTACATGCAAACACGCAAACACAGACAAATACAATTTACTTTACAAAAAAAAAATTACTTCAAAGAGGTGTAACATGCGAATTATCATGGGAATGAAAAAAAATGCCAAAGAAATAACTTTTAAATTGTGCGTATTTGGCGGTCATATTGGTCAAATAGGCAACAAGGCCAATGCTTTGTCAAATTAACTGTCCACTGGTAACCGCTAAAAGGCTTGGGATTTATTTTCTAAGACTTTGAATTTTCTTTAAACCAAAAGAGATTTCTGATGCTATTTACGTAAGATATTTTCATGGATTCTGTTGTTATTGAAGTTCATAAATACAATATTATACCGTATACCTCGTTGTAAATATAAGATAGGTGTCCTCTTCATCGGATTTACATGAATATTATTATTGGCATACGTGCCCAAATAAAACGCCACATGTGGACATATTTCTTGGTGCTAACCTAAACGGTTGTAGTACATAACTTTTACATTTTGGAGATAGATATATAAATACTGTAATTTAAACCAACAGACAGCCTTTGTGGCGTAGCGGTAGTGAACGCGGCCTCTACGCAGGAGGCGCGGGTTCGATCCCCACTCAGTGCAAATATTTGTATGCATGAATATGGGTAGCCGTCGGTCCCGGTTGTCATACAAACATCTATGGCAGTCGTTACGGGTAGTTGGAGCCCTCAAAAATCCAACAACTGGTCTAGCTGCAATACTTCGATATCGCCTTTGGGTTGTGGAGATCAGATGGCAGTCGCTTCACGGAAAATATCGAAGTTTAGCCAATTCCGCAGTTATACTGGAATTATACTGAAATTATTATTATTATTATAAAAAGCGGACCCCAGACTCCAAGCTGAAAAGCTTCGGCTGCGACTGGGATTAACGCTAGGATGAAGAAGGAGACTGTAATTTAAACTAAATTTAAACATTACGTTTCATTGTTAGGTATGACTTAATTAGTTAATCTGTATCTTAGTAACTACTAAGTACATTATTATTCATTGCAAAATGTGCTGTGTATTTGGCCATTCCAGTTTATGTACGGATATAATGGTACAATGATGACTTTATATCATTGTGAAGAGCAAATTTAAAACAAACCCTTATTCAGAAAGTCTTTTTGGCATACTAAAATATCATAAAATCAACAGCCTTATTTCTTACATACAACACAGTTTTAGAGAGCAGAACAGCTACTATTGTTTTAGTTGAAAAGTCATTCTACATTTAGTAAAACTTTCCAACAAAAACATCCTTAAACTTCATTGTAATAATGTTCAACTAAGCAACTGAAACATGAAACACTCATTGAAAAGTACAGTGAAGTTAACGCTCTGCAGCTAGTTCACTTGACTGTAAACCGTTTAATAATAACAAAGCTAATTTCAAACATGATGGTAATTAAGAGAGAGTAGAAGTGTGGTGCACCATCAACAACACTTCAAAGCCAACTAACCGCCACTTTATAGTTGCTGAATTTATTAACATTATTACAAATTTGATTATCCGCTTAATGAACTTCGAATGAAATGAATAACGCGCAACATCGCTTACAATAAAGAACGACATTTAATCACTATGCCAGAATGAAGAAGAAATTGTTTTGTAAGAATTACTTTAAATTTCGCCATGAGTTTTTGGGTATTGTATTCAAGGTAAGTTTAGAACACTTGATTATATTGTTTCTATAGAATAAGGACTTGTGATAGTAGTATTATATAGACATAGAAATGCGTCAATCAATTCTGAAAGAGCAGCATCATCAAGTCAATCATCATTGACATATTGTTATTAACATAACATTTCTTATTAGGTACATTTCGAATTATTCTTGGCTCCTCTATAATTATATATAGTACCCAAAGTCGCTATAATAAGTATGCATAGTTAATTTACTAACTATAATATAACAAAAAATTATTAAAAATAAAAACCTGACCGATCGATGCTGTAAAGATCGAAACAAGCTTTATAGCAGGCGGTACCCATTAATTTTCATCTGGTTTGAGATTTGCAAATGGTTACCGCCTTCTATAAAGCTTGTTTAGATCTTTTCAGCATCATTTGGATTTTTTATTTTAAACAAATTATTTTATTTTATACTTTTTAGTTATGAAATATACACATTATTTTTGTAATAGTTTTTTAATTTCCTTCATTTTGTACCCCACTCGATAAATTTGAGTGTTTGTTTTTTACCAAAATCAGCCATTTAGTTTTATTTTAAATATTTCCAGTGTCACTCTCACAGTAAATACGAATCTAACGATATCTCTCAAGCTGAAATCCATCGAACCGATCAGGCTGCAGAGCGAGCGTGCCAAACAATTATACATACATACTCTCGAAAAACATAACCCTCCTTTTGGTGCAGTTGGGTAAAAAGACTGCAACAATTCTGTAACCATCATTTATACACAGCAAAATAATCATGTGTAAGCTCACAAATCACAAACCAATACCGGAGATCATGTTTCGAGAATATTAGTTTCAGCTGCGTAGTGCAACTACAATACAGTACTATATAAACTAAATGGCCAATAAATACGTTTATGTATCGCTCAATAAATCTTCAACCTAGGAAACTCGTATTGTTGTTATGGTCAAGGCTATAAACAGAATAACATAGATATAAAAGTCCGGAGTGCTGGTTGGGTAGCCTCCACGTTCTTACCCCTCTGGACCGCGGTCCTAGGGAGTGAAAGCAGGGGAGCTGGTGCACCCTGGACAACGGCTAAAAGACCCACCTTAGGATTTCTGTTGGCCGTTGACGAATAACCCAACCCAACGGCTGACCTCACGAGGAGGTCGTGGGATGGCGGGCCTGCAAGGCCCGCGAGAGGGAGTCCATAGGATCCCTTCCATTTCAACAGCCTTTTGAGGGCTAGCTGACCCCATTGCACGAGGGGGTCATGGTATGGCGGGCCTGCAAGGCCCGCGGGGAGGGATCTGTAGGGTTCGTTCCACCTCAACAGCCTTTTTCAAGGCTAAACATCGCTCCCGGTACCCCTCTGCTCTCAGAGGAGACAGGGGAGAGACGACGGGATCCGTAGGGTCCAGGGACGGGTCGGCCCACTGCTCGCGCAGGAGCTGACGGGCACTCGTGCCTCCGTCGTGACGCGTAACCTCCGATATGTCGACAACGACCCGAGTGCTAGCCACACTCGGGAACGCCGATATTCTGAAAGCCGCGGGGCTTGCCTTAATTTACCGGCCCACGACAAGAAAAAGTCTGAAAACCCTTCAGCGAAGACGCTTAAAACCTGTGGATACCTGGGTAGCTGCACAGTATGTACCCCGCTTTCTGGAATGGCCGTCACCCAGGAAGACCTAACTAAAAACACAATCCAAACTCTACCTAGCGAAACAATCTGCGTGGAGGTCGCGTCCCAGACGGTGTCAGAGAACCCTGACACCGCCACTCAGAGCAGGGCTAGCGGCCCGGGTATAACGACCCGGAGTTCGGCTGGAAAGAGGAACCTGGTTCCTCCCCCCCCCCCCCCGCCATCAGAACCGGACGAGGACGTCAGCATGACCGACTCGTCCACAACCAGCGGCCGCTAGGGAAAATATCTTTCTCCCCCGCCCAAGTTTGCGGTACTCAGCCGCCGCAAGACGCGGGGTGGCAAAAGGGCTGCCCCACAAAAGCGTGCCCCAGCCCCAGTCCCGAAGGGTGTAATGGCGCCGCCTAGTTTCTCCACCTCGGCGGCGCCCTTGCCTTGTGCCGGCGACAGCACCTCCACCGAGGTGATGGAGACCCTTAAAGGCCTCGCTAAGGCCCAGACTGTGGCTATGAAGCCGGAGGCGGACCGGCTCATGCGGTTAACCAAGATGGCGGCTGAGATGGCGACGCTTCAGGACCGTATGACCCGTACAGAGCGGCGGAGGGTCGGAGCGCAGCCAGAGTCACTGTCACCACCGCGTTTGACGCGTTTGTCGCCGTCGCCGCTCCCGCCCCGTTTGCCGGTCCCGCTGCGGCCCAGCCGGAGTTACCGACGCCGCCGCGAGTACCACCGCGAAACCCCCTGGAGGTCTGCATGGCGGCTATGCAAAAGCGGCAGGAGGCGGCGCAGGTGGCACAACAGGCGCGGCAGGCGGCACAACAGGCGCGGCAGGCGGCGCACGAGGAGTGGACGCGGAGTTGTATGGAGGTCATCATGGACTCCATCCGCCGTCCGCCCCTGGCGCCGCCGAGTGGGGGATACGCCGGAGCAGTTAAGCGGGGCCACATCCGTACGGTGGTGGCGGGAACCCCGCAGGAATCGGCCCGCGGCGCGCCCTCTGCGCCGGTTGCTCCGGCCACTATCGCCGCGTCAGGCGGGGGCGCCCTAGCCAAGGGCAAGGGAAAGGGGAAGTCATCCTTGGTCCCTGCCCCGGCCCCAGCCTTGGCCCAGGCACCGGTTTTAGCCTGCCTCCAGTAGCTCTGCACCGGCAGGGAGCTGGGAGGTGGTTGGAGAGGCCAAAAAAAGGCGGAATGCCCGCAAAAAGGCAGCCAAAAGGGCCAAGAAGACCCAGGCTGCTGCGAAGGGAGCGCCAGGAAGGCTGTGCGTCCCCATACCACCGCTGTGGTCTTAACGATGACACCGGAGGCGACGGAGAGGGGCGTGCAGTACGTCAACCTGGTGAAACAAGCGAGGGGCCTTATTGATATGAGGGCCCTCGACGTGGCGGGGACCCTCCGAATGACGACGTCGCTGGAGGCAGGGCTCTGAAAAGCTGGGCCAATTCTCTCGGCTTAGGCGAGGCGCGGGAGCGGGTATTCGATCCTGAGCCCGAGGATATTCGGGTCGAGTAATCCCGGCTCCACCGGGTGGCCACATGGTGGCTGAGTGGGAGCGACGACTTGGGCAACCACGCGCAGTGCACGGCGTGATTGCGGCGGTAAGACCCCTCGGGGGGGAGTGGCTAGAGAGGCCACACGGTAGCCTCTCGTACCGTCAGACGCTGATCATCACCGGACACGGTAGCTTCGGGCGGTATCTGCATATCATCATAGAGCCAACGCCCGAGTGCCATCACTGCGACGCGAGTTGGACTCGGGGCTGCACATGCTCACCGAGTGCCCGGCGTTTGAGACGCCGAGGTGGGAGCTTGTGGTGGCCCTGGGGTGAGAGTGCTCACGCTCTCCACCCTGCTCGCGGCGATGGTCCGCTGCACGGATGCGTTGGCGGCCAGCGCTTCCTTCTAGGAGCAAGCCATGCTCGTGAAGAAGGTTGCCCGCGCTCGTCCGCCCCCATGAGCGCGGGCCTGCAAGGGTGACAGGTGGAGCCGCCCGTCACCCTAGCAGAAGCAGGCCACGGCGATGGCGCGCATCGTAGGATGATGCGCGCCACTCCACACCGGAGGCGCGTCTGGGACCGCGTGGTCTCCCCTCTCGAGGAGGGCCAGACCGAGAGGGATGGCCCTCGGTCAGCCGGGGTGCGAGGGATATGTCGCATGACAACCTTACCTTCGGCCTAGCACTATGACCCACAGACGGCGTGCGGTTTAGTCGGTTCGAGTCCGACATAACCTCCCCCTCCAGAGGGGGGGTATCCGTGGGGATTTCCCGCACATAAAAAAAAGTCCTTATTGCATCAATTTGAGCATTATTAATATCCCGGTGTTATAACGTACACACGGCAATCCTACTAGAGCCATAGCTAATGAAATAAGTTTTTTTACACAACTTAGGTTGCAGACAAGCACACGGCCCACCTGATGGAAAGTGGTTACCGTGGCCTATGGACGTGTGTAACACCAAAGGAGTCACACTCGTGATGCCGACCCTGTAAACACAGAGAGTTTCTATACCGTTAGTGTAGAAGACAAAGCAGGAATAGCCTTTGGTCTTTCCACTGACAGCACAAAATCTCTTCAGTGAGCTCTGGCTACCCTACTTACCGCTGGGAACACAACAGGAAGTTTATGGCCGCGGTATTCTGTAGGGTGGAGGTACTTCCCCAGTCGGACTGCTATGTATTTGGGCGGAAATACCGTCGTGCCCTACCTTGCGCCTTTACATACATACTATTTAAAGGTGTATACTTATTAATAAACTAGTGCATAGTTAAGAAATGGATTCAGAGGTTTTAAGATTTCTCCGTAACCGTAATTATAGACGAAAAATGATATCGGATCTAGGCCGTAAAATAATAAATACCTTATATAAAAACATCTGAATTTATTTCTCGTATACAGATTAATCTGCTATAATCAATCAATAGGATAGTTAAATAGTTAATTTGACTCAACACTGAGATTACAAATATTTGAGGAAATATATTAAGTTGCTCACTATTACAAAAGTGTAGTTGTGACACTGGTTCTCACCAGTGATTTTGTTTGTGTAATTATATGAATAGAAATTCATATAATAACGTCCTACACGTAAGAAGCGCCACAACAATACAATAAAATACAATACCATTAAAAATACAATATTTCATACCGCGTTTACTCGCTGACGTACATTGTAGGTCAATGTCCGGCATCGATGTTCATTTGTTTTTTCGTTCTTAATTTTTTACAATGTTCATGAGATTTTGCGATGTTCATTTGATTTACAAAGTAGTCATTTGGTTCCTGGCATTTTTATATTCAACAATTTTTGTTATAATATTTATTATTCAAAGCAGATAAAGTATATACAAGATAACTATATAATAAATACAAAAAAGATTTGAGTGTGATGGTTAGTTTTTTTTCCTAACCGTCACACCAGTGTAACACAGCAGTGTAACAGTTAGTCGGCCGTCAGATTACGGTACCCTGGTTGAGTCCAGTACCTAAGGACATCGATTGCATAATCAATATCTATGAAATCAAATAGAAAAGTCGTCCTCTAATTATTATTATTTTCAAATGGAACTTCCAAGAAATATATACATCTGTGTCTTCGCCACATAAAAATTATTCACCTACATTAATCAATGTACCAGCCAAATAACTTCAGATACCATGGTAACTGTTTCAACAACTGGTGAGATAAATCTCATGGCATCTTGCCAGTAGTCTGAAGGCTGTACATCAATGTACGCAGAATAGCAGAACGTGCTCTATCAGACTAAACAATCTCGGCTTACTAGAGCCTTCGTCTTAAATCCGATCGGCCCACTTAATCTGCAGAAGGGCCATGGTAATACCATTGTAAAACCAGTTGCCTTTTTTACAGCAGTCAGGTTAGGATTACAATTGTATGCCAAGGAAAAAAAATTCTACTTTTAGGTGCGTCAATCGTTTTGTAACGGAGTGGAAAATTTCAAACTTCGGCCTTTCTTCGAATACTGTTTTGACATAGTTAAAATTATACGTAAATCTCACCTATATGTCGGTACCTGTTAAACAACGCATAAGTCATCTTCTGATACTGGTTTTTGTCTCATGATTCGGGGATCAGATGACAGTCACTGCCGAAAAAGTGGACTTACCAATAAAAAACAATAAACACACCCCAGGCTAAAAAATCTAAACTTGACACAACAAAAATATAACTAATACTTGTCCAAACTGGCAGTCCTTTAAGGGACTGGTCAAGGGTTCCAAGGCCCGTCTTGGACGTACACTTTTTCAACCTAAATCCACAGTTAAAATATTTCAAACGATATGCACACTTCACGTTAGGCCGTGTCGCATCCGAGACTCTCACTCCGGAGACCACGGTCAACCTTCCGACTATTGATGGATTGACTTCAGTTCTTGTGGTCCTTTTTTGGTTTCATTACAAAACATTGGTACGCGTGTCATCGCTATCACCGCAAGATATCAACAAGCCTGATCACGTAGACGATGACGGATATGAAACTGTGGAACAAAATACTATTCCATTATAATAAAATTATTCTAGCACAGCCCTCACATAAATAACGATTTTCACATACAAGTGTCACACACTATTTCCAATATGTTACCAACAGAAAACGTAAGCACTGACTAGGGTTACAGCTGGGGTACGTTGAAAGGCTTCGGTGCTCATTCGTAAAATAGGTCAAGTGACGGATGAACAGTTAGGTACCCACCGATTTATCATTGTCGCCGACCGAGAACCATAAAAAAGAGCAATTGCTACCCCTGAAAGGCCATATCCGAGTGGCCCGGTTGCGAACTGTTTCTGAAATAAGTGTCTGTTTGTCATTGACCAAACACTACTCAATACATACACAAACCTTTTGAGCAAGTTCATAAAGTTCGCAGGAAAATAACATTGGGTTTTCTGTATATATAGTGACCTAATGGTTCTTTGAAAGGAGCATTCGATCCTTTAGTTAGCAGGGAACGCGTGAAATATTTACTGTTTATCAATACTGAGCAATAATAGTCACAATAATATCCAAAAAGAAGGCCAGGATATTTCTGGATCTCGTTATATCTTAGTTTATAAATGTACTTATTGGTTTTTTTTTTTTAAAGAATATTAGCAACCGAAATTATCGAAATTACTAATATTCCCTCTAACCCCTCTAACTAAGCTAAATTGCTTGTAATATTATATTAATTCTTAAAAATACCAAGCATTACTTACATTTAAGTATTACTTTGAGGAATATTTAAGTGAACTAGTTTAGTTTGAAGCTTCCTACTTGAACTTGAAGCTTCGTAACTACACGTATCGTACAACCGAAGTAAGGTAGTTCGTCATTAAGTGACGTCTTCAGTGCCACTTAAATACACTGCATTTTCGATATAAGACGAACTTTGATCCTTATACTTCAGTTTGAGGTGCTCGTAGAAATGGTAACTTAGGTGAGTTACCTAAAGCTAAAGGATGAAGAAGTTTGTTACAAAGTAGAAAAAGTATCTGCCTAAAATATATAAATTATGTCTTTTTGACTATATATTTGATGGCATAATATATCGACCCCAGTCACGACGTCACAATATGTACTCTATATGCATATCATGCGTTTTTTGGATGTCTTTTAGGATAGCACGGGTTGCTCAAATCTATCACTCATATGGATTATATCACTAATCTGCGCACGCCAACCGCCAACGTCTCGTTTCTCTCCTGACTTGGGGTCAAGATATATGCTAATAACTAAATCCACAGTGATCAGTTCTACTCGAGCACCTGCTGTCCGCGTCGCATCACATCGCCTGCCTATCCACTTCTTCCTGACCTATTATAGATGACAAAAACTAACCCCAAGAACTAGGTTATCAAATACAAAAAAAAACACTATTAAAAAGGAATACACTTTACAGCTCCATTATTCTTATAGATATGGCATCAATATATTATTAGAGTTACTATTTTACATTACAATGTAACATGCTGCATTAAGCCGCAGTACTCATAGCCATGGTACTAATGTTATTCCATTCAATATTGGAAAATGCGAGTATGCTCAGAAATTTTAGTTGAAAATTCAGTCATATACAACATTCATGTGTAATGCCATTCCAAAAATGCATCGCTCCAATCGATTAGCCTCCGGGCTTGCTGTATAAATTGCTATTGGTAATGTTTGTATTGTATAGAATAGCGTTCATTCACGGAATGTGTGTAAAGCTCTTAGCGTTTACAAATATATCGAAAGCTATTCTGAATCTAATGATTGTACGTTCGTAATTGTTTTGTTTAATGGTAGATAATGTAACTATACTCGATTAGGTTAGATATTTAACAAAAAGTAAACAATCTTGTAGCAACTTTTTATGAAAACACATATTAAACAAATTCTGTTTTTAATCTTTAAAATGAGTTTATGAACATTAAAAAAAACATATTGAAAAGACACATAAAGATTGTTTACAATCAGTTAAATACCTAACCGAATGGAGTTCCGGTCTTAATATCACATTAATACGACTCTCAATATGACTCTTACAGATTCTTAATACTGAAATGCTATTTAATACCCGAGTATTACTCTCTATTGGAATAGGAGCCAAGAAAATCTTATTATAACTAAGTTAGTAATCTAAAGGGGTAAAGGACACCTCGCCCACGTAAAAACTGGCCTGTTTCATATAAAAATGTGAAGAGATATTTCGGCACATACTATAACTGCATAAAAGTTTCTCAATATTCCTCAGACTGAAAAAAAAAACTAATAATAATTGAAACTAGATGAAAAACCAGCTTCAGTCGGGTGAAATGTGACTCCACTCATAATGAACCTAAAAGATGGCGTGTGATCATCAACGTTTAAATGGGTTTCGCGACCATTTAACTATTATACACCATTCAAGTAAAACTATTGATGATAGCAATAGTGTTCTACTAACTGTATATGCATTATCACCTAATAAAAAACAAAACGGTAAACTAACTAACCTTTTGCTGTACGCGGAAATTACAATTTTAACACCCATCTCATTTATCGTGTATTTAATTAATAAATAATACGATTTTGCCGAAATATCCCTTCACTTTTATCATATGATACATCTGGCCCTTTCTATTAAACTGTTCCGGGACAATATACTCATGCATATTTTAAAAAGTAGACATTTGTCTCGCAGATTCGTTTTTACATGGGCGAGATATCCAATACCCTAGTCTTTATTGTGTACACCAAGGACAAAACATGTGTTATTAGTAGGTACATTGCAGGTATAGACAATAGGCGGCCTTATCACACAGTGGAAATCTCTAATAGGCAACTATTGAATGGAGAAAGAAAATAGATAAGTTTATACTAATCGATATTGTTTTCGTTGATTTTCAAAGATAATATAAATTTTGCACATTTTTGGATTCGGACGGATGTTATTACCTAAAAGTTGCCTTATTTCGCCGGTTGTAGCGGATGTTTCACACACACAAACTGCCTAAAACCGCTCTCCGTCTTTGGTCTTCCTGTATGGCCTAGGGCAATTTCCGATGTCAAAATACTCCCCAAGGATGGAGAATTTGACAGCCTCCGTGGCGTGGCGGTAGTGAACGCGGCCGCTACGCAGGAGGCGCGGGTTCGATCCCCGCTCAGTGCAAATATTTGTATGCATGAATATGGGTATTTGCATTGGTCTGGTTGTTTCAATGTATAATATGTATGCATTTACAAAAAAAATGTATCTAAGTATGTTTATCCGCATTCTAGATTTCATAACACAGGCTAGTTAAGCTATGCTTACCATGGATCTAGATAGCGTTGTGTGAATTGTTGTGGAAAATACATTTTTATAAAAGAAAAAAAAAGAAGAGCGAGGAGCATATAACCCGATGCAGAAATCTGATAAAAACATATCACTCTAATTTGAAATTTAAAGTTCCATAACCATTTTCCTATCCATATAACAAAAAAATATTTATTATCTGAACAACAAATGCTCGTGAAGTAATGTGTTCCAATTTACCTCTGCATCTGCGTATTTTGTATGAAAAAATGTGGTGTGATAAACTGACAGTGTAGTGTCCACAGAGAGAATTCCACAACCACAAAACAATAAATCTGACCACAGTTGAATACTATTGCAGTCATCCAATACCAAGTATGACGCCAATATAATATAAATTACTTATTTTTATTTTTGGATGACTACAAAGCGCTCTTACGCAATGCTGAAACAATGATAGATTTAATTTAGGGCATAAATCAAATAATATTCGGTCCTATAGTTTCTTTAGATTTTTTGATCACGTATGTGAGTTCACCCAGTCAATGTAAGAACACTCAGGTTGGGTGTCTATTACTAAAAAACGACACTTATTTCATCACTATATTGCATGGTAGTGCATTGCATTGTGTTCCAATTCCTCTGTGCACTCCCGAATTTGCTGGAAGAGAACTCAACGTTCGAGTTAAGCTCGAATTTATACATTACATCTCATTATATTCGAATTTGTGTATTATATCTCATTACAATCTGTACAGTACAGTGTGTACAGTATAATGTACATGTACAATTAAGAATTTAAAAAATCTTAGCGTTATTCCCTTTCCGCTTCTTTCGATATAGCATGTCTTGCCTACTTTACGAGTGGCTGCAGTCAGCTCTCTAAACCCCGAGAGCAATGCCTGTACCAAGAGGACCTTGTTCATCAGTCAGCAGCTGTACTGACTATTATTTTTTAGGTCCCCATAAACCTAATAATAATATACTTATTGCTTGTCCAAAAGCAAAACTATTTAGTTTAGTAAAACTCATTTAAAAGTTACAATATTAGTTGTATAGTATGTAATTTTGCAGTTGGGAGGCAACAATGTCGTAACCGTAGATGCTAGATAATATACAATATTGTAGAAATTGCCGGGCACTTGAAGCGAATCACTGACATAAAATTAAATAGTTATTGCACTGACGTGTTCACGCTCATATTACAATTTCAAATGTCGTTTAACTTGATGACTACACCAAGATGTGAGTGTATATTTCAAATTCTGTTGAAAATGATACTAACTATTTAAAGGGTTACATGAAAATCAATATATACTCACGCCTTTATCCCTTCAGAGTAAGCAGAGACAACAGCCCACAATTTGCATCTGTCCTTCCCGTAGTCTTCCATCTTTCATTAGCGAATTAGAGACACTTAAAAATTGTATCCCTCCCATCTTTGATTATAACAAATAAGGCTTTGTTTAACAAATGACCTTTGTTTATTTTAACGTGTAGACTCCCCTTCGGGCTTCACATCACCGGAACTAACAGTGATGTCGACCCTTTCCTTGATAACTTATATTTTAAACCGAGAAGATTTTTAATGTCGACGGTGAATAAGAAGTGATTCATTGATTTTAATTAGTATAAAAAGCCTATCAAAGTGAGCTTATAAACAACTTGAGTCCCAAAGACGGTCTCTATAAAACATGAATTAAATAAATTTATTATGAATAACAATGTTAAAATGTACCAAACGCCAGATGTTCAATGTTCCGTGTCTTATAACAGAGAAATACAAAATGCAGACAAATTCAAATTCATATTGTCTAAAGTTCACAGTCTCTTCACGGAAAATTTCGAAGTTCAGCCGCATCTTAGTAAGACTAGAAAGCCGACCTGACTGAGTTTGGTAAAAAGCTCAGATAATGATGATGCTACTCTAATATATGCTCATTTGTTAGATCGCCCAAGCTCCTTGACAAGTAAAGTAACACGGTAGTGAAACTTATTAAAGACTAGCTGTTGCCCGCGGTTCAGCCCGCTTAACATTCTGGCCCCGATCCCACAACCCATAGGAATCTATGCCAAGAATAAAAAGTCTATATGTTAATCCAAACTGTACCCTTTTTATACTACTTATTTGGTAGACTAGCACATGGCTCTTCTGATGGAAAGTAGTTAGCGTGGCTGATGGTCGTGTGCAATACCAGGGAAGACACACTCGTGCTGCCGACCCTATAGTAACAGAAAGTTTCTGTGCCGTCAGTGCAGAAGACAAAACAGTACAAGCCTTTAGTCTTCCCACTGACAGCACAAAGACTCTCCAGTTAGCTCTGGCAACCCTATTCACCCACGGCAATACAACACGAGGTTATCATGGTCGCGGTATTCTGTAGGGCGGAGGTACCATATATTTAGGCAAGACAAAATACTTATAGTCGTCTTGGAGACGAGGAAAAAAAAAGACGGGTTGCACTCTGGGAGTGCCGGCAGAAGTGAAAACATTTTCTTTTTTTCTTTCTTCGTTATATACATAGAAAAAGATAAAAAAAGAACATACCATACCATACCTATATTATAGCGCTAATCATAGAACCTATCACTTATTTTGTGCTAATTTTCTATCAGAAGAAATTAATAAATTATGAAAAGAAAAAATAAACACAAAAAGTAATAAATTACAGAAAGAAAAAATAATCATAAAAAGTAATAAATTACAAAAAGAAAAAATAATCACAAAAAGTTTCAGAAGGCCAGGTGGTTTGAACCCGATACTATCTGAAACTATAAGGACTTACAGTCGAAGTGCTTACCGTTTAAGCTACGACGCTATCTATGGTAAATTGCAAAATAGATAGTCTTTACCTAATCTTGTATGACGTCAGTCGTCGGTTACGGTTCAAAGGTCAACTAATCCTGACGCTTCCTTAACATTTTACACCCATCCAACGCCGCTAAAGAAGTTTTCACTTCAAAAAAAAAACAAATTTGTTGGTGAATAATGTTGTTAGCGATACACTTTTATAATAGTATCGATTGTTCCTTTTTTATACAGAGGACTATGGTCGTCTAAATATTTAATATATTAATAAAATTGCACTATAATAGATGAATAAATAATAAAAACATGTCAAATAAAACCAGAAAGAAGTGATGAAATATTTATTTAAACCAAGGAAAATCAAAAGCAAGGTTTTGTCTACTCTATAAAAAATAGTGCCTATTCTGGCGTAATGTAAAAAAATTATAAAATGAAAATAATATTAGACTACACGTACTAACATAGAACATACACCTATCAGTTTAACTCTGAATGATCTGAACATCTTCACTGACTTTCAGAACATTAGTAATCGTATGATTATAAGCGTAACTGCTATTCAGAGACGAGTACATTTTTTTTTTATTTTTTTTTTACGTGCGGGAAATCCCCACGGATACCCACCCCTCCGGAGCCGGAGGGCGAGGTTATGTCGGACTCGAACCGACTAAACCGCACGCCGTCTCTGGGTCGTAGTGCTAGGCCGAAGGTGAGGTTGTCATGTGACATATCCCTCGCACCCCGGCTGACCCAGGGCCATCCCTCTCGGTCTGGCCCTCCTCGGGGAAATCTGGCCCTCCTCGGGGAGACGAGTACAACGACAACTAATCAACTGAGTCTCTTACTGTAAGTTAGTCGTGTTATCTTTTAAATCTAGCAATTGTGTAACAGAAAACAATCTAAGTACATTTTATTTGTTTTTATTCTTTAGTAAGCCAACTTTATAAGAAGCCTACAGAAAAATTATGTACCTACTACATGTACAGTATGTTACTTTATTGAATTGTGTTGTTTCGAGCGTCTCGTAAGGATTCACGTGTAAGTTATAGAAGCCCCCAACGGATCCTTGCAATTTATAGACTCGTAATGTGTCATAATTGGGGGACGTTACCTAAACTTTTGTCCGTGTTAAACTTTTTTGTAGCTAAAAGAGAGTTTTATTGTTGACCGAGTGAGTAAAGCGAACGAGGCTCTCTGTTTTGAGGAGGCAGATTTTGTTTTTTTCCGTATCTATGTCGGTTTGTCAGTTCTAGTCTAGAGGGCTCATTCCTTAACCGATTTTCACCAAACTTAGCGCACATATTCTGTGATTTAAAGCACGATTTCTGTCACCTTATTTATGAACGGCATTTATGAACCTTATAATGATTTTTGGCCTAAACATCAAGGAGATGACAGATTGTGACAGATTGTGTTGAAATAAAATCAAGCCTCGTAAAGGTGAACTTCGTTATATATAAAAAACAGATGAGGTAGAAAGGAGGAAGTTAGCTGTAGTTTTTTTTTTTATAACGGATCGTCATTATTTTTTGGTGAAAAATCCAGGGCTGTTTAAACTAAGATCCGTTCCGTTTGATATGATATGAGAGTACGCCCGAAGTCTACTGTTCACAGAACGACTACTTTATTTCCTTAGTGTATCTACTATAACGAACGGTTGTTTATTTGGAAGTCTTCTTTTTAGTTTTATCTTACTCTGCACTTGAGCTTGTAACAATAATTGAGCAATGAGGCCAATGACTCAATTCTTGTCATAGATATATCATAAGGAGATTTACACACACCGGTAAAATTAGCGGAACACAAGAAAAGGAGAGCATAAAATAGTTATTAAAAAAAATCATAATTAAACATTAAACAACAACAACATGTTTAATAGCGAGTGTTTCCCCCTCGTGCCCTGATTAAGGTTTTCCTGCTGCCCAGGGCAACATCATTTGCAGCATTAAATGATGTTGTCAATGATTGGCAACCTCTGCCATTCTTCAACTAATGTTTTTCGCAGCTTGCCCAGATTGTTAGGAGGTGGCATTCTTGATTTGACACTCCTCTTTTGCAAGTACTACACGTATTCGATCGGATTTAAAACCGGGGTCCGTGCTGGTCACAGTAACTGTACTGTACTGAGCGAGCACTGTGAGCACGAGCATTATCCTGCATTAAAATGAAGTCGTTACCAATAAATGGGGCAAATGGTACAACATGTTCCTCTAAAATCTCCCTGATATACCGATTAGCAGTCAGATTTCCGCCATCGACTCCCACTAATTCCGTGCGAGCTCCTAAACATATCCCTCCCCAGACCATAATTTTGTGTTCCGCTAATTCATAGTATAATATGAGTTCGATATTCATTAAGGCAATGAAGGAAATCCCAACTTAGGGATACTATATTATAATCTGTAATCATTACTAATTTACAACCGTATCATATCAATAAAAGTTCATGATATTCGAAAAAAAAAAACTAATACCTAACTAATCTTCTAAGCAACTGGGCCATTATTCTGAGTGACATCAAGTTCCACACATAAGAAGACGTAGAAAGACGGTTGATTACAATTGGTTAACAAAGAGAGAGGCTGGCGTGAAATTAGACCAACCATGGACCCACCTAAATGTGTTGGCTTTTACGAACGCGCGTAGGTATTTATGGAACGGGTTGTCACTCAGAAAAAGGGGCCTGGTTAGCACTGAGCAGTTTATACACATTAATATTATATTGTTACTCAACGCTTATACACAAAAAGCATGTCGCCATTGCATGATGTTTTAACACGACAAAGCCATAGCTGTGATCTGTTTATTTTATAGGCCATATGTGATTTTGCTTCTTTTGAACTCGTTTCCTTATTGGTAAGGAAAATGTATTTATTCCGTATTCATAACGAACCAGGAAAAATCTTCAAACGAAATCCTTATCAGTAAATAACCATTTAATGGTGAAATAAGTTGTTCATTTTGCCAATTATCGGAGAAACGTTAACAAAGTACCTCCTGTTTACGATACTAAAAGATACTACTCTTTTAATATTTATTAATAAATAATGGTACCAAATCATAACAACGTTTGAAGAAAATTATTTATCTCTTTGAGAGTTCAAACCTGTATTAGTTGTTTTTTCATCGAGTTTATGATTTTATTTAATATTTTGTATGCCTTTGGCGGAACATAGCTGGGACTAATATTATTTATAACATCTATTCTGTAACCTATGCTTCACGAAATAAATGAATTTGAATTTGAATTTAACATAAATTTATTGATCGATTTTATATCGAAGTTCAAACATCCAAATATTATACTTTTTTTAGTCCAAAAAACACGTCAATATGATTTCACAACGCCCAATGATAAGCTAGAGACTTGGTCTCGGGTAATTATACTTAAAGAAAGATAATATTTGTGAAAAGGTGTAGGTATAGGTATTGTAGGAGGTTAGACACGATGGAATTTCCGTCCAATTGAGCATTCCGACTACAGAATACCGCGTCCGTAATAACCTCGTGTTGTGTTCCCGGCGGTGAGTAGAGTAGCCAGAGCTCACTGAAGAATTTTTGTGCTGTTAGTGGGTAGACCAAAGGCTATTCCTGCTTTGTCTTCTACATTAACGGAACAGAAACTCTCTGTGTTTACGGGTTCGGCAGCACGAGTGTGATTCAACTGGTGTTGCACACATTCATAGGCCACGGTAACCACTTTCCATCAGGTGGACCATGTGCTTGTTTGCCACCTCAGTGGTATGAAATAAAACCCAAGATTTTCGCGGTCCCAGCCAACCCCGTATGTAAACCGGTACATCTACTGATTGACTGACAAGCTCTGGTGTAAGCTTTCCTTTTAAGCCAAAGGCACTTGTACAAAAACACACAGGAAAGCAGATCCTCTTGTTGCTCTTCCTGCTTTTATCCCATATTGTGAAACATTCTCAGATGATATCGAAACAATATAACAAGCGGGATGTTAATTCATTCATACGCTTGAATAATGACTACAGTCTCGTTCACAAAATTGGGGTTTTGACGAAACAAGGTTAAGGACATTATGAAGAAAGGTAAACTCATATGTGTTTAGTTCAGATGATTGTGAGAACCCATTATTATGAATGATAAAGCAAGTTTGCGAAGTCGCGGTATTGTATTTATCACTTTAAATTCATTCGGGGTTTAATTTATTAAAAAGCAACATCGTGATGATTCAGAATCATTACTTATATGCCTTGTTATAGCTTTTTTTGATTTTTTTTAAATATATGTGTGTTGATGCTCTGAAGCAAAATCGTACGCATCGACGCAGTTTTACTCTACGATAGTATTGATACAAACGATTTTGATTAAGCTTTACGCCTTAGGCCTTCTCCGTAGAATTCCCGCCTTTTACTACTCAAGAGAGCCTCAAGACTTTATATCTGTCTGGGTATCAAAGAAGGTAGAAAGTTTACTATTAGATTATCTTTACCAGAAAATTTCAGCAACAGTACAAAAGAAGAGTTCTAAATAATTTTAATAGAACCTAAGAGCAGTGTGAATTTTGAGTTTGTAAAGTAAGATCAATCAGAATTTTCGTTTTGGGTTACAGCAAGACCATCAGCGGTCGAGGTTTTGCCGCAGGTTAACCTACAGGAGTTGAGAATTTAGACAATGGTCTCTCCCATGAAAACCGTAAAAGCCATGTAAGAAGGAGGAGAACTAGTAGGAGGACCCCGTGTTCCAAGGTAAAAGTTTAATAAATATAACTGCGAACAACGCTAAATCGATGATGAGGAGGCTTATAGCCCACTCTTCAGCTGCCTTTATTCTTACTAACAAACTATTTAAAATCAAATCGATTTTAATAAAATAAAAAATAAATCAGTCTAGGATAGGATATGAAGCAATTTTCATGCTAAACATGTTTTTGTATTTAAATCGATTTGAACATTTAACATGAAAAATGCTTCATATCCTTTAGGTATCATTCAACCACGGTTAATAGACGCTACCCGTGACCAGAGGGCTGGTTTATTCCTTGCGCAAAGGATCAGTATTGCTATTCAACGTGGCAATGCCGCCAGCCTTCTGGCCACCCTCCCAGTTGACATCGATGTTGAGGAATTCTTTGACGCCTGAACCTGCTGGTTTGTATATATTATGTACTTATTGTTTTTATATTTTTTATTTAAATAATTCTAATGTACATATTGTAAATAATTATTGTTATTAAACTTCAACCTTCTATGTATTATATTGAGCCACAAGATAAGTACGGCCCTATCAAAAGACTATCTGGTGCATAATAGGCAAACTCATCACGCCCACGTGAAAAGATGCCAAAGGGAGTATATAGTAGATATGCGATGATTATAACTTTGCTAACTAGCATGTTAGTAGCTTATCGGAGGTATTAAGTACGCTATCCACTTTCGGAATGACGTATGTTACTTAATGACGTCAATGATAAGAAGGAAACCTCCTCTTTCACATTGATTTGTATATGGGACTTATATAGATATAGTATTACCATTATAAATACGTACCTACTATATTCGAAGATTGGATGATGTATGAATGGCTGGACGGATGCTGGACGTATGCAGAGTTGGACATATGATAACTCAATCGTACCAGAACGGCCGAACGGCTGTTCATGATATTTGGCACATATCATAGTCATATAGATCTCAATAGTCTGATAAAGCACACAAGCTATTTTTATTTGATTTTAAGCGGATAAGTAAATAAAAATAGCTTGATAGCTTACGCCATGTCACGTCAAACTTTCGCTCAATATACGATCTATTCTGATCTGATGTAAATATATAATGTGCTTTTACGACACTTACTTTAGTAGATATAAATGGTATGATACCATCTAACGACGAGAGAAATGAAGTTTTCTTCACATTTTGAATATAGTTCGTCGCTCTACCATAAGGATAACGGCTTGTAACGTGGAGTGCTTATGCATTAAGTGAAAATTGTACAAAGGGTGTGAGAAGAGGCTGCTTACTATTCTATGGAATATTTTGCAAAGTGAGTATTCGTATGCTTATCGGAGTCGAAAGGTAATGGAATAAGTACTGCCGTAATTCTTTGTAATCGCATTACACAATATTCTTTTATCGCGTGTAAGCGATGAATTCTTGATAGATATTCTAGGGTTACATTTCTACTGAAGTAAATCTGTAATCTATCTCTATCATAATGTATAAGTATTATCTTATCTTAATATTCGTTGTTTACCTTCCGTAGATGGCAGTTCCCTTAGAAGGAACCACTGAATTTTTGAGTATAATTACTTTGCATTTAGTGTACCACGATGGCGCAGACTAAACGATTTTTAAGGGAACAACTGCCATCTGACCTTTACTTACCTCTAGATGCAAGCCATCTTGGATCGTGGTGCGCCTTCTGCGTCTCCTTTCGGCGCCATATCATTTCCGAAAGGAGACGCAGAAGCGGGACACTATCCCGAACCTGAAGAAATTCGGGCTAAGAAATCCCGGCTCCACAGGGACAACGACTTGGGCAACCAGGGCGCATCATAGTAGCGTTGGTAAGACCCATCATGGGGAGTGGCTAGAGAGGCCACACGGCAGCCTCTCGTACCGGCTGACACAGATGATCACCGAGCACGGGTGCTGTGCCGAGGAGGGCCAGATCAGCAGAGATGGCCCTAGGTTAGCCTGGGTGCGAATATGGATATGCGCTGAAAACCTCACCTTCGGCCTTACACAGTGTGCATTTGCATCGGTTCGACTCCGACATTATTTTCCCCTTCGGCTCCGGCGGTGGGTACCCGTGGGTATATGGTGCACGTTAAAAAAAAAGAGGAAAGCCTCCACCAGAGCCGTGCTGAGTCCGTCATTTAGTAGGAGTTTGCAGGTGAGGTTTGCTTGACCCCGAAGGTCTTAGAGGGGTCCTAAACACCGTACGTAATAATATCAAAGGTAAATTATACAGATACATTTATGAATTGATAGAGTTTTTTATTTCTTACAAACTGTTGCCTATATGGCTCCGCGTGGATGTCGGTAATCGCTACCAACCATAGCCTCCTTTGTCAAGGTCTAATCGACCACTATACCAAATTTCATTAAAATCGGTTCAGCAGTTTAGGCGTGAAAGCGTAACAAACAAACTGACAGAGTTACTTTCGCATGCAAATATGAATAACTTAAATACAGGATATATAAAAGAGGATATAAAGGATATATACTATTTAATAAATTCGAAGAATTCAAACAGTCATTTACAGATGGCATGATAGATATATCCAGGGAATACAAGTGCTACACTGCTACACTCTGTGATTTATATTTTCAGTCGAAGAAAGAATTTATCGACATTTTCACACCTACGAAACTTTTGCCAGACGTTAAGCTACTACAAGAGTGTTGGTTTTGCAAATGAAATGAATGTGATGATAACCTATATAAGGTGAATAAAACTGACTTTTTTTTAATTGCGTTCTATTTACATTGTTTGTTAAAGAAATTGATTTAATACTTTCGGTATTAATTCATTTCTAGATGATGATGTTATATATATATATATATATATATATATATACGTATATCATATATACACATATCAATAAAATTGGAGTATCTGTTTGTAATATTGAAAAAAACGTTTGATGATAACCTATATAAGGTGCATAAAACTGACTTTTTTTTAATTGCGTTCTATTTACATTGTTTGTTAAAGAAATTGATTTAATACTTTCGGTATTAATTCATTTCTAGATGATGATGTTATATATATATATATATATATATATATATATATATATATATATATATATATATATATATATATATATATATATATATATATATATATATATATATATATATATATATATGTATATATATATATATATATGTATATATATATATATATACGTATATATATATATACGTATATCATATATACACATATCAATAAAATTGGAGTATCTGTTTGTAATATTGAAAAAAACGTTTTTTATGAATATAATACGTTACCATACACCAAAATAATATTTTACACAATTTTTTGTTGACTGGACTTTTATTGTTGTTCTTTTATCTAATGTGATGAGGAGTAACTTAGGTTACTTTTATTTTAGAAAAATAGCATTGATTCAACACTACGCGATGACCGACATCCAAGCGGGCGGAGCCGCGGGCAACAGCTAGTAATAAATAAATATTAATTACCTATTTCTGTTTCATAACATGTTGATTAAAAGTTGGATTGACTCAATAACAAAAATATTGACCTTGCAAAAACCTTATACACGAGACAGTTAACGTAATAAAGAAATAAAACAAAATTATAAGATAAACGTCAGAAGATAAAAATAAATATTATACACTTTAGCATTAATGTCTTTAGCATAAATGATTTACGTGATCTGTATAAATAAACCTTTCCAAGATCAAATAAGGCGGTCTATAATTATTCAAGTAAAGGCAAAGGCTTTTAATTAATTCAACAAAGTTACCAATTTTATTAAATTTAAGTCACTTACATTAACATCTCAAACAAGACGATAGTTTTTGTTTGACAAAGCTTTTATAAAATCTTAAGAGCCAAATAATATTAATAATATTAACTGATTATAGTGATTATACACTGTTTTAATATTAATTGACAAACAATTACTTACAATGGTTAATAAGAAAGATAATTAGTAATGTTGTTTGAGATGTACTTAGAAACTAGATTTTCCAAGAAATTCGAACGACTAAAGAGTTGATATGTCAATTGCATAGTAATTGGCAATTTCATGCGATCCTTTCTCAGCTCCTTAATAGAAAACGATTTAAAATTTCTGCTCTAGTCTATAGAAAGTATTTTCACAGCGCTTTGTGATATTTTTCCAACAAAAGCTGTTGATCCCAGCTACTTGATGTCGAATAGTTTTTGATATTTGGGATATTAAGCTAATCTAGAATGAATTTTGAACAGACTTTTGTTAAAAGAATTGGCCAATTTTCAAGCGATGTTGGCCCTGGACCCCAAAGATTTTATGGAAATCCAAAAATACCTAAAACTTTCGAGTTTCTGGTCATTTGTTTTGTCTTAACGAACTCTCTAGTATTATATAGTATACAGGGTCTGAAGATGGAATCAGAAGGTGGCCATAGGAACTCCTAAACAAAGCAAGATAAACCAATTGAATTTGAGCTCATTTGTTTTGTCTTAACAAACTCTCTGGCATAACATGGAATCCAGGGTCTGAAGCTAGCATCCGAAGGTGGCCAAAGGACCTCAAAAACTAAACAAGATAAACCTATCGTGTTTGGACTCATTTATTTCGTCTTAACAAACTAACTGGTTAAGGTCGGGAAATGAAGACAATAGGTGGTCATGGTAATTTCTGAACTAAACAAACTGTTAATACTAGAGATTGATAGCACTCGATGGAATCTATTACATATATTGATAACAAATTCACTTGTACATTTCCACATTTTTTTTTAACTAAAAATGAAAATGATCTTTTTATGCAAGGGTTGTGCTTATTACAAAAGCTTGTAATACTAGTTCCGCGATACTAAATTGTGAAATCGGCACGACCCTTGCATAAAATTATTATTTTCGTCTTAGACTGATTATGAAGAGAAAAATTTGATTTAAAAGGTTTTTTATTAATAATTTTCACTCTCAACTTGCAATAAATGGAATACTATTTGATACGTAGTATTTATGGACCATTTGCTGAACGCACGTGCTTGTAACGATAGTGCTCGAGATGCAATATACAGATGTGTTTTATTTCACCGTTTGCATGCTACACCTTTAGCCGTACTGCCTTTTGTGTAATGTTGTAAGAATAGAACGTTGGAATTTTAAAGAATATAAAATGCTAAAAACTCTCTTCTTTGAATATTTGTTGACAAACGTCATGTGAGTTTAAATAGGCCACCTATTACCGAATTTAATTGTTGTGTGTAAAATAAAATAGTACTTCATAAGCCTCTTTAGTATTACTTCTTTATCTATGCAAGTACTGTATTACTTTCTAGACTATATATCTACTTTATAGATGCTCCAAGTGACATTACTACGCGGCGTATATAATACCTACGACCTCAATAGAAGTTGGCATATACGAACATCCCATGACGGAGTTTTGGCGCCAACGTGAAGAAGGACGCATCACGGTATTATTTTATTTTCCAAAATTGGTGTGGCTTCGAGTTTAAATGTTTAAAAAATGGTGAATTCAGATAACGTCTTAAGGTGCGTTTAGAACGAGCGAGCAAATGCTCATTCTATCCGCCCTACGTCAAATGAGCAAATGCTTATTCTATCCGCCCTACGTCAAATGAGCAAATGCTTATTCTATCCGCTCTACGTCAAATGCTTTTAGTGTAAACAGTAACAGAACACCCGTTCGTTGTTCTTTCTTTGAAAACAAGGTATAACATATTAAGAGATAATGCTCTTAGAATGCTCTTCTTGTACTGTATGTTCGTTTTGTCTAAACGCTCCTTTAGACAACACAAACAAAATATAAAAAAATATTATAGTGAATCGTGGTTCCAAATCGCCCTAAAAACTTTTAGTAAAGACTTCACTACTTTGATGAGGTAGCAGTCATCTCATTGATCGTCATTATCATCATCATCATCATCATCGTCAACATAACCAAGTCATTATCATCATCATCAACAATCATTCATAAGAAAAAGATAATTAATAAACATTCTGATTCTACATATTCATAACCATCAATGTAAACCTTTGAGAATGTCGTGTGGCGAAACGGTATGCCTATCCGTATGGTGACGGAGAAATATAAGGATCACCACCCCATCTTATCCGAAAGGTGTCATAAGAGGCGGCTAGCGTAAAAATATACCGCTCATATCACTGCGCGAGAAGCAAAACTCAAAATCAAACCCTGTACCTAACCGTCTGGCCAGCGTGAAGGCCTATGTCCAGCAGAGGACTGTATTAGGCTCTTTAACTCCATCCCATGGTTGCCTGGAAGAGATTACCTTGCGCAATAAGGCCGCCAATTGAATGCTACAAAACTGTACCTACCACTATATTGTTATGTGTTCTTTCTTTCTTTGTGTACAGTCAACTACAAAAGTAGCTTAACAAATTCTAATTTATTGATCACTGTGGCTGCTAATCCTCTCATAATTTAATGAACTATAAAACTACATAAAATGTGAAAAATGAATATTTATTTTTCAACTTTATAAAAGATTTGTAAATATATTAGTGTTAATCAACTTACGAGCCTGATTGTACCATAGAATAAAGAGTTTTAATTCATTCATTCATACTGTGCATATATATACTCAATACAGGTATTCACAAAGTTTAATTCCTCCAATAGCTTGTCAGCTCTGGGCGACTCATCAATGACGAATGAAGTATTCGTATCAGACAAGTAATGCGATTGCTAAGAGCAAGAGATGAATACAGTAATAACTCTCTTGATGACTTCTGTGATATACTAGAGCGAATAATCTGTCTGTGTTTTAATACGTCTTTCTGTCTTTTGATTGATTTCGTGTCCGTTGCTCCACAGATATGTTTAACTAGTATTAGTGCAAGGCAATTTACTTGCGGCGAAAATTTATTCACACTAAACGAGTAATGAATTTTATAATGTGAAAGTTTGTGAGGGTGGATGGAGGTATATACGTGAGTGTAAATGTTTGTAGCTCGTGTACTTAAAAACACGTTACATGACAGAAGCTTGTATTAAAGTAGATGCATGTCCAATTCACCCACCTCAATGTTTTTAGCGTTCCTTTTGTGAAGCACTCATGCTGTATATTCTTTTTATGTATGATTCCTATCGTTACGTATGTTATGAATCATACCTTATTTTCATTGTTCACTATAGTCTGTTTTTTTTTAAATTTCAGATAGTAAAATGACATCAGCTGCATTGCTGGTTTATTGCAATTAAAAAATAGTCATGTGCCACCAGTATCGAAAGTTGTCGATAAATTAAATAGTACAAATTTTTGTAGGTTATTTTATAGTTAGCTTATATGGATAGTGTACGATACTAAAGAACTTTTTATTTTAACTTTTTTCTTAAAATATCATAAAACTAAACCACTTGTATCTGGGCCACAAATATTGTCGATAGTTTCGAGTACGTCACTAAGCACTAAAAGCTGGTATCATTATTTCACAATTTGACATTTGCAGTTAGTTGTCAATTTACTATCTGAAATAATAAAAACGGACTATAAATCCTATTTCTTTTTTTGCAAATATACGTTCATTGTAATCTTAGTTATGTAACACATTTTATTGAAACTGTCTTGTTAGTAGATCGTAAAGAAATAACAACCAAACTTTTACATCGCTACAAAAGTAAAAAAAAAAAACAACGCAAAACTGAACTTCATCTAATAGAAGAAAATATAAGAACCAATAACAAGGAAAATAAGACAAGTTTTTGATGAAACAATTTTGTTTATAATTCAATTCATCAAAACTTGCTGAGAATTCTTGAGGGAATTGCAAAAATATATCGGAGAAGTCAGCAGTCCAATCAATAAGGACAAATAATATTGCATAACAGGTTCTGAAAGTCTTAATTACAATATATCTTTAAATAATATCGATAGCCGAGGCCATCCTCGCTTGACATGGGTGATATTACACCCAGCTATTCCATTAAGGAATATAATAGATAACTGACTGAAAGAACTAATTACTGCCCAACCAGTTTCAAAACTGTTTCAGGAAGCATAGATGAAATTTAGTTCAGCTCATGATGGGACCAATTTTTTAACTTTCCATTGTGTGTGTGTGTGTGTGTGTGTGTGTGTGTGTGTTTATTAGCAGCATATTTACTAGCATAGTGGATAAATACATTTACACCTTTAAGTCATAATATCTAAAAAGGCTATGCTAGGGCTATTTTTCTGTCTGGCACAAAGTAAATGCCAGGGGTCTGTTGTATTTCCATCATCACTCAGAGAAGATAAGGCAAACATCGTTGCAATTTATCAATGTGAAAGAGCTGAAAGTTTGTCGTTTTGCCTCCGTCCAGCTATCTTTTCTAAATTCCAATAAGTAGCACAGTAACTTCTATATTAATCTTCATCACGACGGTATGAAGTTGGTAAAATTGTAAATTACTAGCGCGTGGCTGCTTTACTTGAAGCTCACAGCTATATTGTATTGATCGCGTTACAGACAAACTTAAAGTATCAAGAAAGAAGAATGATAGATGGGATAGATGAGTCAAACTAAGATCTAAATGGTTTGACGAATGAACGTTTTATTATATACTTCAGTTCATGGTTAAGTAAAAACTATTCGACAACCTAAATAGAGATAATCGGATAACGCAAGTACAATATTACACCGAACGAAGCTGTGCGTAAGATGACATTTCTTATTCCCAATGACGATTTATTGAGTGCTGTATAGTGGTTAAGGAGTCGGCCGAACGATCGAGAGGGAATCCTGGCCATTACAGTACCGACATAAACCGACTCCTAACTTCTATTAGCTATTACTTGAATTTCTGTGCCAATGGAGGAAATCATTTAAAAAATTAACGTCTTTTTTTTATTTTGTATGTTATTCTAATGTATCATATTTATAAATTC
Source organism: Eilema caniola (assembly GCA_949126895.1). NCBI lineage: Eukaryota > Metazoa > Arthropoda > Insecta > Lepidoptera > Erebidae > Eilema > Eilema caniola. Next base: position 10,155,328 of record OX421479.1, on the reverse strand, counting down.
TAAATACTTATTCTTGTAGCTCTAATATCTGTAAAATATTGCGTTGAGTAAATACATAAAACAATCAAAAGCTTATCATGTTATTTTGACGAAAATCACAAGTAATACTATAAAGGTGTATATCGGACACCGAGGACAGAATATGATTAGATTTTCTTTCGCCATGGTACCAAATAACGAATCAGTAAGTCAACAGAAAGGGATTAAAATTTTAATTACTAAATTTGACCCAACAAGCCGACTAAGCTTAATAAAAACATTTAAGTAAAAATAAAAACGAATCGTTTAAAGAGGCTTTTAATTTATCAAGTGTTAAATGCTTTAAAGGGTTCATGTATAGAAATAAAATTGCGGCTACTTTTCAGCAGCCATGATCCCGGGATGACGGGGTGACTGCCGAAAAGTAGCCGAAATTTCGAGCTAGGTGTAAATAAATACCTAACAAAATAATACCAAATAAATTACGATAGAATCCGTTAAAAAGTTATTATTTCATTTCAAAGAATTCAATATTTGCGTAAACTGCATACAGATCCGTTTTAGAGTGCATATTCCTTTATATCTTGGAGTGCGGTTTTATTAAAATTTTACCAAAGCTGCAGCCAGATCAATTCGGTTAGCTTTTGAAGCATTTTATAATTGCAAAGCTACCCCCAGACGAACCTGAATTTTATGAAAGACCAATTTGGTTTTACTATATGCCAATCTATTGTCGCCATACTTCGCCATATTTGTTAGAGAAATGTAGGATAATATCAAAGTGTATGTATGTCGTTATGAAGAATAATGTGTAAATAAATTATAACTAGCTAGATTACCGGTTTTTTTTTACATTAGTAGTAGTATTTGTAGTGGTAGTAGTGTGATGCTATTTATATATAACATTCCTTGATAAATGAACTATTCAGTAGTTCCAAAGATTAGCGCATTTAATTAAAGAAATAAACACACTTTTCAGTTTTTGAAGTGAAAACTTCTTTGGCGGCGTTGGATGAGTAAAACTTTGTCGCGTCAGGATCACTTGACCTTTGACCCGTAACCGACGACTGACGTCATACAACATTAGCTACAGAATGTTTATTTTGCTAGGTATGTTAAGAAGCTTCGTAGCTTAGCGGTAAGCGCTTCGACTGTAAGTCCTTATATATATGTGTATACCGTTTCAGATAGTACCGGGTTCGAACTTGATCTGACACTTTTTGTGATTATTTTGTTCATATTTTAGTTGTTTTAATTTTAATAATTAATTTTTAATTTTTCCTTTCTCTGGAGCCATAACCACCGGTAGATTGGTCCCTGTATCCGATACCAGTGGAGCACTACTTTTTATATTTTTTAATAGATGGTTTGTTTTTATATGTATTTAAAAATATAATTTGTAAGTTTTTAATACGAATAAAGAGAAAAATAAATAATTACAAAGATTTACAAAGGATGTACAAAGTGTAAGTACGAGTAAGTCCACTATAATTATATTTTAATTGTTTTGAAAAAAATATCTTTACAGAACCATGTAGCGTAGAGAATAAATAAGTAACCTTGTCTTACATGTATAATAGTTGTAATAATAACTCAATCCATTTTATAAAAAAAACATCATAATAATCTCGCCCGAGTTCAATGTCAATTTTAAAAATGTTAGTTTATGGGTATATTTAGGTATATTTAGCTGAAATTGAAAATTAAAATATTAAAAAAATGGACCATCTGTCGGTATTGGGCCAAATCATTTAGGGGGCCTAAATGATTTTGCTATAATCCGAACGATAGCCTTACTTTAAAAAAATATTTGCATTATTAGAGATTATTCTAGACTTAGCTTAACTTAGCTAGTTTGGTATTAAATGGTTTTGGTAGTTGTAGTTCTGGTAACTTTCTTTTGTTGGTGAAAAGGATAAGTTTTTTTTTTTTATTTTTTTTTTATGCCACTTAGGCGGCAGACAAGCACACGGCCCACCTGATGGGAAGTGGTTACCGTGGCCTATGGACGTTTGCAACACCAGGGGCGTCACAATCGTGCTACCGACCCTGTAGATACCTTCTAATACCCTTCTTGAAGAACCCCATATTGTAGTCGCTTGGGAAAACCACGGCAGGAAGTTCATTCCACAACCTGAGCGTGCGTGGGATGAAGTTCCTTTCAAAACGCACGGTGCGTACCATTGCCGGTCGCAGTGTGTGAGGACGAATTCCCTGCCTATGGCGAGTGGTGCGATGATAGAATGCAGCGGTGGGCATCATGTCAAACAATTCATCTGAGCACAAACCATTGTATAGGCGGTAGAACACACACAGCGAGGCAAAGTCTCTTCTGAGGCTGAGAGGTTCCACATCGCCTGTGAGTATGGGATTGTCGACGAGCCTCAACGCCCGTCTTTGCAATGAGTCGAAGGGGCCAAGCTGGTATGCAGGCGCTCCGGCAAAAAGGTGACAGCAGTACTCCATGTGGGGCCGAATTTGTGCCTTATAAAGCAGAAGTCGTTGCCCCGCAGTGAAGTACTGCTTCGCCCTGTTGAGCACTCCAAGTTTCTTTGAGGCCAGCTTGACCTTGTCCTCCAAATGGTTGCGGAACTGAACGTCGCTTGAGATGTCGACACCTAGGATCCCAATACTCGAAGAGATGGAAAGTGGTGTGCCCAGGAATTGCGGCGCTACAATAAATGGGGTTTTCTTAGCGGTGAATACACATACTTGTGTCTTAGTGGGGTTAAATTGGACTAGGTTAAGTCGACCCCAATCGGATACTCCCGAGAGAGTAGTCTCGATTTCAGACACAAGTTGTTCGCGTCTCTTCTCCACCTCGAATTGAGGGATATTTGCACGACCCGTGTAACACGTATCCCCGGTACTGTCGTCCGCATAGCAATGAATAGATCCATCAGACAGCATGTCATTGATATGCAGCAGAAACAGCGTCGGGGACAACACGGAGCCTTGTGGGACACCAGCGTTTATGTCCATGCGGTCCGAGCAGCTGCCATCGACGACGGCTTGGATACTTCTGTTGGACAAAAAGCTGGCAATCCATTCGCAAAGTCCCTCGGGGAGTCCGTAGCGTGGCAACTTCGAAAGAAGACCTCTGTGCCAGACCCGGTCAAAGGCCTTTGCTATATCGAGGCTGACCGCTAGTGCCTCGCCCCGACTCTCGATAGCTTGCGCCCATCGGTGTGTGAGATACACAAGAAGGTCACCAGTGGAGCGACGGTGGCGAAAGCCATACTGTCGGTCGCTCAGTAGGTCGTTTCCCTCAAGGTATCCCAGGAGCTGTGCGTTAATCACACGCTCCATTACCTTCGAGAGAAGGGAGGTTATAGCAATAGGCCTGTAATTGGACGGGTCTGTCCTGTCGCCTTTCTTAGGCACAGGATGCACGAATGCAGTCTTCCACGAGGCTGGGACTTGTCTCGCGGAGTAAGAGAGCGCGAAAAGCCGTGTAAGTACTGGGCACAATTCGGGGGCACAGTGCTTGAGCACCATCGCCGGTATACCATCCGGCCCACTCGACTTCCGAACATCCAGGGACTTGAGTTCCCGCCGAACCACCCGTTGCGTGATTTTAATTTCAGACATGAAAGTACCACAGTCGGGGACAATAGGTGGCTCGGCATTCCCGTCGTTCATCGTCGAGTTTGACGCAAAGAGATTACCTAAAAGATCGGCTTTCTCCTTAGCGCCATGAGCTAGGCTACCGTCGGGTTTTTGCAGCGGCGGAAGGCAGGAATGGCAGAAGTTTCCCTCGGCAGCTTTGGCGAGTGACCAAAATGCTCGACTACCGAATGGGTAACGAGTAAGCCGCTCGCCAATTCCACCGATGAACTCAAACTTCGCCCTGGCAGTAGCTTTTTTACTGGACCTCGAGGCGGCATTCAATTTCCGCTTCACTTCAGCTATGTTAGGATCCTTATTGGCAAGTGCCGAGGTCCAAGCCTTATATGCAGATTGCTTGCGGTCTCTAGCTTCTCTGCAAGGCCTATTAAACCACGGCCGTTTGCTCGCTACTGTTGCGATCCAACGGTTGGGAATATAGCATTCCATGCCCGATAGGATCGTTTCAGCGACTGCTGTTGCACAGGAGCTTGGATCCTTAGAAGTGAAGCAAAGCCGCCTCCACGGGTACGACGAGAAGAATTCTCGCAGTCCGTCCCAGTCTGCCGACTTGTAGTGCCAGACATGCCGCCACTGAGGTGGCCGCGGTGGTTCTGGCCGCGCGAGAGTCACTTGCGCCCGGATGACGCTGTGGTCCGAAGTACCGAGAGGTGCTTCCACAGTTACGGAGTACTCATCCGGGCGCGTAGTCAGCAGAAGGTCCAATAAAGACTCTCTGTGGGTCCCGACATCTGGTTTTCTGGTGATGGAATGCACCAGTTGCGAGAACCCATAGGTCAGGGCAAAGTTGTGAGCAGCCCTTCCCGCAAAATCAGTCCTGTGAGACCCCAGCCACTCCACGTGGTGAGCATTGAAGTCACCCAAGAATACTAAGTCCGCGGCAGGGTACTGCTCAATTACTCTGTCCGCCGACCGCTGCAGGTGCTCAAACAGTTGAGCCGTGCCCAGGTCACCGCTATGAGACCTGTAGACGCACGCATAGATACGGGTGTGGCCACCGTAATCCATACGTACCCATAGTGTGGACAGGTCCCTGTCTTCAAGGCCGTTTAGACGGCGACAACAAACGTCATCCCGGACGTACATGCATACCCCGGCTTTACTCAGGAAGTTATGCTCGAGTCTGTACCCGGGGTACATAAGGTAGGCTGTATCGGCCGGGCATGATATTTGGGTCTCCGTCAGAAAGAATTTTTTTTTTTTTTTTTTTTTTTTGTGTTTCTATTTAAATCTGCGATCAGCCTTTGGCTTTTAGCGGATGTGCTGAAAGGCTTCACTTTTCAAAGCGTGTCCTCCAGCGAGAACATCAACTCCCTATTTGGAACAAGAGACTACATCTTTTCTCTTGAGGCGCTTGTTGTAGCTAGGTGTTAGTAGCTTGGTTGCCAGTGCATTAGGATGGCTTTTGAGTCTCTGTTCATATCGTTCTCTTATCTTTGAGATTTCCTCCTTTACAGTCGTCATCTCGAGTTGCTCGTGAATTTCCTTGTTTTTTATGAACCAGGGAACATTGGAAATCGTGCGAAGTATAATATTTTGCATGCGTTGCAGCATTACTATATTTGAGTTACATGCACTACCCCATAGCTGGATACCATATAGCCAGACAGGTTTTAGAACAGACTTATATATTAGAAGCTTATTGTTGAGGGATAGTTTACTATTTCTACCGAGAAGCCACAATAAGTTGGTATAGCGTATCTTGAGCTCATCTCGCTTCATTTTTATATGTTGTGCCCATGTTAATCGACGGTCAAGGTGCAGGCCCAGGTATCGCACTGTGTCTTGGTGAGGTAGTATAGTGTCCCCCAGCCGTACGGGGGGGCAGTTCCCTTTCCGAAGTGTGAATGTGATGTGGGTTGACTTTGCCTCACTAGTTTTAATTCTCCACTTCTGCAGCCAGCCAAACACATTATCCAAGCCATTCTGGAGCATTTCGGAAGCACTGGCGGGATTTTTATCACTGGCTAAGATAGCGGTATCATCAGCAAATGTGGCGGTAATAGTCCCTTCTGCTTGAGGTAAGTCTGATGTATACAGAGTATATAGAACAGGACCCAGCACCGAGCCCTGGGGAACTCCAGCTCTAATTTCATGGCATACAGAAGTTGTGTCGCCCTCTTTCACTTGGAATAGCCGTCCTATTAGGTATGACTGTAGCAGTTGGCAGTAGCAATGCGGCAGCAGAGTTTTAATTTTGCAGAATAGTCCCTTGTGCCAGACTCTGTCAAAAGCCTGTTGGATGTCGAGGAATGCGGCGGAGCAATACTCTTTTTCTTCCAGACTTTTTCTTATTTTTTCACTCACTCTGTGGATTTGCTCGATCGTGGAATGATGCTGTCTGAACCCGAATTGATGTTCCGGAATAATGTTATCCCTATGTAAGATGGGTAGAATTCTTTGTAGCAGCAACTTTTCAAAGACCTTCGACAGGACCGGCAGAAGGCTTATTGGTCTGTAGGAGGTAACATCACCTGTTGGTTTCCCTGGTTTATGTATCATTATGATTTTGGATACTTTCCACTCCTGCGGGTAGTGCTGAACTCTTAAGATACCATTATATAGTGTAGTAAGGAATATCACTGCCTTTTTTGGTAGATGTTTGAGACACTCTTTGGTTATGAGGTCGAACCCAGGCGCCTTCTTTTCTTTCAGATTCCTTATGGTCCTGCGGACTTCTGCAAATGTTACTGGTGCAGGTGGAAGAGACATCTGATGATCCTGCAGGAGAACCCTATCAATTTCTTCCTCAAAAGCCTTGTCGTTACCTTCATTAGGGCTAAACGTTTTAAATAGGTGTTCAGCAAAAGCATCGGCCTTCTCCTGGGGTGTTCTTGCCCATTTTTGATCTCTCCTAAGCGGTGGCTTAGCCAGCTCCGGTCTATTGTAGGATTTCGTAAATTTCCAGAGCGAGTAGTTCGTTGCTTTGGTTGCAGTCAAGGTCTCTAGCTGTGTTTTAAGGGTATTATCGCGCCATTTTTTTAACTTGTCTTTTAGTTCCCTGCCTGCCCTGTTGAATTTGGCCCGATCTTCGACGCTCCTACTTTGGTGCCAGATTCGCCGCAATCGACGTTTTTCTAAGACAGCTTTTTTTATGGAAATGGGGTAGTTAACCTGTTCTTGGTAGTCAGTAAGTGTGGGTGTACTTTTCCAACATGCATTTTGTATAAGTGAGGTGATGTGTCTTGTGGCATCCTCTATGTCCTTGGGTGTCTTTAGAGCAACTCTAAGTTCTATGTTATTCTCAATGTGGTCACTGAAGGATAACCAGTCAGTACGATTATTGTACAATGTTTCCGGTCTCGTTATTTGTATTATCTTTGTACTCATAGTTAGCAAGACAGGAGTGTGATCAGAAGATCCATCGTAACAAGATTCTGCTTTGAAATAGTGTTTGGATAGCCCTTTTGTGACAAAGAAATCCACCAGGTCAGGCACTCTTGTAGGATCAGTTGGCCAGTATGTGGGCTCTGCGGTTGTGATCGTAGACATATTGTTGGAATCGATACTTAGTTTTAGTTGCCGGCCTTTGGTATTAGTGAGCCTTGATCCCCATGTTATATGCTTGGCATTCCAATCACCACCTATCACCAGTCTGTTGCCAAGGGTTTTAAAGAAACTTGTGTACATATGTTCGCTAATTTTGTGCTTTGGTGGAGAATATATTGCTGAGACATACAGGTAGCCGGTTCGGTCTTCAACAGCTACGGTTGTTGCTTGCAGGTAGTCGTGATTGTAGTCCGGGAGTACATGATGTTTTATGCATTTCTTTATCAGCACTGCAGTTCCAGCATGTCCTGTTCCATCTGGGTGAGTTGTGTAATAACACTGATAGTTTCTAATCTTTATAGAACTGGCTAAAGTACAGTGTGCTTCAGATATAAGAAGAATGTCAAGTTTGTGTTCATTAAGAAATACTTCTACTTCGTGTTTGTTTGGTGCTAACCCATTAATGTTCCAAGTCGCCATGTGTAGAGAGAGACCTATGTTGAGATTTTATCAACGAGTTTAACCATGAGACTCATAAGGGAGCTCATTTGTTGGAGTAGCATGTCAAACTTCTCAGATTGTCTTAGGAGTATGTGTTCTATAGAAGGGGGAAGAAGATTTGAAGTTAAAGGCGACTTATTGGGAGCAGTTTCACAATCATTCTTAATGCTGTGCTGTGTTGAAAGTACTTCAGAATAAAGCTTCCTAGGAGATATATGTTGTCTAGTTGTAGCACTGTTGTTTAGTACCTCTACAACTGAGGGAGCCGGTTTTATTCTGTTTTTCTCTGTCAATCTTGGTTTTTGGCTGCGTCTTGCAAGGATTTCTCTATATACCTCACAGCCTTTGTAGTTTGCAGGGTGGGGGCCACCACAAAGTGCACAGTATGCTGGAGTGTTACGATCGCGTTTGCTGCAGTCTGAGGTTTTATGAGATTGTCCACATTTGACACACCGAAATGGTCTCAAACAGTAGTTTTTGGTGTGCCCATATTGCTGGCATCTTTGGCATTGAACAATGGAATTTCTTTTCTTTGGATCTTCAATTGTAATTGACTGGTTACAAAGGTATTTTAATTTTTTTACAACAATGTTGTTAGGGCCTAAAACCAGATTCACAAAAAAGGTCGAGGTTGGTATTTTTTCAGGTCAGAAAGAATAGGGTCGGCTTTGCTGTCTCAAGATGGTGGTGGACCTCGTTAAGATTGGAGAGGAGGCCCCTGATGTTACAGAAGTCCACTTTCAATGTGGACGAAGGTGCCGCTGTATATACTCTATTTCTTTTCCTTTTTACTGCCATGATAAAGAAGGGGGGGGGGGGGGGAAGGTATAGAGAGTCTCTGTGCCGTCAGCGCAGAAGACAAAGCAAGGCACCCCACCACTGCAGACGAGCCAGGGTTTCGTGACTTGCTGGCGCGGCGGGCGGAAGGGCCCCCGGTCCCCTCCCAGATACTGTAGCCGAGTCCACTCCGGTTTCCTCCTCCGGCACGACTACAGCACCGGGAACTTTACACAGGCTGCTGGTTCAGCCTCCTGGGGCGGAGATTATGTGATCCCCAGGTTCGGGAACCGTGCAGCCTGCGGGCGGCCAGCGGATAACCGTTTCACCGGGTCTCCCTGACCGCCGCGCCAACATTTCACATCCCCACTAGTCAGCGGTGGCATCTTAAGCCTTTGGTCTTCCCACTGCCAACACAGAACCTCTCCAGTGAGCTCTGGCTACCCTACTCACCGTCGGGAACACAACACAAGGTTATTATAACCGCGGTATTCTGTAGGGCGAAGGTACTTCCCCAGTCGGACTGCTCAGTTAGGACGGGAGATACCGTCGTGTCCTACCTTCTACAAAATTTTCGGGTTTACTGGTAGTCGGTGTTCTTTGCACCATTCTTCTACAATCTGAAGCACTGAGCGAGAAAAAGTATGTATCAATGATGGCGAAAATTCAAATATAACTTCATATCAAAATCCCAAAAATATATCGTCACGCTGGAATCGATCTCAAGACATTTGATGTAGTGAAGTAAATAATGGTAATTTCAATCTCCAGACCAAATAGCCTTAGTAAGTTTGGTTCGAAATTATCTTTTACTAGTGTCCGTTTTTCGAAGTTTCGCGTAATATCAAAATAACTGAGACGGGACAGTCTATATTGGAATTACGCCTGCCCTAAGTATTTAGAATATGTCTAATAATATTACTATTTCATTCATATACAATGTAATAACCAGATAAGTTAAAAGCCCACATTTAGGAGCACAAAGACACGACAAGCTTTTGTTCATGGGTCATAATAGAAAAAAATAGGTATTGACTTTAAAACTATTCAAAGAACTAGAGAAATCGGGAAAAAATAAAGGTTCTTTAGAACAAAGCGATATTCAATTGGTTTAAGCGTTTTGGGTACAAACAGGATACTTCATTTTTAAGAACATGGTATTTAAAATATTCAGATGTTATATTAATTCTAAAATTATCTTGCTTGAACGAATGCAAATATAAAAACGATGATATTCATATTGTTGAAATATATTATTTATGGTGACTAAGTAGGTGGACTTAATGTAAATGCCATAATTAGGCAGCATATAATTGTAGATTTATGCGAGTTTGATCCATGGTGAAAATGGCCAAAAATGCATTTAAAAAAATACATAAAATAGAATTCTATCAAAAAAATAATAATCAGAGCTCCGTCGAGATAAGCGCATAGTACTATAATATTTATGTAATTATATAATTAAAAATCCATGACCAGCTGGTCAAATCGGTTGAATTGAGTATATACTGTTGGTATATTATTTATATTATTATACGGTATCAATTTGCATGGTTTGATATTTTGTAGAATGGAATTACTTACATTGCACGAAGGCATGTTATCATTTGAATATAATTATAAGCTTGCAAGATAACAAAGATATTGTCCATTACATTGCACACAAAGGATTTAGCGAGCTCCCGGCGCACACACTAACCTGAAAGCGGGCGCGCGGCGAGGGGCGCTGAGACCCTGCGTCTCGATAAAAAGTGATTTCCTGGCGTTCGCGAGACAGTTGGGTTCTGACATCGCTTCGATACGCTGGCTGCTAGCCTTCACACGTTTTGGATGCTGCCGTTTTAAGCAAGTGCAAATAGTGTGGATGTGATAGGACAGTGTCTTGAGTCGTGTTTTGAAAACAACGCGCTTCTGAATTGATATTTAGAAGTTCCTAATTACTTTATCATACCTTCCTATCAACACCTATATACCCTTTAGAATCACTGTCGTTGGCAAGTTCTTATAGAGAGACTGGCTTCTGGAGGCAATTCGAATACCTTTTATCCCAATCACCTAGGACTCCGTGATCTAGTTGTAGGAAAGTCTAAAAACTAGATCACTCCCTATTCCACGTAGCTAGTTTCAAGTTTGTTTTCCTTTACACAATTCGCAATACACACACATTTAAAATCTTACACATCCATAATCGCCTTGGTACGGGATTTATGGCCGAGGGTTCACACTAGGTGTCTAGCTAGAATGCAGGTATAGACGTTCTATTGCGATAGAACCTAGGAATTCTTACGAGAATTATAGTGGTAATTTATACTTTACGTTTGGTGAAAATTTAATTTGTGCGTTCATTTAATGATAATATAACAATTGAAATTGGGGTAATTATACGTTATATTAACGTATTATATTTTGGTATAAACTAATAAGCAGATTATTGTGCGGTTACAGTCGGGGTTTATTCAAAATAATAGTGACAAGTGTAAACTATAATTATATTTTGATTGAATAACTTAAATAGACGTTCTAGCATTTGTTATACGAACATATACATACGGTCAGGAGTCAATATTGAATGTAAATAGGTTACTGTAGTAGATTTCGACAATAGCAATTTTGGACGATCACAGCTATATGTAGCGTAGGGCCGTAGGCCCTAAGTTCCGTTACATAACAACCACCCAGGACAGGCTTACAATCTACAATTTTTCAAGCCGAATGTATTGGCATAACGAGAGTGGCGGAGACGATTGCCACCAGAGATGTCAGAGATCCAGATATAAAAATAATTTCAGACAGTGCATCCGTACTCCAAGCTCTACAAAGTAACACCATAACCTCTGTCCTCATATTTTAATGTCATAACACACTTCAATCCATTACAAACACAAACATAGTCACGCTGCAATGGATCAAGGGACACAGCATCTCCCTCGGCAACGACGCAGCCGATGAATTGGCCAAGAGAGGATTAGGGGCGACAGTATATGGATCGGAACCAATACTACCCATACCTCAAGCACAGGTCATAACTTGGCTACGAAAAAGTACAGAAGAAACCCATCAAACAATGCAGGCAAACAAAGATGGTACGCACAATAGCCAATCAAGAGGCTAAGTGCGAAACAGCCCAGGTAAACTAAAACATACTTTTTCTCTGTATATAACGAAGAAAGAAGAAGTTTTCACTTCTGCCGGCACTCCCGGAGTGCAACCCGTTTTTTTATACCACTTAGGTGGCAGACGAACACACGACCCATCTGATGGAAAGGTGTAGTGCAACACCTGGGGTGTCACATTTGCGCTGCCGACTCTGAAGAAACCTAATTTGGACGATCACATTCTTGAAGAACCCGATATTGTAGTCGCTTGGCTAAGAACCAGTTTGATAATGTCTCTCTCTCTCTGTCCCTGTTCCCATTTCATTTGGGGTCGGGCCTCCTAATGGCATGGCGCCAGGACGGTCTGTCCTGAGTTGTCGGATCTGGCAGGTTCTTGGTTTTCAAATCCCTTTGGACATTGGACCACCACGTGGCAGGCGGCCTTCCTCTTCCTCTGGGCGGGTTGGGGATGTCAAGCACTTTTCGGACAGTGTGCGTGCCTTCTCGTCGCATGATGTGACCGTACCATCTCAACCGTCCTTCTTGCAGCTTTTCGGCAATAGGAGCGGCTCTAAATGTGCCCCTAATGTAGTCGTTCCTGACCTTATCCAGCCGCGTGACACCGCCGGCCCACCTCAGCATTTTCATTTCATTCACATGCAAGCGGTTCTCGTGTACCTTGTTGGTGGTACAGCATTCGGTGCCGTACAGCATGGCTGGTCTAACTACGGACTTATATACTTTGCCTTTGGTCTTTATTGGCATTTTGGGGTCACATAGAACGCCTGTAAGCGACCTCCATTTCAGCCAGGCGGTGTTAACACGATGAGTGACGTCTTCATTGACAGTCGCGTCATTTGCGATAACAGAGCCCAGGTATTTAAATTTAGTTACTTTTGGGAGGGGGACATTGTCGATACATATATCGTTTCCTGTTGCGGCCGTTCCTCCAAAGTCACATTCCATGAACTCTGTTTTGGTCCTGCTGACGCGTAATCCGTGTCTCTCTAGCTCTTCCACTCCTTGGTGATCAGGGCGATGTCATCTGCATACAACAGGCACCACGGTGTGGGCTCTTGGATGTCGCGTGATATGTAATCTATGGTTAAGTTGAAGAGCAGAGGGCTCAGTGCCGAACCCTGATGCACTCCAACCTTTACTTCAAAGGGCTTGCTTAGGCCTGCTGGGCTCCTTATTTGTGTTGTGACATCTTTGTACATATCTTGCACTATGGTTACATATGCCTCGGGTATTTTCTGTGCTCGTAGTGATTGCCATACCAGTTTTCGAGGCACTCGGTCAAAGGCCTTCTCTAGATCGATGAAAAGGAGGAACAAATTTTCTTTCAGGAGTTGGTGTTTTTCTGTAAGTAGTCTCAGAGTGTGGATAGCGTCACTGGTAGATTTTCCGGCTGTGAAACCAAACTGATTTTCACTTAAATCTGCGAGGCTGGTGATACGGTTTCCCATTACTCTCTCCCAGATCTTGAGCGTATGGGAAGTGAGTTTTATGCCACGGTAATTATTGCACTGAGCTATGTCACCTTTGATCTTGTAGATTGGTGTTAGGAAGCTGGCTCGCCAAGCGTTTGGTATTTTACCTTCGATGACAACATCGTTAAAGAGGCAAGTGAGCCATAGTACTCCGATAGCGCCCAGTTTTTTTCCGTAGGTCTGCCGGGATGTTGTCAGGGCCCATAGCTTTGTTATTTTTCATTTTATTGATCGCCTTGCTGACTTCCTCTGGTGTTATCGAGTCGATTGGGCCTTGAGTTGGAGCTATATATGGGAGGTTTCACTGGGGAACTCCTCATTTAGAAGGTGGTCGAAGTACTCTTGCCAGCGCTTGTTGAGGTCGTCGTCATTGGTCAGAAGCTGGTTATTACAATGCTTTATATACCTGTTAAGTTTGGTGTCTTGAGTAACCCTGTTTCTGAACTTTGCAATTTTGTATATCTCTGATTCACCTGTTGCGTTTTCTAGCCGTTCATAAAAATTGTGTTGAGACGCGGCTCTGGCTTGAGCAACAGTCTGCTTGGCCAAAACCTTTGCCTTTTTATATTCGGCTTTGTCCTCATCGGACTCACTTCCTTGCCAGATCTTGAATTTTTCCTTTTTGGTTCTTAAAATGTCCTCTACGGTGCTGTTCCACCATTCGGTATCTCTGGTGGTACTGACACCACCCTTCGACACTCCCAGTACTCTTTCTGCACATTCCAGGCATTTCCTCTCGAAATCGTTCCATCTAGCGTCGGGACACTTTTTGCATTTCTGATCAGTTTCCAAATATTGTTTTAGTTCAGACACAAGGATCTCACTTTTTGGTCCGTGTAGCTCCTTCCACTTGATGCGCCTTGTTTGAATAATTATTGAATTATTGAATATTAATAGTTTGATAATGTATTAAAATATATATAGATCGATAGTTTTTATAGATCAGACAGAATAGTTTAACATGCCTCAGCCTCAGATGCATGACTCGTGTCAACAACAGTGCCCGGAATACGGCAATAGGCTGACCCCCTATTAATTGGGACCGAATACACTGATTCATGAAATGTGGTTGACATTCCACTTTTGCCTAACCGGCGTAAGGCGTAATTATGTGTAGGTATGTATGGATGGATAAATTTATAGATTTATTTTGAGTACTGGACATCATACTTTACTACATGCATATGGGTACATACGCCAAAATATATTTTTTTAACAATTTTTGTCTGTCTGTCGGTTTGTTCCGGATAATCTTTGAAATGGCTGGACCGATTTTGACGGGACTGTTATTAGTAGGTAGCTGATGTAATAAGGGCTAACTTACGATACTTTTTTTTTAATAGTGTTGGCTCAACACTAAGCGATAAGGGACATCCACGCGGGTGGAGCCGCGGGCGACAGCTATTATTAAATATGTCTATACTCAACTAAGATATTATTTTTTTTTACTCGGTCATCACAGTTTATATTAAAAAAAAAAAATTACTCTTAACTAGATTGATTGGTAAAATTCATTCTATTCTATGTATAATTAGGTAAACATAAATGTAAAACCTAAAAAAATCTAAATTGGATAATTAAACCAACCGTTATCGCTTCAGAATACAAAAGTAGGGGAGTATAAATTAAGCAAAATAAATCTTGACTTTTCGACCTTAAATTACGGACATTAATTTATTCGATGCCGTTATCTTTGAGCAATTAACAGAGCTTTTTTAAGAAACAACTGAGTTTTAAAATGAAGGTTTTAGTAGGTCATTTATCTCGTTTTGTCATCATTCCGTCTAGCTGTCCGTTCCACAGTTATTCTCGATAAATTTCGACAAGGACGCTATTCCAACGGCTCACTGGTTTGTTCTGCCATTCAAGTACTTTTACTGAGACATAATTAATTAAATTAACTTAAGATCAAATTAGAATTCGTTATAAATAAATCACTACACCTTCTTAAATATGACATTGTTGGATGTTTACGCAAATGTTCCACTTTAAATGAAACTCCAGCCTTTTAAAACGGTACATGAAGCTATAAGGAGTTATAGAAACACTTCTAGGCGTCTTGCTTAATGACAAATTCATTATGAAACAGAGAGAGAACAGGCAACGCAAACGCAATCAATACAAACAATTCGGCTGCAAGATTCACTATAAACTTTTATGCGTTTATTTGGTTTTTACAATCACGTCTTTAAATGAGGTTCTTGTGATCACACTATAATATTACAGTAATGCTCAGGCACCAGAGTGCAGCACTAGCATAAACTAAACTATTCAGTTTACACATTTATCCGATATCGGTGTCGGATGCCATTAGCCGACATTCGATAGCCGACATCTTGTGATGTTTTCACATTTATCCGATGTAATCGGCCCGATACGGCCATTTGCTCGAAAGCACAGACTAGTTATGAAAAAAAAAAGATTATTTACATGACATGATGTCGAGTTCTTTTATATTCGTGAACATCCTTCGTTAACTCAAAAACTGTTAAGGTTGAAAATTGCTTGCAAATAGCTGTTTTCGTCTTTTTGTGATCCGATATTGGGCGAAAACAGTGAGGTTAGCTTCGATAACCGGTATGGGGCCGGACAATGTGAAAGAGAGATACATATGTCATACATTTGACTTCCTCCGATATCGGATGCCGGATATCCGATATCGGACAATATGTGAACACGCTCTTAGCGCAATTCGTCGCCATTTTCGCCAAAATGACGAGTTTCAGGTTTGCTCATTGAAGTTTCACTCAGGTTAGTATGTGCTAGTGGCAACCTCAGAGCCTGCCTTGGAAGAGAATATCCTATTTCCTAAAAAAAAGACGGGTTGCACTCTGGGAGTGCCGGCAGAAGTGAAAACATTTTCTTTTTTCTTACTTCGTTATATACATAGAAAGAGATAAAAAAGAACATACCATACCATACCTATAATATAGCGCTAATCATAGACCCTAGCACTTATTTTCTGCTAATTTTCTGTCAGAAGAAATTAATAAATTATGAAAAGAAAAAATAATCACAAAAAATAATAAATTACAGAAAGAAAAAATAATCATAAAAAGTAATAAATTACAAAAAGAAAAAATAATCACCAAAAGTCCCTAAAGGCCAGTTGGTTTGAACCCGATACTATCTGAAACTATAAGGACTTACAGTCGAAGTGCTTACCGTTTAAGCTATCGTAACTTGCAAAATAGATAGTCTGTACCTAATCTTATATGACGTCAGTCGTCGGTTACGGTTCAAAGGTCAACTAATCCTGACGCTTCCTTAACATTTTACACCCATCCAACGCCGCTAAAGAAGTTTTCATTTCAAAAATTGGTATTTGGCACTCTACGTCAGCATTTTTGTTGTCTCTTCGGAATTAACGGGCAGTCAGTCTTTGTAAGCTCTGTACTTAGGTCAACAGTTAACAGTGCTCAAATATAGATTCAGGGTCGTATAACTATCTACATAGATACATTACGACGATCGAAGCTCCCGGCGAGTAACATCACTATGAAAGAGCGTCAAACACTAAAGGACATTAGGGATAACCTGGGCATTTTAGTGCTTAAGGCCGATAAGGGAAACGCCACCGTAGTGATGAACACAATTGATTATCAGATGAAAATTCTCGAACTGTTTAGTGATGATAAGGTTCACAAACCGGTATCATACAACCCCACGGCCAGAGTAACGCGCAGAATACGAGCTCAAGAAAACAAGAACCCCTTTATGGAAGATGAGTACAATAGACTGTTTTTATTGAAGTCACACCAGCCACCCAAGTTGTATGGTCTGCCTTTCATAAGCCCAACGTACCACTGCGGCCAATTGTAAGTCAAATAACATCTCCTACTTCCGATCTTGCGAAGTATGTGGCGTCAGTATTGCAACCACTGGCAGGCAGAACACCGTCTTTCGTGAAGGACTCACGGTACTTTATACAGATCATAGAAGATCTCAAGCAAGAACCAGATGACATCATGGAGAGCTTTGATGTGGAATCTTTTTTCACCAACATCCCTATAAGAGAATGCTTGAACGGTTTTAAGAGATCTATTGAGTGACAACGAACTGCCGTTTGATTTACTTGAGCACTGTCTAGATGGCAACTACTTCCTTTTCCAAGGTTAACATTACCTACAGATAGATGGTGTGGCAATGGGAAGTCCAGTAGCCCCTGTACTTGCCAACATCTGGATGGAACATTATGAAGAAAAGGCCCTGAGTCTTGGCCCGAAGACCATCAGACTGTGGAAGCGATATGTGGATGATATTTTCAGTATTTTCAAAGGAAGTCAACAGGAAGTAGAACAATATACGCATTTTTTTTATATTACTTAGTTGGCATACAAGCACGCAGCCCACCTGATGGAAAGTGTACCGTGGCCTATGGACGTGTGCAACACCAGGGGCGTCACTCTCGTGCTGCCGACCCTGTTAGAACAGAGAGTTTCTGTGCCGTCAGTGTAGAAGATAAAGCAGGTCAAGCCTTTGGTGTTCCCACTGACAGCACAAAAACTCTCCAGTGAGCTCTGGCTACCCTACTCACCGCCGGAAACAGAACACGAGGTTATTATGGCCGCGGTATTCTGTAGGGCGGAGGTACTTCCCCAGTCGAACTACTCAATTGGACGGAAATACCGTCATGTCCTACCTCCTAAAGTCACCTTAATTCAGTTCATCCCAAGATAAGGTTTGATAGATGGAAACAGATATGTCGTTGTCATTCTTAGAAGTAAAAGTAGCCGTGAGATCAGATGGGTCCTTGTCACACTGTGTGTACCGGAAGCCTACACATATGGACAGATACCTGGTACTCGCCACGTCTCATCACCATCCCCGATACCTGCAATCCGTTGTGACCTCACTCAGGAATAGAGCGTATGATCTCTGTGACCCTGAGCTGGACCATGTTCAGGAGGTACTCAAAAACAACGGATATGAAGTGAACGGATGACGGAAGCAACAGGCTTTGAGGCGTAGACATCCAAAGGTGAACAGACAGCCAGCCTATATGGTCAAGGGAGTGACGGACAAAGTCGGCTCAGTGTTAAAAACGTACTACATCTCGACAGTTTACACCCCGTGCATAAAGATAAACAACATCGTGGGCACACCGAAGGATGTTTTACCGTTACAGTTTCCAGGTATCTATAAGATAGATTGCAGCTGTGGTAGTTCCTACATAGGCCAAACGAAGCGGACTATTGCTGAACGACAAAGAACACACCGAAACTGTAAAGAATCGCCAAATGAGCAAATCGGCGATTGCAGGGCACCTGCTTGAAGCAGGCGCCCATCACTGGATTGAATTCCACCATACGTAAGTCCTCTCCAAGGAACGTCACTTTTACTCAAGAGCTGTAAATGAAACGATTGAAATCAAGAAACAAAAATTTCAATCGGAAAGATGGTTATAAATTATTTGAAATGGAATCCAGTGATAAAAACCATGCAACCTCGCTCCACGCACCAGACAGTTTGCTTACAAAATAGGGACCACAGTGTTACTACTACATACTGTGATAGGGACACTGTGAGTGTGGTATGTGACGGTACATGGCGTAAAGAAAATATTGAAAATGTGCGGGTAGATGGAGAACCTACTACCTCACGGATTCGAAGACGGTGGGCGTTCTCCGCTGAGCCAGTCAGCCCGTGACCACGGCCGGTGTAACCTGGTCGAAACGTCACGCAATCAAAGGTATGTAAGCACCTATACCATGATCGCATTAATTCGCGTTTTCCTAATAATATATCATGTAACGCGAGAGTTTAAAAGTTAGTTTAAATGTAACTAAGTAAGTGAACTAGACTTGTATTGTACGGATATGTTTTTACCCGACTGCCAAGAGGGGTTATGTTTGTCGCGCTTATATTGTATGTTTGTATGTATGTTTGTAATATTCTTTATTACCGCATATCTTCTGAACCACTTTATCGTTTTCATTGATTGATATCTCAAATGAAAGGAAATATTCTCCCAATGGTTCTTGGGTACATAAAATGTGAACAAAAGCTATATGTTAGATTACAGTGGCCAAAATATTTGGTGTCAAAAAAAATATAATATTATTATATAAAAATATAATATAAATAATTTCACTCAAATTTGTCGAATAGCCTATCAAACTGAAGGAAATTAGAAAGCGATTACAAAAATATATAAATGTCATAACTAAAGAGGATAAAATAATAGTAGTTTATGATACTGTTGCATAATAAGGGTTCTTATAACACGAGTGTGTTTTAAAAAAACGAGCCGTAGGCGAGTTTTTTTATATTATCACACGAGTGTTATAAGACCAAGTTATGTACAGTGTCATACACTACTTTATCTACTCTCATACTATAATACATAAACTAATTTATTTTACAAACCAAACCAAACTTTGTTTAATTTAAATGTATAGAACAAAAAAAAAATATTCGCGCCAAGGCACAAACTTCGATTGCGCATGCGTGTTTCTTTTTTTTTCTTCCGAAATGGCGGATTCTTTTTTTAAAGTAGAGGTTCAGTCCAGATGGGGATTGTATAGGTGTATCGTTATGATTAAAAAGTTATTTTATGATATAGGTGTCCATACAAGACCTGTATCGTAATAAAACTTTTTTTTTTGGCCTGTGCGTAATGTTTGTCATAAGAGTTCTAATTTCAATTTTATAATCTTTGTATTATAGTATCAGAGTAGATAAAACTAATTATTAAAAATAAAACCCCGATTGAACAGTCAGATTGAACTCTGATCATCAGTTTTTATTTTTAATAATTAGTTTTATTTTACAAAATGAAGTGGTTTCACTTGGTACGAGAAAAACTATGTATATAACAAATTAACACAGTAATTCATCATGTGTGTACTTTGTCGTTTCCTTCAAGGAAATATTCAGTTTGTTTCTAGTGTCGTTGGTTGGTGAAGGCTATTTGTTTTATTTACCCCAGCTCCCGCCCATTAAGTAACGAGATATGGGGCGTATCGTTGATGGCTATACTGAATGCCTTTATTCTTGGTTATTTTAATAGAATAGAGAAGATAAAAGTAGGAGAAGTGTTTGAATATTTTGATATTTGTAATCCCTTATCCATTGAGAAAATATGCTAAGAGATTATAAGTGGCATTTTTAAAAGGGTTAATACCACCTAAACTATCATTACTGTACATTATATAGGTACACCAGGATCCGTACCAGTGACTCAGTGACTCACTTATGTGGATCACCGAGGTTCCATGACATTCTGAAAGTCCTAGCGATGAGTTCAACTTATCGCATACAAGCAGAAACCCAATATAGCCTTAAGCATTAAGAAAATAAAGCTACTTAAGGCTGTAGAATTTTTTAAAAACAGATCCCATGGAAGATCATCTAAATTACAAAACTCTGATCCAGACTGTAACTCGCTACAATACCCAAAGTACTGGGTGTCCGATGTTTGTCAATTGATGAGAATAATTGTAAGCAAATTAATTTCTTAAATATATTTATTCATAAATTTGGCCATAGTTACTTTCTTCAGTCCTTAGTACCTACATAGAACACAAAATTTCAAAAAGCCAAACCGAATTGCTAATGTACTACTTTCTACCTTCAGAGCTATCCGGTATTCCATTGGAATTCTACCTAAGAAACTTCATACAGTCATAAAGGAAAAGAAAAATGTTTCACCTTATTGTGTCTCGAAATACGTGTTAAATCAAACGTTTGCTCCTAACACACAATATCTTAAGTAAATATCTAGAAGGAGCTCTGCTAATTTTGTTTACGCCGTTGACAAATAGATAATATGTATACTGCAGAGACACAATCTAGCTCAAGAAAGCTTACCGCTATTATTTTTAATGAAGTACCCATATCTATAGGGTTAAGTATTAAAGCAGATGAACTACTTGGGGGTAATGATAATACTAATTAATTCTGACCGAAAAGCGTTTCGACTGCAGGAACACGGAAATGGATCAATGCGTCAAACCGCCACATGCTTTTAATTGCTTTAAGGGGCTTCAGGACTAAAACCCCACATCAATCATACACCCTACAGTCAAATTCAAAGTCTAGTTAATAATCATTAATTATTTACAAAATGTCAAAATAAACAAAACGAAAGCCTATACAATAATGTTAACGGGAACTAACGCGACTGTCAGTCAGAATGTGACCAAGGCAGGTGTAACCTAGTCGAGACGTCAGGGAAATCAAAGGTATGTATGTACAGTCAACTACAAAAGCCGCTTAACAAATTCTAATTTATTAATCACTGTGGCTGCTAATCCTCTCATAATTTATCAACATACGAGGCTGACTGTACCTATACCATGTGTCAATTCCCGTTCACATTATTTCATAGTCTTTCATTCTTTTTTTGATGTTTTGTAAGTGCCATTTTAATGCTCTATTATGGAACGCGATAGTTTAACAGTTATTAATACGAAAGACTGTTTTAGCAAATGGACCACCGATTTAAAAAGCGGCTCCGGCCTGAGACAACTCCGGAAAGAAATTTTGTGGGTCTTTACTCTTTTTTTTAGTTAATTCACAAATTTTTGAGTTTTTAGTCTGAATATTAGAAATAGCTTGGCTAGTCAGGTTGCAAGCAAACTGCTCATGTCCTAGCTTTTCATTATTCAAATAATCTTGAATATTACAATACACTTTTTGTATGACGGACACGGCTCTTTACATACGTTTTGACAAGGCCTCCATACTAGCGAAAGAAACACATTTTGTGCCGCGAAAAGTACGGGAGGGTATTGAAATAAGCCGTCGTCCGAATTTCAACAGAGATAAGGGATGGACACTGCCACCAGCTTGGAAACCGGCCTTGAAATGCACGTACCACAAATGGGAACCGAACCTGGCATGCGACACGGTGAGCTCGTTATGCCTCACCGCTGAACCACCGAGCGACGACGATGACGACACAGACTCGACAGAGAGGACGGCCGAATTGTCCCGTACGCGACCGAACACCCCTCCGCTATCCAAGCGCACGCGACGGCAGCGCCAACGTTGGGAACGCAGTAAAGCACTTGACGACGCCGCGCCAGGGTTCTCTGCTAATAAATAAGGACTCCGGTCGGGTCCGAAACTATATAGTCGGGCGCATCCAGACGATTTACGTGAGTGTAGCCGTAATAAATTTATTATATACACTTTTTGGCCATACTTTAAACAAGTTTCTGCGATATCTTTCAATAATTTAAGCACAAAATACTGAACGGTCAAACACTGATTATGTAACAAACTTCTTAATTAAAGTTACAACGTAACAAATAAAAAAAAATGTGGGTGAGCAATTAATTAGATAGAGACGTACCTGAGCGATACCCTAAGATTAAGTAAACTGTCGTACCCGTTAGAAACTAATACCGAGGATCATTAGCTTTGTGTAGTCTGTGAGAGTAGTTTGGAAATAGAGTAAACACAGTATACAAGTTTTCTAAGCTGATATCAGACGGTTCACTCCATTGATATCCACTCGGGTAATGTGTTAATTTTTATTTTTATTTTTGTTGACACGGCTCACATTATCTGATTCGATGTCAGCTGGTAACCTAAACGTGTGAAACTAATGTTGAACACCAGCTGACGTATTTTCCACCGCGGTATCAGCAACTGACATTTGGTGGCCTATTTTTTTACGTGCGCGAAATCCCCACGGATACCCCCTCTCCGAAGCCGGAGAGTGAGGCTATGTCGGACTCGAACCGACTAAACCGCACGCCGTCTGTGGGTTGTAGTGCTAGGCCGAAGGTGAGGTTATCGTGCGACATATCCCTCGCACCCTGGCTGACCCAGGGCCATCCCTCTCGGTCTGCCCCTCCTCAGAAGGGGATAACCGTGCGGTCTCCGACTCGCCCCCGGTGTGGGGTGCTTCTACTAGGGTGACGGACGGCTCCACTTGTCACCCTCAGGTCCGCACTCATGGGGGGCGGAAATCGGTCTGCGCCCTCCGACGCCCGAGCCGCCTGCGAGCGCGGGCAGCGATGTCAGCGAGTCTCTCTCGCTCATCACGCCGCGCCCGCTCTGCTGTCTCCTTCACGAGCATGTTCTGCTCGCAAAAGGAGGCGCTGGCCGCATACGCATCCGCGCAGCGGACCATCGCCGCGAGCAAGGTGGAGAGCGTAAGCACTCTCACCCTCAGGGCTGCCACAAGCTCCCGCCTCGGCGTCTCAAACGCCGGGCACTCGATGAGCGTGTGCAGCCCCGAGTCCACCCTCGCATCGCAGTGATGACACTCGGGCGTTGGCTCTATGCCCATCAGATGCAGATACCGCCGAAGCTACCGTGTCCACTGATGATCTGCGTCTGACGGTACGAGAGGCTATCATGTGGCCTCTCTAGCCACTCCCCCATGATGGGTCTTACCGCCGCAATCACGGTGTGACCTGCGCGTGGTTGCCCAAGTCGTCGCTCCCACTCGGCCGGTGCCGGTGCCGGTGGAGCCGGAATTTCTCGGCCCGAATATCCTCGGGCTCGGAATCAAATCCCCGCTCCCGCGCCTCCTTTCGGAACTGATATGGTGCCGAAAGGGTCTTCGCTTCCAGGATCCACGGTGGCGATCCGGCCAGGAGACTCGCCGCTTACGTTTGGTGGCCTTCAATACATTGTATCAACTGAAATTTAGCCAATTCTGAACTGGGAGAATAATCGAATTTGGTCAGGTCACCAGCTGACGTATTTTCCACCGCGCTATCGGCAGCTGCCGTTTTGTTTTCTTCAAGACTTTGGATCTCAGCCAATTTTCAGTCGGTCAGGTCACCAGCTAACTCGTCGTGTATACTCTGTGGTGTAGCGGTAGTGAACGCGGCTACTACGCAGGAGGCATGGGTTCGGTCCCCGCTCAGTGCAAAAATAATAATTTATTCTTTGTAGTTATAACACACATATTTGTATCCCCTTCTAATTTCCTTCACTTTGATACCCTACTCGATGAGTTTGAGTGAAAATATTTTCAGATAAAATACGTTGTGGCGCCCAAAATCCACCGTATAGCTTTTGTTCGCATTTTATGTACCATAGAACACTTATAGGAAGGTGTACCTTTCGTTTGAGATATACCTAAATGATTGGCTGGCTGGACTGGTAAAAGCGGACCCCAGACATCAAGTTGAAAAGCTTCGCTTGTGACTGGGACTAACGCGAGGATGAAGAACGACGGTATTGCCGTCCAATTGAGCCGTCCGACTGGGGAAATACCTCAGCCTTACAGAATACCGCGGCCATAATAACCTCGTATTGTGTTCCTCTATACGTGCAGTTCACGTTTCTTGGTGTCTCTGAGGACAGAACAATGAACAGGAACTTGTTTGTCCATTCATTCGTGACGTGGTCATTATGCGCTCCAGCACACAATGACCACGTCTTAAACGGACCACATCTCAAAATGACCACATATCAATATGACCACATCTCAAAATGACCACATCTGAAAATGACAATTTGTTGAATTGATGGAGCTCGTTAGGCACTGCTTGCTTGCAATCATTTAAAAATATTTAAGTTTTATTGCTCATAGGTGGTAACTCAGTGCAAATATTTGGATGCACGAATATTATGTCTATTGGCATGGGCCTACTTGTTTATGTGCATGTGTTAACAAAAAAATATCTCAGTATATAAAACGGCATTCTAAAACCCATCGAGTCAACAATAGTGTCCGAAATAGGGCAATAGGCTCACCCCCTATTACGTGGGACCAAATACAATGATTGGTGAAATGTGGTGAATTAATTCACCCCTGCCTAACCCTCCGGGGATAAAGACGTGATGTATGTATGAGTACCTATAAATAATTATTTCATGTGTTCACAAAGATTTTTACGTTGATAAAAGACGAATTATGTTTTTATCAATGCTATAAACGCAATGATAATTTTTAATTACATTTCCTGAGTAAACTGTATGTACTATTACTGTAACTACTATTTATCGGTATAAATCCCGTATTGACACCACAACGTCGATGTAAATTTATATTGGTTTTCATAAATTAAATATATATTATAAAAAAATAAACAAATACTTTTTTTGTCTCTTTTCAACAGAACTTGCTGATAGAATGCAGTTTACAAATTTTAATTAACCTTGAAAAAGGAAACGACAACAAATTAAAAATTTTGAATTTGATGTTATAGAATGCCACAATTATTCGCAATAGCGTTATTGTCATGTAAGTTACTATTCATATAATATACAATAATAATATAATGTATGCATAAATATAAATAATAATAATGCATATACAATTGTTTGGGTACTCTGAGGCCTGTCTCCGCATCGCCATCGTAGCCTACTTCACTATTACTACGTAGTATTAAACAAAGTGCCTTCTGTTTTTTTTTATGTTTAGGACACATCAATTTGAATTCATCTCGCCTGATGGTAAGCTGAAGGCAAAGTCTCAGGAAAGAGGGCCACCATTATATACACGTATGTCACAATGTCAGTTGACGACCTCATCAGATGCTTTTTCACGCCCGCTTAAAGGACCCGGAACTGTAGGAAGAATAAAACATGTGAGGTGGCATGGAATTCCAGGTCTTAAGATAGATAGATAGATAACACTTTATGGTACACCATTTGATTTACAGTAGATACAAGTAAGTTAATAAAAGTAAGTTAATGGTGCGACAAAGGAAAGAGTCACCGAACCGCTTGGTTCTTGAAGGAATGTTCTGCACCGTATGCGGGTGACATCTAAGCCCTGCACGTGTTGTTCTGTATAGCAATAGAATGATCCAATAGGATGAGCTGATCAAAACATTCCGCATGGTAGAGACGGTTAAATACTGCCAAGGAAGCAATATTTCTACGCATCTGGTGAGGCTCGAGGGTACTCGTGACCTCAGAATTTCCAATAATGCGCAGTATTCCACGCAGGAACGAATTTGTGTCTTGTATAGAAGACACCGTTGCTCCGGCGTGAGAAACCGTCTCACTCTGATCAGGACTCCGAGTTAACGCGAGGCTGTTTTGATAATACTCTTGATGTAGTTTTGGTTAAAATGTATACTTACGCACGAAATAAATATAACAAATAGACAGATTCAAGAGAAAGGTTTATATGAATGTTACATACTATAGTACAGAATATCAACGCGGGTGGAAAGCCAGTCCATACTAGTATTATAAACGGGAAAATGTATGAGTGTGTCTGATTGTCCATCTTTCACGCCAAAACCACTCAACTGATTTTTATGAAATTTGGTATAGGGCTAAATTAGACCTTAAGAAAGGACATAGGCTATGTTTGGTCGCAATAACCGACATCCACGCTGGCGGAGCTTCGAGCAAAATCTAGTATGTTATAAATGTGAAAGTTTGTAAAGTTGTATAGAGGTTTCTTAAAAAATCACGCTTAAACGACTGAGCGGATCCGGCTGAAATTTAGTACAAGAAGAGATTTAAAAATTTATAAAGTGCCCGCCAAGCTGCTGCCGTCAGCCTCCACCATGGGACCACAGGTGCACTTATGGGGTTCACACACCTTGAAGCCCACGTGAAGAGCCACCACCACACGCAAAGAGTCATCGTTCAATAAAGTGCCCAGGTGAGGCGACGGCAATACCTGCAACCATGGCCCAGCCTCCGGCTGTGACACAGCGAGCAGTCTCGCGCGATCCGCTCCAGTTGCACCTCCCAAACGTCGCTCATGGGCCAGCCTGACTCCCGCCTTGTCCCAAGACTTCTGGATATGAGGAGCGGCCGGGAGCCGCGCACCATTATTGCGCGTCGACCAGATCTCCCACGCCTCGGACGCAAAGGGTATAGTAGGCCCGACGCTGTCATAGTGAAGTATAACAGCGACAAAGCCCGCAACCCCATGCGTCGATGCTAGGAAAGCCGGTATGCCAACGTCCTGTGCGCGCCGTATCCCAAGGGCCCCATATGTGATTGGCTAAGAAGCCAAGTCCCATTGGGGCTCAGTGAAGGCAACATTGAGGACAGACTCCACGAGTGACTGCAGAGCATCGTCAAAGGACGAGATTTCCGCCGCACACATTCAAGTAGGGGTGGTTCTCAGCAGGTATGTAAGCTTAGGGAGCGTGAAGCTCATGCGCAACGAAATCAAAGCTACAGGTGCCGACAAGCCTTCGAGACGTCCCTGAGCGTTCTGGAGAAGATTTTTGCGCTTATTTATGACATCGGGGAGAGCATCTGGAAAGATAGGAGACCCTAGGAGGTGAAAATAATTGCGTGAATGTTCTCTAAGGCCGGGCAACATAGAATTAAAGGTAGAATAGTGTCTACAAGCTGCGGCACCGACAGATTAAGACCCAGGTCCTCGAACCGGGTCAGAAGGGTTAGCAGGTCACGATGAACGTCCTCTGATCTACCACCAATCGCGCCATCGTCCAGATACCAGACATTCAATCCTTGATGACATTGTGGATGGCCAGGCTGAACTCGAGGGACCCGAGCGGGTCGCCTTGCTGTGCCCCAACTTGTGAAAAAATGTGTTCTTTCTCATAGAAGACATTTGAAGGCCAGCGATATATTTGGTGAAGGAAGGGATATGGGTATATCAAACATTTCGTTTTGTGCAATAGCTAGCAGCAACAGCAACATTTTGGTAAGCAGTAGATACTATATTGACTATTTGTTATGATAATTAGTTTGCGGTGGTTAGTTCATCTTGTTTAGTTTTATTATGGTTGTTTGTAGAGGACAACCGTGAAGTTGTTCGTCAATCGTTATGCAGATGCAGGACCATGCTTGGTTGCTGGTCGGTTTCCAAGGCAATAAAGAAAACTAATATCTAATTGGATCCTAAAAAAGAATACACAACACATACAACCGAACATTCACAAGCTGCTGAATATCTGCAAAGAAAAATATGGTGTCTGATCTTCATCATCTGAATGAATCACGTTTTGCAAACGAATATTTGAACTTTATCTGGTGAAATACAAAATGTCAGAGGCCTAAATGTCAAATGTGTTTTAAGTCAAATAAAAAAGAACTTTAGCTATAGTGATACTTAACTGTGATTCTACGACACCGATAAAGCAAGAACCTACGTCACAATTATAATTGTACAACCTGTGTATAAAATCTAGTCTGATTAGAGATTTTACTAGTGAAATAGTTTAGTTTTATTAGGCTGGATTTATATACAGTGAGTAAGATCTAGCTTGTGACGGAATGTGTTTTAAATCAGATAAGCCTAGACAATATATTGATAAAGGTCTTTTTTACAATTATATACATAATACAATTTAAATAAATAAACAATGTAGTTGTATATAATACTACCCTATGCAATACCTAATGATATATAATTGTTTACATGATAGTATATAATAATTATTATAAAATATTGATCTAATCCATGAATAATATGAAAGAAAAGATAGAATAATATTAAGTTGATGGATGAACTATGGTTTATCCATCAACTAGTGCGTGATGTTGTTGTTAGAAATTTAAAATTACTTGATGCGGAACGCGGAAGGCGGAGGATCGGACGAAATAGCGCGCATTGGGAAAGGCGCGTGTCCAACAGTGGAGTGCAGATAGCTGATTGATTGATTTATATAATTCTACAAGCTAACACGTTGATTCATTACACTTATAGTAATTAACCTACTTGAAGCAAAGGGAACAAAACTAAATAAAGCGTCTATCCTTATCTGGTTAAAACGTGCAGAAGGATAAATTCGACCTATTTTATGGTCCTAAGTATATAATGTAATATATACTTACCTATACATAATTATCATATAATTTTGCATTATTATTACATTAATTGTAACAAGATGTAGTTTATTTTCCATAGTTATCATTTTTGAGACTACGAAACATTTTAGCTGTAAAAGTAAATTATAAGGTTCTTCTATTCCACAAATAAAATAAATAAAAACAAAACCAATTAATTAATCAAAACAAGTAGATAATACTCGGGACAGACTCACTACCCTCGAGTCACCATATCGCTTCCTATACCACTTAACCACGGTAAATTACGTTATTGTAGTTTTTACCATCTCATTCGACGGTATGCAAATCACTCACTAACACATAATTAATCATTTTCAAATAAACAATGTGTGAGTGTAGAATGACGCACACATAAACGTCAAACTTTAAACGCCACATGCTTATTTTTTACTGGTGCAGCCTGATAGCCGAATTGTTTTGTTGAGTGTACATTACATAATTATAAAATATAAATATTTTGATGATGAAATTGTTTTTTTTTTATATATGGCAGACAAGCACACATGCTTGTCTGCCATATATATAAAGAAAAAAACAAAATAAAACAATATAAAAAAACGCTTTCCATCAGATGGGCCACAGCTCATCTGATGGAAAGTGGTTACCGTGGCCTATGAACGCAACAATGCAACACCAGGGGAGTTGCACTCGTGTTGCCGACTCTAAAAGCTCCGAGAGTTTCTGTGCCGTCAGTGTAGAAAACAAAGCAGACCTTACATTCTTTACATTTACATTTACATAAAAATCTACTGTTTAAGATAAAAATAATATCCATAATAGCAGTTAGCTGAAGTATGAGCATTCCTTCTAGAAAGGAAGCCTCCTAGCAAGGAGGAATACTACTTCCTCCAAGGAACTCATACGAAATTGCTCCTCCTCCTCCTCCTTCCTCCTAATTTTAGTTAAATAGAAGTTAGAAGTTCACGCGAATATCACGCTTATTCAAGTAAATCGGATTCTTCGTTAAAAAGTAGTCTTATATCAAAGAAACTAAAATATTAAGCTTCATTAGCATAAATCCGAGAACCTGGTGGCCATCCCCAATTGATTAATGATTATAAAAACTATAACATTTATATCTAAGATATCACGAGATATCTGCAATAAGAATAAATTATTCATAAGGACTTTCTTAATAATCCAGGACCTTCTTTTTTGGAAGTATTTTTATAACAGAAGTTGGGTTTGCGACATTTAGCTTGCCATAGAAAAATCATAATACAATACCACTCACTAAACCTTATTTTATATTATTTCAGGCGTAAAATTGATAGCGTGTATGTTGGGCGCCCCTGGTGTACCCATTCCAGGAGCAGAGATTATAAGCCAAGTATTTGCAAAACATCTTAAAATTGAAGGCTCCTTCATAAATTACCTCAAGAATACAAAGTCTAATGATACAGAGGGTGGGGAAAATATCAACGAAAATTTGGATATAAGCGTCATGGATTTGAATAACTTTAGAAGATTAATTAATATAGGTAAGAAAAAAACCGAAAAAAACTTTCGACGACAGAATTATTTTAAAAGACACGTAACAAAAACAAATCGCCTACAAACTGCGGGTTTTAAATACCATCAGAGAGAGAATCCCGATGCTTATGCCAGAGATTGGGGTAATGTGGGTGGATGGTTGGGTAATTTGATCTTCAATGATCGTCAAGTTGAAAAATTATTCCATATGATGAAGCAAAGTATTTACGTAGTTCGTGACAGAATTGAAAGGACTAAAAAAATGAGGGATTATTACGCTGAGAATCCTAGTTACAAAATTGCTCTCCTAGATTCAGCAATTCATCATAATATGCGTAAACTTGACTTTTTCTTAGCAAGGATGAAGAGACGTGCCTTTTTAACGCATTATTTATGGTACTTAGTCATGTATGAAAAAGTTCTACAATGTAATGTCGATATAAACTACGCAGTTGAAAGAATTTTTATCATAAACCGACGTTATAATGAAATTCTTGCTCTTATGCCAAATATGCCTAAAGGTCTTGCAGCTGATCCAGATGCTTATAAGCATATGATTAATGACCTGAGCGCAGAGACACAATCAAAAATGGGTAATGGATGAATGGGTAAAAGATGACATAATAAAAATCAGTATATTTATAGACTGAATTTTGTTTACTTACAATAATATAAATAAAAGATAATACACTCGAGAGCAATGAATCCGGGTCACTCAAAGAATCCAAAAAATCTCGGAAAGTAAGAATGCTAGGTTAATTCAATAAATTGTATTTAATAGACAATTTAATACTCCTTAAATGAAAGTTAAAAAAATATGAGTCACCATACATTTTATTTACACAAAATTACATAAAGAAAAAAAACTGCTGATCTCTCCTTAAAACAAAAATAGGAAACATGAAATTTTTGAACTTTATGACGATTTTCTTGAATTTCAATACTTCGTATTACCTCCTCGTGCTTCCATTACTGCGTTTACGCGGTTTGGCATGCTGTACACCAAGTTCCTTATACGATTTTGGGGAATATTCTCCCATTCCTCTGTGAGAGCAATTTTGAGCTCAGGAAGCGTGATTGGGGGAGGGTTTCGTTATTTTACGCATCTCCCTAGCTCGTCCCAAGCATGCTCGATCGGGTTGATATCCGGGCTGCGCGCTGGCCACTCCATACAAGTAATGTTCATCTCTTGAAGGTAGTCATTCACAATCCTACCTGTATGAGGTCGGGCATTGTCATGCATAAATATAGCATCCTCACCCAAATTGACCATAAATGGACCAACGTGTTCGTTGAGGATTTCTTCCACATATCTTACGCTAGTTAAAGAGCCGTTTTCTATGATCACCAGCTCTGTGCGACTTTCAGAGGAAATTCCGGCCCACACAAGTACAGACCCACCACCGTAGGCTACTTTTTCTTCGATGCATGCTTGCTTGAATCTTTCCCCTGGTCTTCTATACACTCTGTGTCTTCCATCGTGCTTGTAGAGCATAAATTTTGATTCGTCGGAGAACATAACTTTCGACCAATCTTCAATACTCCAATTTACGTGGTTCTGGGCATATCTTAGTCTTGAAATACGATGGCCACGCTCCAGTTTAGGGCCGTTTGCAGGTCTAAGGGGTTTTAAGTTAGATTCAGCAAGCCGACGTCTTACTGTCCATGCACTTGGGTTACTTCCTCCGAGGCGTCGAAACTGATTTGTGAGTTCAGTTCCTGTGAGAAAGCGATTTCGAAGCATGGTGTTCACCAAGTATCGGTCTTCTCGTGCTGTGGTACACCTAGTTCTGCCCGTTCCTGGTCTGCGTAGGTTAGAACCAGTTTCTTCGTAACGTCGGAGAACTCTTTGTACTGTTGACAGCGACACACCGACAGTCCTGGCTGTATCGCGCTGACTCCGGCCGGTTTCCACCAATGTAAGTATTCTGGTGCATTCTTCAAGTGTAAGCGACATGATTTCAGCTTGAATAATGAATATTGAGCACTATCAACCTGGTTTATGTACCAACATAAATGACAGATTACAAACAAAAGCAAAAACAAATCCTGTAATTTCGTAGTTCCATCTTCGACAGTGTTCCCTTTTCAAATTTGATTTTTTTATGATATAACTTTACAATAACTAAGAAGTTTTAATACTTTCATTTAAGGAGTATTAAATTGTCTATTAAATACAATTTATTGCATTAACCTAGCATTCTTACTTTCCGAGATTTTTTGGATTCTTTGAGTGACCCGGATTCATTGCTCTCGAGTGTATTAAGATACTTTATTCACAGCCAGTAGGTACTTGGATATCTGGGGGCAGATGGAGACACCGCGGTCACGCCATGGCCTGATTCAGGCAGGTCAGGTTTCTATTGAAGTCGGTGACATCTTATTTAAAGAAACACCGACATCCGACTGCTATTCGAATGTTCAACCGTTACGCAGGTCGTCCGTTGTAAAGTATGTACTCTGACACTTACTTAATTCATCTAAAGCAGGAACTTGGTTAATTATTACAACTGCTATAATTTTTACGACGATTAAATGTGCTGTAGTACGTGTAACTCGAAAGCTGAATAATAGGAAAAGTTTTGTGCTTAAACATTTTGAAATATAAACACAAAACTTATGATTATGATATAGAAGATTAAGTTGAAATAGGTATGGACTCGTGGCTAGGTGGTAACTGAATAGGTTAACATATTGCCAGGGTAAGCAATACTAATCACCCTGATCTTAGGATGTTTGACCATTCTTAAGACATTGAGACCAACTCCATCTCTCAGAAGAGCAAGCTAAGCCATCTGTTCCGGTTGCCATACGAATGTCTATAACTGCCGTTATGGGTAGTTGGAGTCCTAAAAGTCTGAAAATTGGTCTAACTTTAGAACTTCGATAACGCCAATGGGTAATGGAGGCCATATAACAGTCACTTCACGGAAAGCATTAAAGTTCAGTTGCTTTGGACTGAAAAAAACGGATTATGGACTCCGTGGTGAGGATCTCGGCTGTAAGAATTAACATAATGAGGTATTAGTCGTAGTCTAATCCTGAAGACCGCGACGCCTACAAAGATGCTAAACGCGCCACTGAGAGCCGTAACCAGGGCCAAGCTAGACCACTTCCTACCATTGTACCACAAGTTGGAATCGTCTGAGGGGTAAAAGCTCATCTATGAGTTGGTGCGCTCCAGGGCTAGGGCGGTGCAGTCTATATCTAAGTGCCGCTGCATTAAAGACCCTGAGAACAATTTGTTATACGAGGAAGTCGTGGTAAAGCAGAGATGGCGACCATACTTCCACGAGCTTCTAAATAAGCAGCATAGAGAAGTGCAACCACCAGAGCTCCCTTCAAATCAAGGACTAGTACCGCCGATAACGCCTTCAGAAGTCCAGACTGCCATTCAACGCATGTAGAACCGGAAAGCTCTCGGACCCGACGTTGTTCCCATCGAGGCTTTCAAGGCCATAGGTGCCCGTGGTATGAGCATCCTCACAAATCTTCATAACCCTGTACACCTCACTGGTAAGATCCCGTACCAGTGGAGGCTGAGTATCATTACGCCAGTCTTCGTAGGCAAGGGATCGGTGCAGAAGCGTGGCAGTAATCGTGGTACAAAGATAATGTCTTACAACATGAAGGTCTACGAGAGGATAATCGAATGGGTTCCGTCCCGGGCACGGGACCATGGACCCGGTGTTTGCCCTAAGGATTATCGCATGGAAATAAAGGGCGTAGAACATGCCTCTGTACGGCCTATTCGACTGTGTGTCCGCTGTTGGCGTCACGGAAACCTTCCCCATTACCGTCGTGGTGCACCAAGGATCCGTACTTAGTCCTTACCTGTTCAGCTTGGTATTGGACGTTTTGTCGGTACAGCATCAGAAACACACATGAGCAGCCTCCATAGTTGCTCATGTATGCTGATGACATTGTGTTAATGGACGCGGATACAGATTGGAGCGACGTGTGAAAGTATGGAAGGAGGCGCTTGACATAGACGGTCCAAAGCTAATTGTAACGAAGACAGAATACTTGGTGTTAAACTCAACAGATCCCATGACAAGAGTCGCGCGCAGATAGCCGTATGCTACGCATGTATCCTTATCGCGATAAATAAATTGTTCCGAAAGTTTTACAGTTACCCTCAAGTTTTAGTATTATTAACTATGGAGGAGGAGAATAATAGTGATGAGGACAATTTAGGTGATTTACGTGAAAAGTCTGATGCCGATATTATAGATGAATGTGAGCGGATGTTGAAAAGTTTATCAGATTATGGTGAGCAGGAACCAGGCGGTTCGAAGAGAATGCGTGAGAAAAGTGAGGGTAGTAGTGAAGATGGTTTTACTACCGTAATAAGGCGGAAACCAAAACGTTTGGCAAGAAGTGAATCCTTTATTAATAATAACGCAATGGAGTCAAATACAGAAGAGAAATATAATATTTCTATAACATCTCTGGTACCTTTACCAAAGCAAATGGCTATGGCCAGACTTTTGAAGTCTGAAAATATAATTAATGTTATAAATATTAAATATAAAAACCCCTTTAAAGTTATCATGCAATTTGAAAAGGTGGAAGATGCAAATAAGCTTATGAATAACGAGAAATTTCGAGAACTTGGTTATAAATGTTCTTCTGCTTTAGAAACAGTATCGTACGGCTTAATAAAAGGTGTTGATCTAGAAATATCAGACAATGAAGTATTGGAAAATCTGAAATCTACAGCTGAAATATTAGCTATTAAGAGACTGAAATGATACGATTCAGGAGGAAAGTGGATACTAAACTATAGATAAATCATGTCCAATGTATTTACAAGAAAGGAAAATCAGGGTAATAATGTCCCAAGAACATGTCCCATATGGGAGAGCTAATGTAATATTTTTAGAGCGGGAAAGAATTAAGAAGAAAAGAAAAGATTATGTACACATGCAGAAGAGTTTAAATAATACAGAGAAAACTTCAAGTTCAGTGTATAGAACATGGAGTTTAAAGAAAATCAACAAGATTTAGAGAGTAATGACGATGATAGATCAAGAAGCCCTGTTATAGGACAGGACTCTTCAAATCCAAAGAAAGGACGTAAGGCAAAAAATAATGGTACCAAAATCAGCGTCAGATACAAGAAAACTCACAGGAAAGTTTTACAAATGAGGACAGCCACACAAAGTACGAGAAGAATAAAAAAGATAGCCAGATGATACTCAATAAGATTTGGATTAAAATACAGAATATTATTATGTTAAGAAGTTCGTTTGAAGAAAAGGTCATGGATAGAGTAAGTACATTATCTATTAATATTTTGCAATGGAACGCTCAGTCTTAAACCGAAATTAATAGCATTTGAAGCATTGTTAAATCGTGAGAAAGCACATGTAGCTATAATAAGTGAATCCTGGTTAGATGCAAATTGTAATTTAAATATTAGCCAATACAAGATATTTAGACAAGACAGACATGACGTCCATGCTGGGGTAGCAATTTTAGTCCATAAATCTATTCAAGCAAGGCTTTGTCCCATATATTTAAGTAACTCTGGAATAGAAATATTATATATTAAATTAATTAACTGTAGAAAATTGGAAAATATTATAAGTATATATTGCCCGTCATCGGTGTGTACAAACCAAGCAAATTGGGACCAAATATTCTCTCTGTTCTCATCTAAAACTATTATCGCTGGAGACTTTAATGCCCATCACACCAATTGGTCCTATAAGACGGAACAAAGAGGATCCCAATTGCTTGATTCAATATTGGATCATAATTATACGTATTTAAATGATGGAAGACACACTAGAATTAAATTAGTGAATAATCAAGTTCAGAAGTCGTCACCAGACATTACCTTTGTATCACCAGATATAGCCACCGAATTTGCTTGGAATGTACTTAATGAAAGTCTAGGTAGTGATCATTTAATTATTAAATGTGTTATGCATTATACTGGTACTTCCCAGTTGACTAAGAGACGCAATTTTAAGAAAGCTAATTGGGAAGACTACAGTAAGTTTTTGATAGAACCATTTACTACAAGTTTTGATAATTCTTTAGATTTACAGCAAAGATACAGTTATTTTATCAAACAAATTCAAACGACGGCTGATAAGTGTATCCCATACATCAAAATTAATAATAACCCAGAAAGCCATTTTAAACCTAAATCTTACTGGAATTCAGAACTTTCTAAGGTGGTTGCTGAACGTAGACTCGCACTGAGTAGATTTCGTAGGCATCCCACACCACAAAATTATGATATTCTTAAGAACAAAATTGAGGAGGCACATTTACTTATAAAAAAAGCTAAAAATAATCATTGGCAAAAATTTTGTTCTGAGATAGACGAGACAGTCTCAGTTTCAGAAATGTGGAGGCGCATGAGGTGGTTTAAAGGTTATAGATAAAACAAATATTATCCTTCAGAAGAACAGCAAGAAGAGTTGCTATGTTCTCTTGCTCCAGACTGGGCTATAGAAAGAAGACCCGAGTTTGTATCAAGGAATCCATTATTAGAATCAAATATAACTTATCCTGAATTAATTAACTGTCTTAAAGGGAAAGATACTGCACCTGGCCAAGGTGGTATAACGTACTCCATGTTGTTTCATCTTCCATATATCGCTAAAAGCTATTTACTTGACATATTTAACTTGATTTTAAAATTTGGTTTAGCCCCAAAAGAGTGGCAAAACATCAGTGTAGTGCCTATACCTAAATATACAAAAGATCCACGAGAGGTACCCAAACTTAGGCCTGTATCACTTATTTCGTGTGTTTGTAAAACCTTCCATAATATCTTGGCTAGGCGAGTCGAATGGTACGTAGAACATAACAATATAATTTCAACCTTTACAACTGGATTTAGGAAATCACAATCCTGTTTAGACTGTTTAGTACGCTTAGTTACTAGATTACAAATTGGCTTCTCAAATGAGATACCATGCTGCATGTTTTTTGGATATAGAGAATGCGTACAACAATATTACAGTAATTCAAACTGTTAAAATGTTAGATGAGCTTAATAAGGGACAGTCTATTTGTCGTTATTTTTGGTACTTTTTAATTGGAAGAAAGATATCAATTAAAACAT
The DNA here is from genome assembly GCA_949126895.1 of Eilema caniola. NCBI lineage: Eukaryota > Metazoa > Arthropoda > Insecta > Lepidoptera > Erebidae > Eilema > Eilema caniola. The sequence goes on along the minus strand of OX421479.1, from coordinate 10,118,099 downwards.
CTGTTTTTTGTTTCATCTGAAAGTACTAATATTTATAAGTCTGTCAGGTTCACTAGTAAGGGTTTGGCCCAAGGAGACTCAATATCGCCATAAATTTTTAATATTGTAACAAGTAAAATTTGTCATGCCATTCAACATGTTTATATAGCTCAATATGCTGACGATTTTGTTCTGTATACTAGCAATATTAATTTTCAAACCTATGAGAACAATTTACAATGCGCGTTAAACAGTATGATTAAACTACTAGATGAACTAGGATTGAACCTCTCTGCAAATAAATCAAATGTATGCATTTTTAAAAGAGGACGTAAAGCATACAATGTCAAACTTAAAATCGATAATCGATATTTAAACTCTTCGCGCTGTGTTAAATATTTAGGTATGTGGCTAGACAGGTCCTTGTTATGGCATAAACACATTAATGAAACATTAGAGAAAACCGTAAATTTTTTAAATCTCTTTAAAGTTTTTTGTCATGGGGAATTCATCAAAATCATTTAAGGAGGTTATATTTGTCTTTGATCAGAAGTCGTTTGGATTATGGGTGCTTTTTATATGATAACAGTGCGAAGTGTAATGTATCAAAGCTTGACAGAGTTCAAAATCAGGCTTTGAGGATTGTGGGTGGTTTTATTAAAACTACTCCCATTCATGTCATGGAGTCGGAACTGTGTGTCCCTCCTCTAGAAGTAAGAAGAAAATACCTAGTAATTAAATATTGTTTGAGGTGCAATTCATGGTCTAACAGCGTAACCTCAGCCTTATTGGAAACCCTATTTGGATTAAGTGTCAATAGGTGTTGTAACCTCTGATTCACTCAGGTGGGTACTCACCGGCTCGCTCAGGGGCTGATGCAGAGTACTCTTTCCCAGGGCGCCTTTTCTACAGAGCTATATGGGTGTGTGCACAGGGAAGCTAGGGCTCCAATGAAAACAGCTGGTCATCGGGTTGTACACACATATATTTAAAAGTTTACAATACAGGACAGTATTACAGATATATAAATAGGCAAGAAATGTAGACAGGCAGACACAGGAGACAGAAGTATAAGGCAGAGAGAACGCACACAGTAGGCACAGATACAGGCAGATGAACATACACAGTTGGCACACGAAGTACAGCACAAGCTACTGATAAATAAGCTAATGATAATAAGATTTTATAGATAAGTTACACATTTGCTGGTCCACAGGGACAGTGTACTGACGTCGGGAATTACTGTGAGGTCACGGGGACGCTGCTCACAGTAGACCTCTCCGTGTAGTTGCTCTCGACAGCCAATGCACCTCAAAGTATGCCGCAGGTACACTGAGGGAGTGTAGATCTCTTTAGGGGCTCACAAGCTCCAACCATAGAACCCTGTGTAAAACAGACCTTTCATAAGTTGTGATCACACCTATAGGCCAGCCATCACTCCCATTAAACAGAGTTATAAAGACTTACCAGGGTATCTGGGAGCAAGATTTTCACCAAACAATAATGACTTGAGAAATTGACACAGAGATTTTTACTTAAGCAGAGATGGCTTATCACACTTATAGTGAAGTTCACAGCTGATACGAGGATTAAGATAGAAGTTCTCGGGAGAATCGGCGCAGGTCTATTTATAACCGATACATCGAACATTCACGAACGATTCAAAATTATGCTAATTCATAGTGAGGTTAATTAGAATCATAAACAAACTCATTACTTGCTCATATCCCATAGACAAAACCAGACGAGGCATGACCATCCATTTATTGTAATTATGACATGCTTACCGATATATCACAATTCCTGAGGCAATAAATCCCATTTATTTTACTATTTTTAAATTGTAAATGAAACAATTAATAAACACGACCACAAATTATATAAATATACTGTGGGACACTCAGCGCCATCCAACGGTCGAGGGTGAGAACTAGAACAAAATCGATCAAAGTTTGAGACCTACATTGTCAAACAATTATACATAGTTCTTATGAGTTTTTGTAGATGGCACTGAAACAAAAAATTCTAATTCGAAAATTAACATGTTACAGTGTTGGCAAAACAAAAAAGTACCTCTCCTCGCATTAAGTTATGAAAAGACCAAAGAAAAGAATGTAGTTCATGTTATCCCTTGGAAATGTTTAATTTGGATATACATAGCTAGCATAGTTAGCTACATAGACGTAAATAATATAGTAGTACCTGTACTGAAATCTGTTCTACAGGCTAAAAGAACTTATGATCCCAGTTTTCTGAAATTTAATATTCGAAGAGAGTTATGTGACAACTACAGAAATTTGGCATACGCTGTACACTGATGGTTCTAAAACTAGTAATAGTTTGGGTGCAGCTTTTTATGACCCAGGTAGAAACCTAAGAAAATGCTTTAAAATTAATTACCCTGTTTGCATCATGACATTGGAGCTCATTGCAATTTCGGAAGCATTGTCATATATTGATCAAGTTGAGTTTTCAAAAGCGGTTATTTTAACCGACAGTAAAAGTGCCTTATTTCACTTAGTTAAATGTTCGAGAGGCAAAAGAGGTCTACCAATCGCTTACACAGCTTTACAAAATATTCATAACATCACTAGGAAAAATATCCAACTAAAATTGCAATGGGTGCCGTCACATGTCGGATTGGAGGGTAATGAGGAGGCTGATAAATTAGCAAAGCTGGGGTCTCTTCAAGGAGAGTTTTTTGAAATCTTACCTTACTGTACGGAAATTCTTAATTTTTATTAAACATATTGTCATAACATTTGGGAAGAATATTTCGATGAACGTTCAAAGGAAAAAGGAATTTGGTACAAAACTATCCAGATTAAGCCGCCTCGTTACCCTTGGTTTGGCCAGTCCAGCCTTAATAGAAACCTAGTAATTACAGCCTTGAGACTGCGTTCTGGTCATATTCCATCACGCAAATTTGGATACATGATGAGAGTAGTTGACTCGCCTAACTGTTTAACATGTGGCACAATAGACGATGTCCATCATTTGCTCTTGGAGTGTGAACGGAATCGTAGTGCTAGGGAACAACTGTCTTTAGATTTTAATATAATATTAGAAAATATAGGCTCTTTCCACAGTATTTTGTCCGCACCTCATTCGGACGCTGCAAAGTGTGTTTATGCGATGTGTGTTTATGCGATGTGTGTAGAAAGTACTTGGTAAATATTTGTGAATAATGTAATTTTGTTACAATAGGACTGGCATGTCTTACGACAAAAGTCCTGTAAATAAATAAAGATAAAAAAAACTCACGACAAGTGTACCTGGGATCAGTACTTCACGTGACTGGTGACATCAACTACGACGTCAGGACACATATTGCCGCCGCGTGGGCCAACTGGGCCAAGTGGAGGAAGAGCCTGAAAGCGGATCTTGAGCTCCGAGGGCATCTTGACCTCGGATGCAATCAGGGTAACGTAAAATGTAGATGATGATGAGTCGTGGCCTAATACCATGGCAAGTAGAAACACGTAGAAATTAGTCGTGGGTCGTAACGTCTTTTGGGCGTAATCGGTTATACGTAGTTTCATAGATATGAGTAACTAGTTTCAAAACCGATTATTTTTGTACCTAGTTACTTCTGTATACAGTAGATTGTTGGTTAGTTTTGCACCGATTATTTTTGTAACTAGTTACTTCTGTATACAGTAGTGTTGATTAGTTTTGCACCGATTATTTTTGTAACTAGTTACTTCTGTATACAGTAGTGTTGGTTAGTTTTGCACCGATTATTTTTGTACCTAGTTACTTCTGTATACAGTAGAGTGTTGGTTAGTTTTAAACCGATTATTTTTGTAACTAGTTACTTCTGTATACAGTAGTGTTGGCTAGTTTTGCACCGATTATTTTTGTAACTAGTTACTTCTGTATACAGTGATGTTGGTTCGTTTTGCACCGATAATTTTTGTAACTAGTTACTTCTGTATACAGTAGAGTGTTGGTTAGTTTTGCGTTTAAAGAACTTAAATTTTTTCCGATTGCATAATTATATATTTGCATGGGCATATGAAAATAAGAAAAGACGCAACGATTATTATATTGCCTTCTCTTTTTATCTTGCGTGTAAGCCATACCTATCCTTTACTCTCGTTTCCGAGTCGTCTAACGTTATTTGGTTATAACGTGTAACCATAATCATTCTAATATTATTCTGTTGAACGAAACGCTAACGCGTGTGTGAGTGTGAACTGCGTATGTAAAATAATCGTTACATTTGTGTCTACGAAACTAGTTACACGATTATCAGCCTCGTAACTAGTTACTGCAACCGATTACGTTAAATAACGCTCACCTCTAGTAGAAATGTTGCCTCTGCTTACCCCCATGCATAAGAGGTATATCTATCTGTTATCAAACTAAATAGATAGGTAGAAATTTGATGGCACAAATTTGTCATAAATTTCGGCCGGGCGGGCACCACCGTGCACGATTACGAAAAACCCTCCATAGTAATCCAATCTCGGTTTTATTGCGTTCAGGGGTGAGCAAGTGCATAGCCGGGCAGGGGAGATTGTGGTCGCAGCATTAGTAGGACTGGTGGATGTCACGTGGAGCTGCGACAAAAATCCTCTGTTGATGAGGCCGTCAAGCTGAGTGCTACCATTGTTGACATGCTACGTGTATGGAATGGTGACCCTCTTTCCTGAGACTTTACCTTCAGCTTACCATCAGTCGAGGTGAATTCAAATTGACGTGTCCTATACATAAAAATAAAAAACCACGCTGTTCATGGTACTATGAGATCATTCACAGAATCAAACTATGGTTGGTTGTCTATAATATTGAATATTAATTACACAACTTCATTAATATTTTGAATTAAATTCCCTCCAACGTCGTATAAAGAGAAAATATGATCGGTTAGGGTGAGGTCTGGTAGCTTCGTGGTCAAAGCATTGCCCCTGTAAGGCAAAGATCACGGGTTTCAACCCTGCCTAGACCAATTCAATTTTTTCTATTTGAATCGATGCCTAATTAATATATCATGTTTCAATACATCTAATAATATTTGTCATAACAATGATAACAGGAACTAAAGCGATCATAGTATAGGTACATGGCGGAAAGAAAATATTAAAAAAATCGAGAATGTGCGGGAAGATGAAGAACCTGCTAACTCACAGACTCGAAGACGGCGGGCGTGCATTACTAAGCCAGTCAGCCTGTGACCACGGCTAGTGTAACCTGGTCGAAACGTCAGGCAAATCAAAGGTATGTATGTAATCTTGGAACGCGAGCGTTTACAAGTTAATATTTATTATACCTAGAGCATTATTATCCATGTTTATATTAGATATATTTTTCATTTTCTACACCGAAGGCCTACTCTATAAAAATCATACTGGTGATAAGTAAATAGTTTCTTCAGCCCATATTTATTATGTAGTAAATCTTAAGTTATTGAGTGGTTCGTCGAACTGACCGTCAAGTTTATGAGGAAAATTGTAGCAGTAAGTAATATAAAATCACTAGCTGTCGCCCGCGGCTCCGCCCGCGTGGATGTCGGTTATCGCGAATCGGGGTATGAAAAATAGATGTTGGCCGATTCTCAGACCTACCCGATATGCCTACAAAATTTCATGAAATCGGTCGAACCGTTTCGGAGGAGTTTGGCAACGAAAACTGTGACACGAGAATTTTATATATTAGATATTGGCATTGTTCACGAATCTATGCAAAAGATGGCACACATCAAAACAGTATTTGCTGCGCACAAAGCCAATTGCCAAGAAAATTGCTTCTTGACAAGAGATGTCAAGAACTATTTGCTACGGAAATTAAGGTTTTGCTACTTTGATGCATTTGTTGCCTTGAGGTGGTACAAATGTGAATTTACAGTTACGGTTTTGCGGAAACCGCTAGGCTGCGTGGATAACAAATGTCTGGTTATGGTCCCGCCCTAAAAATCCCGGCTCGACATCGTAAAAGGAGACATACATACATGCTAATGGTCTCACTGTCATGGACGCCCAAGTCCATTAGGTGGAAATTAATCTCCCTCGGCCTCTGATGTCATTAGGAAAATATTTCTCCATGAAAACGAGGACGATAAATAACCAAATATCGATTATTATAACATTGTCCTAGCTGACCCCTGCGGTTCCGACCGCATGGATGTCAGCTATTCCAACTTTTGGTCATATCTCCGGTTCTCCCAAGCGGTCGCGATCAAACATCATTATTGTGAGACACGTTCTGCCTATGAGTACCACCATATCATACCTCCAAAGAGTGGAATGCCTTGTTCACATCTGTGTTTTCACATAATAGCTATCCGGAAACAGAATTTGGATATCTTCAAGACTAGAGTGAAGAGGCCAGCGTACTTCACCATCGGCCACATGGTCACTTATAACAGGTGAGATAGTGGTCTACGCGAGAAATTTTTATTTCCTTTATTTTTAAAGCCCGCTCTTCTTCACGCTCAGTTTTAATATCATATTAATATAGGTTAGCGCGGTATGGCGAGCATCTGTAGTCGTGACGTCATATCCGTTGCTGACGCTATTTCCGGGTGTCAACTCCCATCGTCAACTCTTCCGCCGGTGGGTTAGTAGCTAGCCATTCCCTACTGCAAACATGCTTTTTATTTAGATATGTCACGTACCATTCTGTCTACAGTGAACGGTTGAAATGTATGTGAAGTATACAAACTTGGAATGAGACTGGCTTTCGTGGCGTGAATTGCAGATGATTTTGCACGATTACATTATATTTGTTATTTTATGATAGAAATTATTTTCATTAATGCGCCAATTCCAGTCGTATACTCCGCTCTCTTGATAGTAATTATATATACCTACTATATAAGTTTTTAGAAAAATATATCTATACATACATACATTTACGCTCACGCCTATTTTCCCGCCGGGGTAGGCAGAGACCTTACATAATTTACAAGTTTTCTCTACTGTCATTTCAATCAAGCTCATCAATGTCGCCTACGAAAATGCGCTATGTCATTTACTTTATTATCGGACTTATTTACTTTTATTCAACACATTCAGACATAAACGTGACTTTGACGTGACGTGACGTGACGTGAAAGTTATATAGATAAGTGCAGTTTTTGTAAGTAAAGCGGACATCCACATCAACGCATTCAGAAACGTTAAAGCGTATTCAATTTATGAATTCATGTGTAACGTTTGGATAATATTGTTGGTTTTTCGTAGCAAACGCAATTCACTGCGAGCGTGTGCGTGACAGTTTCAATTTACGTCACTATTATTTGTTAAGAATTGTATGACTATAACGATTTTAATGATTTACGACTAATGGAGAAGGAACATTTTTGGCCAAAATATAATAAGTTGAGATATGGTTTAAAAAATATATATATTTTTTTATTTAAAAATACGAAAATCTGCTTAATTCTCAATTTGGGAGCGGAGATAAATGAAAAAGAGAGTTTTAGGTACAGTGACGATTTAATTAATCGATTAAAGAATTGCAAAGAAAAAAGTTTTGCATGAAGTAGGCAATTAACTCATGCTATTTATATGCACTATAAAGTACACATTCAAATTACTGGGAATAAACATAGACACACACATAAATTGGAAAACGCACGTAGAACACATTAAAGCAAAATTGTCTAAATTTACTTATGCCCTTTTTCAAATTAAGAAAAACACTGACACACAAACTGCATTATCAGCCTACTACGCATACGCATACTAGTGGTTGAGGTACGGTATCATGCTATGGGGAAATAGTGTTGATGCAAACGACTTGTTTATAATACAAAAAAAATGTATAAGAATAATAGCACAAATAACCAATACCGAAAGTTGTAGGCCTCACTTCATCAAGCATAAAATATTGACATTACCATCAATATATATATTTGACATATGCGCTTTTGTTTACAAAAATATAAATAGCTTTGTTAAGAAGGAAACCATTCACAACATAAACACCCGACATAAAAAACGATTACACCTACCGCCCTCACGCATAAAAATGCTAAATGAAAGCCCGTACTACATGGCAGTGAGATTGTATAATAAACTTCCTAATATTATCAAACAACAAGAAAACATGACGCTCTTTAATAAGAAACTAAGAACATATTTAACTGAAAAATGTTATTACTCCACAAAAGATTATTTAGAGGATAAGTAAGTTATATCAAAATTGACCTTTCATTATTAGGTAGGTAGTGTGCTTTACTGTGGTCGTCCAGTACAAATTGACATTATATAATCAGAACTGACATGATAATAAAACCACTGAAATTATTTAAAAGACGTATTTTTCTTTTTTTGACAGACATTAATTTAATAAGTGTAACAATAATTTGTACTCTTGACTTGTGAGGACTTATTATATAATTGATTATATTATTGTATTTGACATTCGACATCCATTAAATTAAGTATATATATTTATTTTTTTAATAAATTCCTAAGGACAACTATTAATTATTGTATATTGACATTCTTTTTTTTCTATTTTTCTTTTTGATTTTTAATATTTTTAATTTGTAATATTGCAATGCCTGAATATGGCGCTAAGTCTTAAGCACTACTATATACTTGTAACACCAATGTACACTTAGTGAGCAATAAATGATTTGATTTGATTTGATTTGAAGTACTTTTTCACTTCTCATGCTCTTAAAATGTTACTTTAGTCCCTGCATATCGGGACTAAAGTTCCTTATTAATCTCTAGGGACTAAAGTATTTTTTTTTAATTTACTTTGAAAACTCCTAAACAGCCAATCACGGTGTTTGTGAATGGGGGGATTATCACCTTTTTAGTGATTGTGTATAGAAATAACCTCAAAATGACATTTGAAAAAATCAAAAAATCCCATTTAATTTCGTGAACCACGATTAATGATATTAATTTAATTAATTATTATGTAAGTATTAAGGATAAGTTCATTTTATTATCCATTTCCAATTAGCTTTAAATAATTTTTCAAGTTTGAATCTGTTGGCTAAATATATTTGCAAGCATATAAACCGTACGTCACTTAACAACAAAAAATACTGTGGGACAAATTTCTTTGCAATTTAAATTTTGAATAGATTATTCGTAATAAGCTTGCGTTGTAATCACCAATTACGTACACCAATTAATTGTGCAACTTAGAAACTTTGTTATTATAAATAAATAAATATTCAACAACATTTCACACAACGCTATCTAGATCCATATATAGCTTTACTACCTTGTATTATGGAATCTAGAATACGGATAAACATACTTAATTTTTTTTTTGTAAATGCATACATATTATACATAGAAACACCCAGACCAATGCAAATACCCATATCCATGCATACAAATATTTGCACTGAGGGGGGATCGAACCCGCGCCTCCTGCGTAGCGAACGCGTTCACTACCGCCACGCCACGGAGGCTTTACCCCGTTATCGATATGATAAATTAATATATTTAGGTTGAAAAAGGTATTTGCCCATTTCTTAAATTGTTTAAATATTATAATTTTGTATAAAACGTCGCTTTTTTTCCTCGCATTCAAAGTGAAAAGTAGAGTGTTTAACGTGGGACTAAATAACCATAATGACACTCGAACTCGATTGTCGACGTGTCATTATGGCTTGTTTTAGTCCCTTGTTGAACAATCTACTATCTTACAATATAATTTAACAACGGTAATATTTTTCTAACAAGACTAATTTAATCATTAATTGACAACTAACTGTTTATCGATGTTGAATCGATTGAAATAATTTGTATCCATATCTGTTTATAAGAATAATTTTAAAATAAAAAAGATTGGTATTGACATTTGACATTGACTGTTGCGAATAGTCTCGCAGTCGCTTATTTCACTATTTTAATTTCGTGTTTCCCGATGCATTTTGAGTGCTCTCCTGATTGTTTCATATTTTTAACAACCGCTTTGTTTATTTGAATTCCGACTCTGTCAACCTTGTACGCTACTTGCTTTCGCACTGGACACCGAAGATGTTCACATGTATGATTTGGATTTTTTTTTGATTTTACGACTGTCTTGGATGAAACTATGGATCGCTGTGATTGTGGGATAGCAAATAATCAGTGCTATACCTAAGGCCGACGAGTCCCGGATGATGAAACAATTCTGTCAGTGATTTGGCAATGGCTTGCACCTTCTTCGAGAGCTATTAGCTTCCAACACAACGGCTCCTTAGGAGTCGCGTATAATCCCGGCATTTATAAGTCGTAAAACTTACCATGTTTATATTTTAGTGGACAGCTTACGTAGAGGAAGGGAGCCTATTTTAAAATACTATTGTAACTGCATTCTAAGCAAGCAAACTGTAGGCGGCTGCGTAATGTAATAGGTACCTTAGCTGGCTAGGTACCAATATATTGTTGCACCAGCACAATTTTAAACGATATTTTAATTATAATAGAAGTTAAATAAACTGTGTATCACTATAATGTGTTTTTGAATTCTGACTAATCTAGAGAGAAGAGAGTAGATTGGATAAAATCTTTGCTGTTATTAGCATCTTTTAAGGCCACGCGTACTCATTCACCACTACCAATTGGTGCTTAAAAAACTTAGTAAGCAGATCTTTTTGGAACATAACCTCACTTATACTAAACCGCTAATAACTCTGATCTCAGATTGTCAAAACCTAAGAAATTTTCAGAAAGGGACTGGTAAATCTATATCTATTAATTGATGCCATTTTATCTTGTTACATTTTTGGCTCAGAAATGTATGTAATGGTTTCCGTTTCCTTTGATTATTTGTTGGTACAGGTCAGTCAATTCATTTCAGTTAAAAACATTATTTCAAAGTGGTAAATAAGTATAATTCACGGTGTTGTGGAAAGTGTAACTTCCATAGACGTGAATGACGAGAAACATTGCTCTAATATTGGTACACTAATAATTATAATCTATTATAGAAAACGGCTTTGTCTGAAATTTATCTAAGTTCACTTTGAATCTGATATCGTATCTTAGGGATATTATTTTTCTCTCAATTACTACAATTTGAAATAAAAGCATATTTTACTTACCTAAAATACAAAAAAATAAATAACTACTATTTCTCTCGCAAGGTTTAAAAACTATGTCTTGCAAATAAAGGAATAGAGTATAATTTCGTTTAACGTCATACGACATTCAACGTGCTATTCCGTGGGAACGTACATACACGTGTTTGCATTCAGTTTAGGCTTGAGTCTTGACATAGCCTGATTGTGCGACTTTATGTTGAAGTTTCTATTTTATTTTCTTATTACAACATGTTGTTTGCATTTCAGGGGTTAGATTTAGTCTCAGAATAAATGTGATAAAGTAGGTATATTGCCTGTTTGAATAAAATTATACAGTACAAACTAACAGTTACATTCCTGCGACCCATGAAAATGTATTTTAGGCATAAAAAGAAACCCATTTGTTATTTTAGATCTATCTTTATACCTTTCAGCTCGAGTTATACAGCCGTTTGATTGTGATTGAGTAACAATCATCTAAACTTCTTAACATATTTCCAAACTATCACATCCATCAATCAATTTGCCTATCGCCTGTCGCAGTCCACTGTTGGACATAGGCCTCTCCCAATGTTGGGAAGCATTGGCCTAATATTTGCACGCTGGCCAGACAGACCTTTGGTACCGGGTTTTATTTCGAGTGTTCCTTCTCTCGCATTGATTTCGTCTGCGTATTTTTCCGTTAGTCACTTCTTACGACACCCTTCCGATGAGATGGGGTGTGTGTGTGTACTTGTATTCTAACTCCCACACCACGCGGACATTCATACTTCCGTACTAATATTATGCGAAACTAACTCTGCTTGTCTGCCTGTTACGCTTTCATGCCTAAACCACAGAACCAATTTTGATGATATTTGGTATAAGGGTAGATTAGACCCTGAGAAATGGACATACACTATGTGATCGCGATATCCGATATCCACGCCGGCGGAGCCGCGGGTAACAGTTAGTCTCTAATATTAATAAGATGTTAAGAAATAAGAAGTACATGTGATGGTTATGTGATAAGTATACATGTGATGTATTTTATTTATGTATATACCTATGATTGTAAATGATAGAATAGTTCTACTTAAAGCCAAAGAATCAATCTGTATCAAATAATATTATGTGTATAGCCAAGTAAATAATAAAAGAGCTATATTATCCTCCCTTGCTCGACGTAATCTATATTTCGAAGCAGCAGGTATCTTCTTGGTATTATTTAATTAACATTCCTCGAGCTTTGTTCAAAAAAAATATTTGCTAATGTCAAAGGTTTATTCGCAATATTTTTCTTTGAGAATTCGTAGCAAAATCGAAAATAATGATGTAGATAAGGCCAATTTGACCTGCTTGCCGGTACACCTGCTAATTAATGGACAAAGACATAAAAAATAAATAAATAAATTCGTAACATAGTTAATTCGGTAGCAATAAAATTATAAAATAAGTTGAAGAATAATAATAATACGTCTTTATTGAACACCAAGGATATAAAACAAAAATTTGAGAGATACAATGTGGTACGTACAGATGGCGGCCTTATCGCTCTGCGGTAATCTCTTAAAGGCAACCATATAATAATAATTATTCATTCATAAAAAAAACATCATTTAGATACTAAAACTATCATGGTCACTCACATTATTGTAATAGGTATCGAGATATTTACCATGTTGCATTGTTTCGAGTTTCCGATATTTCGGAGTTATTGCAAGCAAATCCTCCGTGATCATGGTGCTTGCAACAGCATCATGTCACGTAAATTAAAGAATTGTAATATTGATTAGAAAACGTCAGTATGCATAATCAATTGCGAATAAAAAAACTAATCACACTCAACAATATATCAATGCTCTTCAATAAGAAATGCTTCAAGATTCAATGTAAACTTGATTATATTTATGTTGGCTGATGTTCAATGAGAACCTCGCCTCACCAAACATTATATTAACAGACTGCGCACTGAGCAGTGTGAATTAACGGCGGAGGTTTCATTTCCTACAAGTTGATAGAAATCAACGGAACTCAGTTGATGGGTACATAGCCCGGCTCCTCACATTCCTGCACGCGAAGAACGTCTTCATCGACTCCGTTATTGGAAAATTCCACACAAAATTATTGTACGCCAACGTTTCCAATACATTCAAGCAATTGACATCACATGAGAGCAAGTCTATCTTGATATATACGGATGAAGAAACACCTTTTTGAATTATTTGGAACGTAAATTAGTTAGTATTCAAAGTTTGCAAATTATGAAATAACTTTGCTTGCGTTAATATTGTGAATTGTGTACTGTTTAGTATTGTTTTAGTTCGCTTTGAGTTCAACGTCCAACATTATAAAATCCCTAAGGGCATTGTGTTTCATTGATGAGGTATGGTAATGATACTAATCGGTTGAGGTGCGAATTCGTAGCTGACCGCATACAACAGCCAAAGATACGTGAAAATATGGTTTATTGTTTTAATTCATTGCATTATTGCATTCATTCATTCTCAATGGTGTCGTTTACCCATACTGTAGATTTTACAAGTAATGTATGTGACGAGATGAAACGTCAACCGACCGCATATTATGGTCCATAGAAATAAAAGAATGTCAGACCTGCAATTTGCTCATTTGGTCTTTAATTACACATTTTTGAAGTGAAAACTTCTTTAGCGGCGTTGGATGGGTAAAAATTGTTAAACTCGCGCGTCAGAATTGCTTGACCTTTGGACCGTAATCGACGACTGACGTCATACAATATTAGCTATAGACTGTTCATTTTGCAATATAAGATAAATAGCTTCGCAGCATAGCGGTAAACGCTTCGAATGTAAGTCCTTATGCTTTCAGATAGTACCGGGTTCAAACCTGGCCTTCTGACACTTTTTGTGATTATTTTTTCTTTTTGTAATTTATTACTTTTTGTGATTATTTTATCTTTTTGTAATTTATTAATTTCTTCTGATAGAAAATTAGCAGACAATTAGTGATAGGGTCTATGATTGGCGCTGTATTATAGGTATGGTATGGTATGGTATGTTTCTTTATATTTTTCTATGTATATAACGAAAAAAGAAAGAAAGAAAAGTTTTCACTTCTGTCGGCACTCCCAGAGTGCAACCCGTCTTTTTTATAGGTACTTGTAACTTACGATTATATAGAGTATACCCGTTCTATACGCTTATGTATCCTCCTCTGTTTGTAATGGTTATGGTGGGGTATAACAAACTGGGAGTCAGGAGGGATATCGCACTCACTTCGTTTCTATTCAAAGTACTTAGGGGGCGGATACATAATGTGGATACCTTAAGGCAGCTAGGTCTCTATGTTCTGTAGAAATATGTGTGGCGGCGACAACAGCCGGGGCTGCTGGTGGAGCTGAGGGTACGGACGAGCTTGTTGAGGGAGGCGGACGTTACTAGGAACACGGACTTATTCTGAGTGAATGAAAGGGTAGCTTTATTTGTTATTACCTAAAGTTTTTTACTGTCTTGTATTACCTTGCATTGTGTTGGTTGGTTTTGTCTTATAGTGCATCATAACATTTCATTCTGTAAAGGTAGTTGTATGTATGAAATAGTAAATAGTTCTTTTTCATCATAATATTTATTATTTGTACGTCAAACTATCAGAACAATATTTCGTGCAACCTGCCTTTAAGATAAATATCTCTGCATCACCTTAAGGTAAGTCCGCTCTTTTACATTTATTTTGTATTTGTTCCATAAGTTTAAATATATAAAAAATAGATAAATAATTAATAATAAAGTCCGACTGGGGAAGTACCTCCGCCCTACAGAATACCGCGGCCATAATATCCTCGTGTTGTGTTCCCGGCAGTGAGTAGGGTAGCCAGAGCCCACTGGAGAGTTTTTGTGCCGTCAGTGGGAAGACCCAAAGGCTATTCCTGCTTTGTCTTCTACACTGACGTCACAGATCCTCTCTGTGTTTACAGGGTTGGCAGCACGAGTGTGACTTCCCTGGTGTTGCACACGTCCATAGGGCACGGTAACCACTCTACATCTGGTGGGCCGTTTGCTTGTCTGCCCCCTCAGTTGTATAACAAAAAAAAGACTAACTTGTGGCAACATCATTAAAAATATTGTGAAAAGTCGTACTGTACTATTTCCAACCATATAAATAAAAGGTAAGATTTGAAAATGGCCACTTTTTGGGGTAAAAACAGGACCCTATTACTAAGACTTCGCTGTCCGTCCGTCCGTCTGTCTGTCACCAGGCTGTATCTCATGAACCGTAATAGCTAAACAGTTCAAATTTCACCAGATTGTGTATTTCTGTTGCCGCTATAACAACAAATACTATCCCATATAAAAAACGTGATATTTTCATTTCATGGCTTTTAGCCTTTTTTCTGGTACGGAACCCTTCGTGCGCGAGTCCGACTCGCACTTGGCCGGTTTTTTACCTCTCGCAAAAATTTTATTTATAGTAAAACAGTTGCTATGCGTTACATACTGGTAAACACTGCTTTTATCTATTCTGCGCTCTAATATCTTTTTGTGTATGCAACCCTCGCTAGCGCAGATGGGTAAAAAGCACTGAAACGTTTACCCTAACGTAACCAGCTCCGTTTAAGTCGTAAAGCTGGTATAACGTTTAATGATTAAACAGTAAATGCGCTGCTAATCTCCGCCGTCTAAAGTTTTCACACTAACTTTAAACTTAGTTTTAACTGCCAAAGCTTTGAGAGTTCCGCTGTCACGGAGTACAAACAACGTTCAGATAGTTATTACATAAAGTTAGACGTAACAAACTTCTTCCCTGTAATGAATGCCTACCACAACAAATTTGTATAATTCATGAGTATTTATAAAATCACTCTCGTCATCTCGGTGTTACTTCACCTCAAAAAACCGTTCTACTCTCTGTAGCCGCGTGTACACGTACGAACGTGTTATAGTATAGATTTTCAACGCGCAGTGAATGTGTGTACCTACACAAACCTTTAAAAGCCTTAACCAATAAAAATTGGTGCAATATATTATGTGTAATTAGTATTAAGTTTTGTAATGAATAAATAAAAAAAAAACACAATTTTGTTGCATTTCAGGATATGCAACAACTTGGTTCGTACGTGTGTACCGCTAACGAACATCGAACACTCGGTTCGTGAAAGATGTTGCGATCCTATCTGTATGTTCCGTATGGACGGTGTTCGTTTCGTTCGATCGAGTTTTAATCAATGTTACGTAACAAAACTGTTCGGTCGCCATCTAGGATACTTTTTAACAATATCTTGTGAATGTAATCACCGAAAATCTTTCCACTATTTCAAAATAGACCTAGAAGAAGACTTGAGTTGTGCGCGAACTCAATTATATTATAGCTACGTCCATGTTCGGTTATAAATGCCGTCCAAAAGTACAAACCAAATGTTCATGTTTGATGTTTATGTTCACTATGTTCGTGTTCGTACGTGCATACGTACGAACGACCGCGTACAGACGCGGCTTTTTAGATGGCTTACTCCTTATGGCCTTCTCCTCCTTTTGTTTGTACTTATATGATTTTTTTGGGGGTTAGAGTAGAACCTGCAAGCCCCGAGACCACGCCATCTGTCAATCAGCAGGTTATAACGAGATCTTCACTTGGCCCCGAAAGTCTTGGAGGGCCCTCAGTTCTAAAGAGAGTATTAGGAGCCTACGTAAATAGAATTAAAACTCTGATCTAAGTCCATGCGGGCGACGTTCGGGTACAACTAGTTTATTTTATTATTTTCTGTATCGCGCCATATTTATTGTCTTGGAACTCTTTATCGGCACATGTGTTTCCTTCTTCCTACAATGCCGGATCCTGTAAGCGGAGCGTAAAAAAGCATCCGATGACGCCCTCAAGCTGGGCCACTATTGTATCTTTCCTGGGACTTTGCCTTAAGCTTACCATCAAGCAAGATGAAGAATTGATGTGTCCCATAAAAAATATATCGAAAAAAAACTTGTAAGAATCAGACAGAATCGGGAGCAAAACTTTGACTTCCTAGATAGTCAGTTTAGTACACCGACCTTTGTACAAAATAACTCTTTGAATTCAAAAATCTCTTTGTCAATAAAGGACGGTAGATAGATAGGTCATTGATCGTCACGCCTCCTTTTCAAAGAATTTCTTCAGCTGACTGAACGGCTCGCGCGGAATAATAAGTAACCGATAGGAATAAATGGATTTCTTAAAATCCTATTTCGAATGTACACGCAATTTACAGTATTCGATACTTAAATTGTTATTAATCTCGTTAACATATAAGGAAACCATAAGATGCAATAATTTTTAAGATCACAAAACAAATTATTGGGTTAAATTTGCAGAACTAATCTAACCTAACCCAACCCCAATCACGAGAGGAAGGCCTGCGCCAGATCCAGACCGTGCAACGTGTGGGCTCCAAATATTTTTTTTATTTATTTATTTTTAATGTACACTTACATGGCATTAATACATACTAATTAAATATTATATACAAAGGCGAGCTTAACTCAGGTTGAGTTCTATTAGAGGAATTGCAATCCAACGAAAGAGGTAAAGTCTAGTCAGAATCAATCAAAGAATCAATTTCGTTTATTCAGTTTAGGCACATAAAGAGCACATATGAACGTCAAAATTTTACAATAATGTCAAGAAATTACTAATATAATATTAAATTAAGTAAATAAATCATTTGAAAATGATTCTTTCGCTGGTTCGGTAAGTTGGTTCTACTGAGAAGAGACCAGCAAGAAACTCAGTGAACAATATTATAGTTTCTTTTTTTAAAACAATTTGTTTTTTTTTTTTCATAGTTTTATATTGTGCGAGCAAGCAAAGAGATTAGGATGACCATGCATTTTTATGATTAAGGTATTCGTTTACTTTGTAAATATCCTTTTTTCATTAAAGTCTTTTTTACTTCGATTTTAAACTTATTTAGTGGCATGTCAACCAACTCTTGAGGAATTTTATTAAACATTTTAATATTGTTACCTACAAATGCATTACCAACCTTTTGAAGTCTGAGTTTTTTACGTTAATGTCAAGATTTAATAATATAATATGTTTAGAAATACAAACGGTATACCCCTGACAAAAGGCATTAGGTACATAAACTATTTAACCATCATGGATCCACATACATATACATAAAATACGTATACATATACATATAGGCATACATATATATAAATACTGTTATTGTTGAGAGAGAAATAAGTGTCTTGTTCGTTTTTTAAAGATAGTTGAAGAAAGGCTATCGCGTATGGAATGTGGAAGAGAAATACTACAGCCGCACTGCAGAAACTGTAAAGGAAATGTCATAATAAGAAGAATTTCTCGACAGAGTCCGATGTTTTATATGTGTCTTTCTGGAGCCGAAGGAAGAGACTAGGATCCATTGGTAGAGCTTATCCGAACACTCGCCATGGCAGAAGCGGTATCTATAGTGGAATAAATTTGTAATAAAAACCAAATCAGGATGGCTGCACACTGGGCAAACAACATATGGACACGATATGCCGTTGACTTGACAGAAGAAGAAGTGGAATAGATTTGATTTAAGCAATAATACATTTGTTTCTTTTTACTGCTTTCTCTACAGTAAACGGTAATGTCAGTTTACTGTCTGTATGTGATTAAACAAGTAGCTAAACCTGCTAAGCTGTAAAGTTTGTGACACATTGTCTACGATTGTCTACGAATTACGAGTATCGTAGTACGCGAGCTACGACGTCGTAGCTTGAATTCAATTGTATTGTTAATGAAATATATTTAACATTAAATTCTGCATAGACAATGTATGTAATAAACGCGTCTTAGTAACTCGTACTGTGATTTTAACCATTACCACCAAACATCATCATTAAATTCATTTTCATAATATAATAATATACTGTCGCCCTCACCCGCGTGGATTTTTAGTTCCGTTCGTATAATCCATGGATACTTAATCCAGGAATAAAAGTGTCAAATGTATTATTCTTCAATAGTAATGTAACAAATTTCAATCAAATACGCTGTTTGAGTGTGATTGAGTAACACATCCAAATATTTTTGCAAATTTTCACATTTTTAACATTAGAATTGTATGTTCAAAATATCAGTTAACTATTTGATTGTACTTTAGTGGAAAACAAAGAGCCAAAGGGAATTTATGAAAATGTTTTATGCTTCTTGGGAGCATAATAGACAAGTAAGTGTAAGAGTGTTTTCACATTCATACGATATCCGATATCGGTGTCGGACGCGATAGCCGACACCATGTGCTGTTTTCACATATACCCGATAAAATCAGCCCGATACGGCCATTTGGTCGAAAGCACAAACTAGTTAGGGATGCTAGTGATGAAAAAAATGAAAATAACCTTATTAACATGAATGATATTTTTGAAGTGAAAACTTCTTTAGCGGCGTTGGATGGGTGTAAAATGTTAAGGAAGCGTCAGGATTAGTTGACCTTTGAACCGTAACCGACGACTGACGTCATACAAGATTAGGTAGAGACTATCTATTTTGCAAATTACTTTAGATAGCGTCGTAGCTTAAACGGTAAGCACTTCGACTGTAAGTCCTTATAGATTCAAGATAGTATCGGGTTCAAACCACCTGGCCTATTGAAACTTTTTGTGATTATTTTTTCTTTTTGTAATTTATTACTTTTTATGATTATTTTTTCTTTCTGTAATTTATTATTTTTTGTGATTATTTTTTCTTTTCATAATTTATTAATTTCTTCTGACAGAAAATTATAGGTATGGTATGGTATGTTCTTTTTTATCTTTTTCTATGTATATAACGAAGAAGAAAAAAAGAATATGTTTTCACTTCTGCCGGCACTCCCAGAGTGCAACCCGTCTTTTTTTCCTATATTCGTGATCAGCGTCATCAATTACCTCGAAAAGACACGTATATAACTAAGAAAATGTCATTCAGGTCGAAAATTACTCGCAGTCGCTGTTTTAGTGTCTTTGTGATCCGATATCCAACAGTGGTGTCGGCTCCGATAACCGATATTGGACCGGACAATGTGATGAAAGACAGATTTGTCATACATTTGACTTCACCCGATATCGGATATCGAGTATCGGATAGTGTGAAAACGCTCTAAGCCGTCACTTTTTATTTATTTCCAAATAAGTAATGGTATAAAAAGTACATTTTCAATACATGTTTTTAATTCTATTTATTTTATGTGTTGTCATTCTCGTCACGTTTATTGTATTTGGGCTGTCGTCGGTTTAATCAACTCGTGAAATTCTATCAAAAAACCCTAAAACAAAATTATGGGTGAGTATAAAAATAACAGACACTAAAAAGTTCACGTGCTTAAATATATTATAGGTTTTTGAAGTAAAGCGACAGATAAAAAATATGTCCTGATATGTGCTGTTAGATAAGCAAACTAAAATAAATAATAACTAAGAAATACCGATTAGGCTAGATATCATGATCATGTTTCTTCCCGTAAACATTATTGTTATTGTTAACATTCACGTGAAAGTTTAAATGTTAATATTGATCATTGGGATTAATTTTTGAAAACATACATATTCATAGCCTATCTCCCTCCAAGGTGGGCCGAGACAGCTTTCTTGTTTTTGCTCTCTTTTTTTTCAAAAGATCAATATTTGGTTGCTCAGTGTAAAAAATTACTTTTAAAATTGAGACTTTAAATTGCATTGTTATCTGCTTGTTGAATTTTTTTATTAAACTAATGTTTAAACCTATTTAAATAGTTTTATTTGGGATGCCTACCGGATTTTGGGTTGCAATATAAAAAGGCCTCAGATGTTTAAAAAGTAAGTAAGTATTAAAATACTTTCACGGACATATCGTCTGGAGGCGTAAAATTGTGCTAGCACGTTTATCATCAGGGCATTTCAAAACACCAAAATAGCTCAGATTACCTATTTTAATATTAGGTCCGTCGATTTAACTTCGCCCAACATGTTGGTAAGCTGGAGTGATGTCTAAAAAGACCACCATTTCAGATGACATTTGAATTAGTGCTATTCACGCTTACCGTACCCGTTCGCAACAAGTACAGAAAAACATATTCTATGGGTACAGTCCTAAGGGTCTTCTTCTGACCAGTCGCTTAGAAGTACATACTCGTGAACAGCTTATAAATTGTCAGCAATAACCCGCAAATTCTCTCAGATATTCTACGCGCATGCCAGTGCTCATATTGAGCTCGTGCTCGCCACAATATGTCCTATCGACTTCATGCTTCCAATAAATCTTCTCAGTACCTAATATATTTTGCCTTATTCTCAAATTAGAAAAGTAAATTAGCGACGAGAGGGATACTCTAACGTCAATAAATTGCCTTGTTTTTGGAAATACAACGATTTTCTGATAAAAAATAAAAAAGAACCATATTTCCGATCCAATAGTTTTATTTATGTAATTTTATACTTTGAATACCAAACGTAGGATTGTTCTATCACACAAAAATGTTACCTCTGATTTTCCAGTAGGAACCAGAATAAAATAAATTTTGATTTGAGTAGAATTGTTTTACGATTCATGCCACGTCCCAAATATTTTTTGTATTCCGTCTTTGTAAAATCTTTCAATGTCAGATTGCACGATGTATTATTTGATATACAAGATAAATTTATCACTAGGAATTCAATTACTATATTAGTTCCTTTTTCGTGTAAATTCAGTTTCTTAGAGTCATACTTGGACTGGAAACACGTTCGTTGAGATATTGTAAAAATACTTTTTTAGGCTTCTACATAATGATACCTATCTTTTTGTAACTGTGGAAGCAGACAGGTGGTCACGGTTAAAGAGGTAATTGAAGTTTCAGAGTAAGATACTACTTCAATAATCCATAATGATGATTTAAATGGAAAATTAACTACGAGTCTTAGGAAAGTAAAACTAACTATGTAGAACTAAGGTGGTCGGTAACTTGTAAAGTATTAAACTAATAATTATTGACGATAACTATACTGAAAATAAATTATTTTAACTATTTCATATTGGAAAAATATTCAGTGAATTCACACTTCAAAAGGGCGAAATGAACTCATATCTTAGTTATTCGCATCAAGGTATTTGCATGCCTCCATTACGACCAAGTTTGAAGTTTCAAAGTTAATTAGCTACTTCACTGAGCTACGGAGTTCATTTTAAATTAATAAATACATGATTTTTGTACACCAGACCTTGTTCTTCCACAAAAAGCTTCATGTAAAGTGTCAGGTGTCTGGTTTATCAAGGTGAGTGGGTAAAACTTTTGTTAGTCACAGGTGTTTTAGTGTTTTGGACTTAACATTACAAAACTTTTATATAACGTTGTGGTTTAAATTTGAGTAATACACACACCGGCAGAATTAGCGGAACACAAAAAAAGGAGAGTATAAAATAGTTAGCTTTATTTTAAAACAAATTATAATTAAACATGAAACAACAACAACATGTTTAATAACGAGTGTTTTCCCCTCGTGCCCTGATTAAGGTTTCTGTCTGGGCATGCTGCGTATGATGTTGTCAATGATTTCTTGGGGTAACCTCTGCCATTCTTCAACTAATGTGTTTCGCAGCTCGCCCAGATTGTTAGGAGGTGGCATTCTTGATTTGACACGGCGGAAATATGAGCAGTCATATTTCCGCCGTCGACTACCACTAACTCCGTGCGAGCTCCTAAACATATCCCTCCCGAGACAATAATTTTGTTCCGCTAAATCTGCCGGTGTGTGTATATTTGACTCGTCTGTGGTGGTTTTTTCAAGCGACTACAATATGCAGTTATTCAAGAACAGCATTAAAAGGTTTTTACGAATATGATTCACCTGGTGTTGCACAAGTCCATAGGCCACGCTAGCCACTTGCCGTTAGGAGGGCTTATGGTTATATATATATATATATATATATATATATATATATATATATATATATATACATATATATATATATATATATATATATATATATATATATATATATATACATATATGTCGCTTCACAGAAAAAGTCGAAGTTTAGCCAAATCCGCAGTTGGACTGGCAAAAGCGGACCCCAGACTCCAAGTTGATAGCTTTGGATGCGACTGAGATTAACGCTAGGATTAAGAAGATTCAAAATAAAAATAAACGCTGTGGAAAAGTACAAGTGTCTTTAATGTGTACCATGTCAATACTCAACTTCAAAGCAACGTACATAAATATCATTCATTCAATAGTTACTGATAAGAACCATTTCAAATTAAATTTCAGTGAATGTGTTAATGCTATTGGGACTATTGTCCCTTTTTGTACTGAATTTAAGAATCCGCCCAATGAATTGTTTTCTTGTTATCCTGCAAATTGAATAAAGTTGATGAATGTTTTATTGTGTTATCGTGTAACTGTGAATGAAGATTAGGTAGTGGGGTAGGGAAAACCTTTTCCCTCTAAAATGGACCACTTGCTTCGATATTTTATGCTAGATCGTCGGTTTTGTATAAATGTATGAAAAAATGTCAAGGTCAGACCTTGACATTTTTTCAATACATTAATCAATTATAAATTAATCACAATCAAAACTTCCAACATGGAACCTTACCTAATATTTATTCTCTGTGCCCAATTTCATACAAATCTATTCAAATCCTAGGATCGACGAGGTAGCATTGTTGCATAACGTTGCATTACAAAAACGTACAACAATGTTGTATGTTCGTGTATGATCAAACGCCGAATAAACAATATATTTATTGTTTGTAGCGTCATGTTGCTCTACAGCTGGCAACGTCACACACGTAGCGCACTGTTGACAAACTTCTTAAGAAACACTCGTTGCTCATTAGTAGTCGTTAGTTGCCTAGTGGATACGGATGTGATTGAGAAATAAACATATATCCCATACCCATCAAACTGTCGTATTTATAACAGTAGTAGTAAAATGTATCATGCTGCCTTTAGACACAAGGTTTATGAACACCTAAACAAACATCTAGAGCCTAAAAACAATTTACCTAAAACATTAATACGTAACTAAGTTATAGACCTCGTTATGTACCCACCTACTACCCTTCAGAACATCAGCTTTACAACTTACAAGTTACAAATATCATTAGGTAAACTTCACAGGAAACCGGCGGAAAGGAAACAAATATTCGTCGGTCGCATTCCTCTGAAATAGCTCGGAAACGTTACACTTTCTATATATATATATATATATATACCCCTGACAAAAGGCATTAGGTACATAAACTATTTAACCATCATGGATCCACATACATATACATAAAATACGTATACATATACATATAGGCATACATATATATAAATACTGTTATTGTTGAGAGAGAAATAAGTGTCTTGTTCGTTTTTTAAAGATAGTTGAAGAAAGGCTATCGCGTATGGAATGTGGAAGAGAAATACTACAGCCGCACTGCAGAAACTGTAAAGGAAATGTCATAATAAGAAGAATTTCTCGACAGAGTCCGATGTTTTATATGTGTCTTTCTGGAGCCGAAGGAAGAGACTAGGATCCATTGGTAGAGCTTATCCGAACACTCGCCATGGCAGAAGCGGTATCTATAGTGGAATAAATTTGTAATAAAAACCAAATCAGGATGGCTGCACACTGGGCAAACAACATATGGACACGATATGCCGTTGACTTGACAGAAGAAGAAGTGGAATAGATTTGATTTAAGCAATAATACATTTGTTTCTTTTTACTGCTTTCTCTACAGTAAACGGTAATGTCAGTTTACTGTCTGTATGTGATTAAACAAGTAGCTAAACCTGCTAAGCTGTAAAGTTTGTGACACATTGTCTACGATTGTCTACGAATTACGAGTATCGTAGTACGCGAGCTACGACGTCGTAGCTTGAATTCAATTGTATTGTTAATGAAATATATTTAACATTAAATTCTGCATAGACAATGTATGTAATAAACGCGTCTTAGTAACTCGTACTGTGATTTTAACCATTACCACCAAACATCATCATTAAATTCATTTTCATAATATAATAATATACTGTCGCCCTCACCCGCGTGGATTTTTAGTTCCGTTCGTATAATCCATGGATACTTAATCCAGGAATAAAAGTGTCAAATGTATTATTCTTCAATAGTAATGTAACAAATTTCAATCAAATACGCTGTTTGAGTGTGATTGAGTAACACATCCAAATATTTTTGCAAATTTTCACATTTTTAACATTAGAATTGTATGTTCAAAATATCAGTTAACTATTTGATTGTACTTTAGTGGAAAACAAAGAGCCAAAGGGAATTTATGAAAATGTTTTATGCTTCTTGGGAGCATAATAGACAAGTAAGTGTAAGAGTGTTTTCACATTCATACGATATCCGATATCGGTGTCGGACGCGATAGCCGACACCATGTGCTGTTTTCACATATACCCGATAAAATCAGCCCGATACGGCCATTTGGTCGAAAGCACAAACTAGTTAGGGATGCTAGTGATGAAAAAAATGAAAATAACCTTATTAACATGAATGATATTTTTGAAGTGAAAACTTCTTTAGCGGCGTTGGATGGGTGTAAAATGTTAAGGAAGCGTCAGGATTAGTTGACCTTTGAACCGTAACCGACGACTGACGTCATACAAGATTAGGTAGAGACTATCTATTTTGCAAATTACTTTAGATAGCGTCGTAGCTTAAACGGTAAGCACTTCGACTGTAAGTCCTTATAGATTCAAGATAGTATCGGGTTCAAACCACCTGGCCTATTGAAACTTTTTGTGATTATTTTTTCTTTTTGTAATTTATTACTTTTTATGATTATTTTTTCTTTCTGTAATTTATTATTTTTTGTGATTATTTTTTCTTTTCATAATTTATTAATTTCTTCTGACAGAAAATTATAGGTATGGTATGGTATGTTCTTTTTTATCTTTTTCTATGTATATAACGAAGAAGAAAAAAAGAATATGTTTTCACTTCTGCCGGCACTCCCAGAGTGCAACCCGTCTTTTTTTCCTATATTCGTGATCAGCGTCATCAATTACCTCGAAAAGACACGTATATAACTAAGAAAATGTCATTCAGGTCGAAAATTACTCGCAGTCGCTGTTTTAGTGTCTTTGTGATCCGATATCCAACAGTGGTGTCGGCTCCGATAACCGATATTGGACCGGACAATGTGATGAAAGACAGATTTGTCATACATTTGACTTCACCCGATATCGGATATCGAGTATCGGATAGTGTGAAAACGCTCTAAGCCGTCACTTTTTATTTATTTCCAAATAAGTAATGGTATAAAAAGTACATTTTCAATACATGTTTTTAATTCTATTTATTTTATGTGTTGTCATTCTCGTCACGTTTATTGTATTTGGGCTGTCGTCGGTTTAATCAACTCGTGAAATTCTATCAAAAAACCCTAAAACAAAATTATGGGTGAGTATAAAAATAACAGACACTAAAAAGTTCACGTGCTTAAATATATTATAGGTTTTTGAAGTAAAGCGACAGATAAAAAATATGTCCTGATATGTGCTGTTAGATAAGCAAACTAAAATAAATAATAACTAAGAAATACCGATTAGGCTAGATATCATGATCATGTTTCTTCCCGTAAACATTATTGTTATTGTTAACATTCACGTGAAAGTTTAAATGTTAATATTGATCATTGGGATTAATTTTTGAAAACATACATATTCATAGCCCATCTCCCTCCAAGGTGGGCCGAGACAGCTTTCTTGTTTTTGCTCTCTTTTTTTTCAAAAGATCAATATTTGGTTGCTCAGTGTAAAAAATTACTTTTAAAATTGAGACTTTAAATTGCATTGTTATCTGCTTGTTGAATTTTTTTATTAAACTAATGTTTAAACCTATTTAAATAGTTTTATTTGGGATGCCTACCGGATTTTGGGTTGCAATATAAAAAGGCCTCAGATGTTTAAAAAGTAAGTAAGTATTAAAATACTTTCACGGACATATCGTCTGGAGGCGTAAAATTGTGCTAGCACGTTTATCATCAGGGCATTTCAAAACACCAAAATAGCTCAGATTACCTATTTTAATATTAGGTCCGTCGATTTAACTTCGCCCAACATGTTGGTAAGCTGGAGTGATGTCTAAAAAGACCACCATTTCAGATGACATTTGAATTAGTGCTATTCACGCTTACCGTACCCGTTCGCAACAAGTACAGAAAAACATATTCTATGGGTACAGTCCTAAGGGTCTTCTTCTGACCAGTCGCTTAGAAGTACATACTCGTGAACAGCTTATAAATTGTCAGCAATAACCCGCAAATTCTCTCAGATATTCTACGCGCATGCCAGTGCTCATATTGAGCTCGTGCTCGCCACAATATGTCCTATCGACTTCATGCTTCCAATAAATCTTCTCAGTACCTAATATATTTTGCCTTATTCTCAAATTAGAAAAGTAAATTAGCGACGAGAGGGATACTCTAACGTCAATAAATTGCCTTGTTTTTGGAAATACAACGATTTTCTGATAAAAAATAAAAAAGAACCATATTTCCGATCCAATAGTTTTATTTATGTAATTTTATACTTTGAATACCAAACGTAGGATTGTTCTATCACACAAAAATGTTACCTCTGATTTTCCAGTAGGAACCAGAATAAAATAAATTTTGATTTGAGTAGAATTGTTTTACGATTCATGCCACGTCCCAAATATTTTTTGTATTCCGTCTTTGTAAAATCTTTCAATGTCAGATTGCACGATGTATTATTTGATATACAAGATAAATTTATCACTAGGAATTCAATTACTATATTAGTTCCTTTTTCGTGTAAATTCAGTTTCTTAGAGTCATACTTGGACTGGAAACACGTTCGTTGAGATATTGTAAAAATACTTTTTTAGGCTTCTACATAATGATACCTATCTTTTTGTAACTGTGGAAGCAGACAGGTGGTCACGGTTAAAGAGGTAATTGAAGTTTCAGAGTAAGATACTACTTCAATAATCCATAATGATGATTTAAATGGAAAATTAACTACGAGTCTTAGGAAAGTAAAACTAACTATGTAGAACTAAGGTGGTCGGTAACTTGTAAAGTATTAAACTAATAATTATTGACGATAACTATACTGAAAATAAATTATTTTAACTATTTCATATTGGAAAAATATTCAGTGAATTCACACTTCAAAAGGGCGAAATGAACTCATATCTTAGTTATTCGCATCAAGGTATTTGCATGCCTCCATTACGACCAAGTTTGAAGTTTCAAAGTTAATTAGCTACTTCACTGAGCTACGGAGTTCATTTTAAATTAATAAATACATGATTTTTGTACACCAGACCTTGTTCTTCCACAAAAAGCTTCATGTAAAGTGTCAGGTGTCTGGTTTATCAAGGTGAGTGGGTAAAACTTTTGTTAGTCACAGGTGTTTTAGTGTTTTGCACTTAACATTACAAAACTTTTATATAACGTTGTGGTTTAAATTTGAGTAATACACACACCGGCAGAATTAGCGGAACACAAAAAAAGGAGAGTATAAAATAGTTAGCTTTATTTTAAAACAAATTATAATTAAACATGAAACAACAACAACATGTTTAATAACGAGTGTTTTCCCCTCGTGCCCTGATTAAGGTTTCTGTCTGGGCATGCTGCGTATGATGTTGTCAATGATTTCTTGGGGTAACCTCTGCCATTCTTCAACTAATGTGTTTCGCAGCTCGCCCAGATTGTTAGGAGGTGGCATTCTTGATTTGACACGGCGGAAATATGAGCAGTCATATTTCCGCCGTCGACTACCACTAACTCCGTGCGAGCTCCTAAACATATCCCTCCCGAGACAATAATTTTGTTCCGCTAAATCTGCCGGTGTGTGTATATTTGACTCGTCTGTGGTGGTTTTTTCAAGCGACTACAATATGCAGTTATTCAAGAACAGCATTAAAAGGTTTTTACGAATATGATTCACCTGGTGTTGCACAAGTCCATAGGCCACGCTAGCCACTTGCCGTTAGGAGGGCTTATGGTTATATATATATATATATATATATATATATATATATATATATATATATATATATATATATATATATATATACATATATGTCGCTTCACAGAAAAAGTCGAAGTTTAGCCAAATCCGCAGTTGGACTGGCAAAAGCGGACCCCAGACTCCAAGTTGATAGCTTTGGATGCGA
Organism: Eilema caniola; assembly: GCA_949126895.1. NCBI lineage: Eukaryota > Metazoa > Arthropoda > Insecta > Lepidoptera > Erebidae > Eilema > Eilema caniola. The sequence continues at coordinate 10,089,043 of OX421479.1, read as the reverse complement.
CTGAGATTAACGCTAGGATTAAGAAGATTCAAAATAAAAATAAACGCTGTGGAAAAGTACAAGTGTCTTTAATGTGTACCATGTCAATACTCAACTTCAAAGCAACGTACATAAATATCATTCATTCAATAGTTACTGATAAGAACCATTTCAAATTAAATTTCAGTGAATGTGTTAATGCTATTGGGACTATTGTCCCTTTTTGTACTGAATTTAAGAATCCGCCCAATGAATTGTTTTCTTGTTATCCTGCAAATTGAATAAAGTTGATGAATGTTTTATTGTGTTATCGTGTAACTGTGAATGAAGATTAGGTAGTGGGGTAGGGAAAACCTTTTCCCTCTAAAATGGACCACTTGCTTCGATATTTTATGCTAGATCGTCGGTTTTGTATAAATGTATGAAAAAATGTCAAGGTCAGACCTTGACATTTTTTCAATACATTAATCAATTATAAATTAATCACAATCAAAACTTCCAACATGGAACCTTACCTAATATTTATTCTCTGTGCCCAATTTCATACAAATCTATTCAAATCCTAGGATCGACGAGGTAGCATTGTTGCATAACGTTGCATTACAAAAACGTACAACAATGTTGTATGTTCGTGTATGATCAAACGCCGAATAAACAATATATTTATTGTTTGTAGCGTCATGTTGCTCTACAGCTGGCAACGTCACACACGTAGCGCACTGTTGACAAACTTCTTAAGAAACACTCGTTGCTCATTAGTAGTCGTTAGTTGCCTAGTGGATACGGATGTGATTGAGAAATAAACATATATCCCATACCCATCAAACTGTCGTATTTATAACAGTAGTAGTAAAATGTATCATGCTGCCTTTAGACACAAGGTTTATGAACACCTAAACAAACATCTAGAGCCTAAAAACAATTTACCTAAAACATTAATACGTAACTAAGTTATAGACCTCGTTATGTACCCACCTACTACCCTTCAGAACATCAGCTTTACAACTTACAAGTTACAAATATCATTAGGTAAACTTCACAGGAAACCGGCGGAAAGGAAACAAATATTCGTCGGTCGCATTCCTCTGAAATAGCTCGGAAACGTTACACTTTCTCACTTGGCAATATCTGCCTTTTAAATTTCAGTACAAATACCTCGGAAACGAGATGGAAGAGGTATACAGTGTTGCCATTCCCGTTTTGTGCATTACCCTTAAAACTGTCGAAAAGGATATTTTATATCTCTCTGTCAGATTGTATTAAGTGTTTATCTTCCTATATACCGACAGAACTTAAAACCAACTATTTGAAATAAATTTAAGCATTTTTATGCAAAATATATATTTAGCATCTACAATATTCAACATGAAAAATGCTTAAAAATTTAATTCAAATTGTATGGGTGGAGTAGTCAAAAATCAATGTTTAAAAATGATTGGAAAATCATTCATTGGTTCCGATAGTGCGTAAGTAAGAATGTCGGTAGATGCTGCACCGTCGCCTCAAAGACGGATATAAAAGAAGAAATTTGGATTGGTTAGGGCGAGGTCTGGTAGTTTAGTGGTCAAAGCATTGCCCCTGTAAAGCAAAGATCGAGGGTTCAAGCCCCACCTAGATCGATTCAATTTTTTCTATTTAAATCGATTAAAACCAACTATTTTGATAGAATTTAGGTACAACGGATTATAGAACTAAATTCGGTAGGTAATTTTTCTCATCTTTTCATTGGAGAAAATTGTTGCTTCCGGCTAAAATATTTCTATGGTGGCTCTGATACATTTATTTATTTATTTATTTATTTAATAATTCATTGCACAGATTGACAGAGTTGTACAGAGTAGTTGTTATAGGCAGTGGATACAGTTTCACCATAAATCACCAATAGGCATGCAATTTTGGTGGCTAAATTACAAATTAGAGCATTGTCACATCATTACAAATAGTCATTTCAAAATTCCTTCAATTTCAATTAACAATGTCAATAATATTAATAAGAACAATATAAAAAAGTTTAATTTTAGATTTTAATGTCTATGCATATTATAATGTCAAGATATAATTAATTTACTTTTACTTAGGTACTGTAATAACGAGAACTTGTGCTTTAGAATTCCTCAAATTTAGGGAGAATCATCCAGAGATGGGTACAAGGTCTATACATTTTTTTGGTATTTATTTACAACGCTCAACCTAAAACCAACTTGGATCATCAAATTAGCTGAAGGGACAACATACTTCAAATTCGCTCCAAGCAGTCTCGCTTCCCCTGAGACCCATATTTTACTATGTTCTCCCTACCTGGGGTCTGTCGTAAAGGGAATTAATGAAATCCTGACCCACGTTCAATAAAGTAAGGGGACTAACGATATAGCTTCTACTAATAACTTTTGCTAAAATAATCAATTTTCAGGCATTAGATAAAGTTACAATTATATTTTAACTTAACGGCCGCCATGATTTAACTTGTGAAGCATTCGGAATTGGAAATTGATTGTTGGAAGAACAGGGGCTTGATTCACTGTGAATGTTGGAAATATATCATTATGACGATTATTCTTTCTGATACAATTTTCAAATGCAGAGACAGACTCACACTTTTCCTCATGTACCTAATTGTTCACCTATCACCCATCAGTGGCAATATAACTTACACATATTAACTTCTTAATACCGCAGTGGCACCATGCGCCCTAATTAACTTAGTATTCACGCTTTGAAATTGGAGGTCTTTGTAAACTAGGTACTCCGAAATATTTTTGACGAATGTAAGAAATTCATTGTATAACAAACGAGCCCAGATCGACAGCTTGTCAGTCTAAAATCTCTAACAGATGAAGTTTGGTTTTCAACCATAAGGGTGATTGACACTTCTTTGAACTGAAAACATCTCTGAAGCTCAGCTTCAGTTTCAAGATGGGCACCTTCAATGTCAAGAGGTGAGATTGAATTGAATGCTCGATCGGACATTCATTGACTCACTTTTTGCAAATAGTTCGGCAGTAAACAAAGCTTACTTTATGAGATTTACTAGAACTCTTGAAGATAATAACTATATATTGTAGAAACAGGATATGCCTATAATGATATTCTTTTCTTCTTCCTGATCGTAGAGCAATTACCTACTATATATATACTGGCATACAGCATACATTTTTTTACTTAAACTAAAGCCATTAATCTTATTTCAATAAAATTGGACCAACATTTCGCAATAACAAGCTTCAACTTAATTAAGTTTAATAACGTACCAACTGTAAACAGATAAATAACGACCGAATTATTAGCTGGAGGGCTTCTGTCTTAATAAATTAAGGAACGAGAGTCAAAGTGCCTTAAAAACAATAAGGTGCCTACGGAAACGGAGGGATCATCATATCTAAATAAGGACCGACTTCGTCGATACAAGGGTATATAATTTACGTAATTTAAAATTTATAATTATTGGGTATATGGGTGTGCTCGGATGTAAAATATATACAACTCGATTAAACATGAGATTATACAGGGCAAATTAATCAACCCCAAACTTGTTGGAGTGTTTTCACATTCATCCAATATCCGATATTTGATATGGGTGACTGACGCCGATAGCCAACACCTTGTGCTGTTTCACATATATCCGATGAAATCGGCACGATACGGCCATTTGCTCGAAAGCACAGACTAGCTTGGGATGAAAAAATAGAAAAAAAAGTGCAAGCTATTTTTGACCTAATTGACATGACATGGTATCGAGTTTTTTTCTTCTTTATATTCATGATCAGCGTCATCAATTAAGGCGAAAAGCCACGTTACTAAGAAAATGTCATTAAGGTCGAAAATTCCTCGTAGTCGCAGTTTTAGTCTCTTTGTGATCTTATATTACGCCAAAATAGTGGTGTTGGGTCCGATAACTGCTATCGGGCCGGATAATGTGAAAGAGAGATACATATGTCATACATTTGACTTCCTCCGATATCGGATGTCGTATATCGGACATCGGACAATGTGAAAACGCTCTTAGTTTTGGGGCAACTTACGCTATCGGGTGGTTCCTTTTTATATGTTCATCCGTCTTATTGATAGAGCCAATAAGCACTAACATACCTAATTCAGTTTCATAGGCATCACTTGTCAGAATTGCACCTGTTTATTTATGGACGACACTCTGGCCCAAACTTTTCTTCCATGTGCATAATATCGTACTATGCATACAATAAAATAGAATATACATCTATCTATCCATCCACGACCTATATATCCCTAGCGCAATATCAGAGTTTAAATAAGTAGCTTCCTACGTAATTATTTTCATGTCACATAAATTGCGTTCCAAATTACAATCTCGTCAGTGGTCGCATCCCTATTTATATTTCCACAGCCCCAATTAAAAAACTCGTCACTTGCGTTATGGCCCTTTTGAATGTAACATGCAAATTCTTTACTAAGAGCTTTAAATTTCTCTTTAACATTACCTACTTGAGATAAAGAGCAAGAAGAAATAAAGTATTGAAATACATATAAATTAATTACAAAGCGATGTAGCATAATGCGGCAGTGAAAAGGAATTAATCTAAAAATGTTAATTATCATCGTAATAATGTATCCATGAAGAATATTGCTGCTATTTCGCTTGAATATAAATCTTTTGTTATACAAGCCTTTTGAAATCATTTATATCCTAGTCTGTGTTCCGGATCGTCAAAGCCCGCTTTTCCACTCAATCTCCTTCAATTAAGTACGCCTTTTGACGTCGAGTCACTGTTTTGAAAAAGGTGAACCGTTTCTGTTGTAGCTACCTAGGTCAATAAGCATTGCATTAACAATATGTTATAATAGCTGAAATTAAAAAATAACCATTTATACTTGCACTTGGTGGAATTTGTTGTAACACATATTGAGAATACACTTGCACTTCTATCACAATTGACGGAGAAGTACATATGTGTTCTCAATATTTGTTAATAATTTAAAAAAATACTTTAATATAAGTTTGATTGCTGGATGAGTACGCTTTCTTCTCGGAGTTGGGAGGTCCTATAAAACCGTATAACACAAACCAAAAGGAGGAAAACCCCGGCCCCTGGGTCCAAGGTATAGGCCATGGGATGTCGTGCGGTGTTCCACAGGGGTCGGTCCTGGGGCCGCTCCTGTGGAACATCGGTTACGACTGGGTGCTTCGCGGTGACTTCGCGTACGGGGCCACCGTCACGTGTTACGCGGATGACACGCTAGTGACGGTGAGCGGGGCTACGCACCGCGAAGCGACCCTGAGGGCCACGACCGCGGTTGCTCAGGTCGTCGACAGGATCCGGCGGCTGGGTCTCGAGGTGGCTCTGCACAAGTCCGAGGCCATGTTCTTTTATGGCCCTCGGCGCAGGCCAGGCCCGGGAGCCAGCCTAACAGTGGGAGGTACTCCCATCGACATCAAGCCCCGGTTGAAATACCTGGGGCTCGTGCTTGATGGTCGATGGGACTTCGGAGAGCATTTCCGAAGTCTGCGCCCCAAGTTGGTGCTCACGGCGAATGCCTTGGGCCGGTTGTTGCCCAACTTGAAGGGCCCAGAGTCCTCCTGCAGGAGACTCTACGCGGGTGTCGTGCGGTCCATGGCCCTATACGGGTGCCCCGTGTGGACGGACACCCTGGAGGCCAGATTCCTGCCTCTGCTCCGTACGGCGCAGAGCACGATGGCCTCCAGGGCCATCAGGGAATACCGCACGATATCCTTCGAAGCGGCGAGTCTCCTGGCCGGATCGCCACCGTGGATCCTGGAAGCGAGGGCCCTCTCGGCACTATATAAGTTCCGAAAGGAGGCGCGGGAGCGGAGATTCGATCCCGAGCCCGAGGATATTCGGGCCGAGAAATCCCGGCTCCACCAGGTCATGGTGGCCGAGTGGGAGCGACGACTTAGGCAACCACGCGCAGGGCACGCCGTCATTGCGGCGGTAAGGCCCATCATGGGGGAGTGGCTAGAGAGGCAACACGGTAGCCTCTCGTACCGTCAGACGCAGATTATTACCGGGCACGGTAGCTTCGGGCGGTATCTGCATCTGATGGGTATAGAGCCAACGCCCGAGTGCCATCACTGCGACGCGAGCGTGGACTCGGGGCTGCACACGCTCACCGAGTGCCCGGCGTTCGAGACGCCGAGGCGGGAGCTTGTGGCGGCCCTGGGGGTGAGAGTGCTCACTCTCTCCACCCTGCTCGCGGCGATGGTCCGCTGCGCGGATGCGTGGGCGGCCAGCGCCTCCTTCTGCGAGCAGGTCATGCTCGCGAAGGAGACAGCAGAGCGGGCGCGGCGCGATGAGCGAGAGAGGCTCGCTGACATCGCTGCACGCGCCCGAAGGCGGCTCGGGCGTCGGAGGGCGCAAACTGACCTCCGCCCCCCATGAGCGCGGGCCTGAGGGTGACGGGTGGAGCCGCCCGACACCCTAGCAGAAGCAGGCCACGGCGGCGGCGCGCATCGTAGGACGATGCGCGCCTCCCCACACCGGGGTTGAGTCGGGGACCGCGTGGTCCCCCCCTTCCCGAGGAGGGCCAGACCGAGAGGGATGGCCCTGGGTCAGCCGGGGTGCGAGGGATATGTCGCATGACAACCTCACCTTCGGCCTAGCACTACGACCCAGAGACGGCGTGCGGTTTAGTCGGTTCGAGTCCGACATAACCTCCCCCTCCGGCTTCGGAGGGGTGGGTATCCGTGGGGATTTCCCGCACGTAAAAAAAAAAAAAAAAAAAAAGGTATAGGCCATGGATGTTTCCTGGAACAATGCTAAGATCATAATGGTACTTTAAACTGTCCAACTATTACACTATTTATACTGTTGACCGATGGCACTTAGTGGGACTTGCCACAAATATTGATAATACCCCTTGTACTTTTCCACACTGTTGTCCACGTGTAACGAACAGAACTTACATGTTGCAAAATAAGTAATTCAACAAAATCCCGTAGTTCGTTAAAATTGTTTTAAATATTTGGCGATTCTATTTCTTTTTTCAGTCTAAAATTTACTGACTGAGTTTCAATATACTTATAGACCTTCTCGAAAATATAAAATATATACATTTAAATCTTGTACAAAACGCAGACAACTTTTTCTTTTCTTCCATCTTTTCTAGTTCCGCCAAAGCAATAAGTCTGGTAAGGAATTCTCAGTGCCAATTTAAATCTTTTTTGATATCTTATCATGCCGTTCTGAATGTAAAAAATATTTCTTTTCACTGTAAATAGTAATCTAAAATTAATGTCCACGTCGGTATTCCAGGCAATTTTAGACTGCGTATCAAATTCAACAGCTTGCAATATTCATATCAATTTCAGTCCATATCAAATATTACTAGTATTAGCCCATCGTTCCAAATGTTACCTAAATATTATAGTACGTTGCGCTATAAATATTTAAATGGATCCAATTATGAATCAAACTCTATTCTACATTGTTGCTAGTGGGTCGAAATTACAATTAAATTGGTCTTGAATACAAATCACGGAAAGATTTTAAATCAAGGAGAAAGAAAATTTTCAAGAACTTATTTCAAATTCTAATTACATGCCCTGAATCAAAGATAGACTGAATTTGAAACAAGGATTATGTTTCAGAACGTACTTCGTTTCTAATCAACCTTTTTATAATTACTTCCATTATAAATACGTTTATCTAAGATCAATCGAGAAAAGAAAGAAATATTTAATCCAGTTAGATCCAGAAACACAATACCACCAAGCTACGGTATCCTATTTCTAAGTCCTACAGAAGGGAACGAAACCATTATGAGTTCTGATTTCACGACATTTCATTATGTCTGTCAACAATTCAGTACATAAACAAACATTCAAATAATAATAATACTAAGCAGGCAGAGAATTATTTTTTTATTTCATCATGCATCAACTTTATGTGATAAAATAAAAACATTTAATTTTAACATTACAAGGACAATTAAATTAACAAAGATTGGTGTGAATATGATTTCACACATTGAATTCTAAAGATTTCCAGCTTGACCATTATTTAATTTTTATTGTATCAGTATTGGCTTTTGGAGAACGATAATGAAAAAAGAATGTAAAAAAGGATGAAGTGCGTAATGATGATAGGGAAAAGAGAATGAATTGATAACTTGATAAAGTTCGGCTAGGATCAATGGCGCTAAAAACACAAAGCGCCAATTCCGGATGAACTAAGAGTGGTGAAAGTGAATAATAAATTATTCACAGGGGAAAGTGGAAATAATAGCGTTATGCAGTAGTAAATTGATAGCGCGAATCATTTAACAAAAAATATTCAATTTTATCAAATATACAACATGCTTCAGCTAAAATAAGTGGTTCCTCGTTCGGCGAACAGTCCGGATTACACCCAATATCTGACGCTTATAGTTAAGCTATTGATCCGACAAAGTTGTTGAGCAACTCAGATTCATAAGGCCACAGGTAAGAAATAAGTCATAATTAATTTTCAAGCGAAATTTGGTTTACGTGTGAGTGATGATAATCTGACATACTCATAGTACCATTGTTTAATAGTACCATTGTTTATAATAATAAGTTTATGATGTCTTTCAATCTCTCTTTGGTGTTTCATTTCTCCCAACCTTTTTCATAACATTTTTGGATTTTAAAAGGAGGCGCGCGTTACATCGCACCTTCGTCGCGTCGAACAATCATTCGTCTCTTTTGAAACTAAACAATAGTTAATTATTATCTCGATTAGTTCCAATTGGTTCCAATAATTATAAAATCAAGAGGGCTTATATTCCACCCTAAATCGTAATGGTCAACTCTTATTAGGAATTTGACACCACTTAGTCCCAAATTTCAAATAGAACACTATAATTACTATAACTAGCGCAGATGGGTAATATTGGTTTATCAGAGGGTTTAACGGTAGCTAGATACACATTAAAGTAATTGGATGAACCTTGAGCGGAGTAATTGGAATCGTGTAAACAACACTACGCTCTGGCAATTTTGGAATAATGGCATGCATAAGTAGTAGGCAACCTTTATAATTACTGAAGTAGTAGGTCTCCATATTATACTTCTGGATTCAGGTGTTTATTAGGTGAGAAGTTTTAAGGTCGAAGTCGTTTGTTTTTAACACGAAAATGAAAATCAGAACGTACCTTATTGCCCCGAGGAGGGCCAGGCCGAGAGGGATGGCCCTGGGTCAGCAGGGATGCGAGGGATATGTCGAATGACAATCTCACCTTCGGACTAGCACCACGTCCCACTGACGGCGTGTGGTTTAGTCGGTTCAAGTCCGACTTATCCGTGGGGATTTCCTGTACGTAAAAAGAAAAGTACCTTATTGTCATATGTAATTATTTCTATGCCTACCTCGATTAATAACCTATCTTTTTGATACAAATTATAAGGATTTACTTAAACTAAAGTATTCAATTTAATTTCATCGCATTTGTCATTCTCTAGTAGACTAAGCGAAATACCTACTCATATCAATGTATTAACAATAGAGCTCAAGAATGCAAATCTTATAAAAAATTGGATAATTATATTCTATATTATAATAAAACTCTTCTATATTATATTCTATTCAATTATATCCGTACAGTCTTTCAGGAACAGTCAATAGGTACGAGATATTGAACGTTGACTTTTCGAAATATTTTTTTATTTTACAATCCTAGCGATAGCAGCTTTCCTATTTAGCTTTAATATATTTAATCACAATTCTTTCATCTTTTAATTCCATTTTAGGCAAGAGGCTCACGGAAAGCGATTTAATTAATACGAAGGACCAAAAATGAATGGTCGGCGTAGGGGTCCAATTAACTGGCTGATTTAATTAGATGTCGATGACATATACCTACCTGATGTAGTCATGTGTGTATTCTGTTGAAACGCTACTAATTTTGAACTCACCAATGCCAGCGTCCTTAATTAAGGAGTAAAGTGTCCTGATGCGTTGCTAACCGTTGCTGCCGTAAAGCATGAATACGAGCCTATTCGAGATTATTATGTACTAATGTGGGAGACAACATACTCCAAAATGTTCGGGTTAAAAAACGGTGAAGGTAACTACTATAACGTGAAAGTTTTATGCCGCCTGAACGGATATTTGAAATACTTACGCTACTTTGTCCAAAAGTCAATTCTGAAAACGGGATCTCTGTTCATGAAGTACTTCACTCTGTTTATTCAAGTATATTAGTAATTAAAATAACTAGAATCAGAATCCCCTTAAGAGGAACGACTCCTTGGAGGGAACAATTAAGCTAACTTGCTTGTGTTAGGAGTCTTCTGAGAAATCTGGCCGTAACGCTAATGATATTGTTACGAGCGTGGGGGTCGGTTTAAATAGAAAATGCGAGGACAACCGTTGAAGACAGATTTTATTCAGCTGCACTTAACTTACAGCAAAGCGCGTACAAATTCGATAACTCTTCCTTACACAATACACAGTCACTTGTATAATCGCACTGTATCGCTTCGCACACTTTATCGCAATGATCGCTTCGAATTCTAGTCGTAGACTAACTTGAGCAGCGGCTGTTAGCTCGCCTTTTATATAAGGCGCGGCCGAGTAGCGAAAGATCGAGAAAAGACAGGAACTTTCTGGGAGGTTCTATTAGGTCTTGTGTCTCTTTCTATTCGTTCCATTCCTTCTAGAACAGTGACGTCAAGGCATGCTGTCTCTTTCTAGCCTGACGTCTCGTTCTATTCATTCCATTCCTTCTAGAACAGTGACGTCAAGGCATGCTGTCTCTTTCTATAGTGCCGTCTCGCTCACTCCTATGGAAATTTGGCCATATATTGAAGTGGCCAAGCGCCGGGCGTAGCACTACCCCCTTCTTAGACATGCTCGTCCCGAGCATTATCAGGTCCGTAGTATCTCGCCAGTCGGTCAACATGTACAACCTTCAAGGGGCTTCGCTGGTTGCGTTGTATCCGGTATGTAACGTCATTGATCCTGGTGACAACTTTATACGGCCCTTCCCAGGTTGGAGACAACTTCGGAGATTTGCCTTTGCGACGCATCGGATTGTGTAGCCATACCAACGAGCCTTCGTCGAACCCGGCTTGATGAGAGTTGCGGTCGTATCGGGTTTTCATTCTGTCGCTTGCCTGGAGCCCAGATTCACGGACGTGGGTGTGAACGTCATTTAGTCTATCGCGCAATGCACTAGCATATTCCGTGATTTCTTGCGGTGAATCTGGAGGACGTCCAGTCAGTAGATCTGCCGGTAGTCTCAGTTCTCTGCCAAAGTTTGCACACGCAGGCGTCACCGTTGTGTTTTCATGTATCGCTGTTCTATAAGACAACAAGAACAAAGGAATATGACTATCCCAGTCCTTCTGGTGGCTCTCAACAACCTTAGCCAAATGCCTTTCCAAGGTTTGGTTAAATCTTTCAACCATTCCGTCAGACTGCGGATGATATGGGGTGGTCCTGGTTTTATGAATACCCATTATCCTACAGGTTTCTTGAAATACCTGTGATTCAAAATTCCTTCCCTGGTCACTGTGTATTTCCAGAGGAACTCCATATCGGCAAAACACATGGTATGGCAAAAGCCTCCGGCCATTTAGTAAAGTAGTCCATTACTACTAGGATGTATTTGTTTCCAGACTCCGATGCAGGAAATGGCCCTGCAACATCTAATGCAATCCTTTCCCAAGGCGCATGTTAATGCTGTTTTGGCTTGCTCCTTATCCCAACCGTTCGCCTTTGCCACAGACTCGAACTGCAGTTTGTATGCAGTCCACGAGGAGGTCCCATCAAATGGCGGTACTTTGAACTTTCCGACAGCCTGTGCAGATGAAATGGTTACAGAGCCAGCTGTTCCGCAAGCTATTTTCGTCTCCAATTTTTTTACTTTTTGAGCCACAGACTGCAGCCGCTCCTCATAACTCTCAAATTTCGTGTCGATGCTTCCTAATTTTTCGTCGTGGCTTTCTAATTTTACGTCGTGGCAGTCGAGCTTGTCTTGCACTGAATGAATTTCTCTTTGCCATTCGGCTTTAGACCCTTTCAAGAAGGCAAATAGATCTTCTTGTTGTTCCCGGAGCTGAACCTTTAGTTGCAAGGCCTGCTCTTCCTGGCGACGGGCCTGCTCTTCCTGGCGACGGGCCTGCTCTTCCTGGCGACGGGCCTGCTCTTCCTGGCGTCGGGCCTGCTCAGCCTGGTGGCGGGCCTGCTCTGCCTGGTGACGGGCCTGCTCTTCCTGGCGACGGATCAGCTCCTCCTGTTGTTGCTGGAGCTGTACCTTCAGTTGCAGAGTCTGCTCTTCCTGGCGACGGGCCTGCTCTGCCTGGTGACGGGCTTGCTCCTTCAATAAGGTCATAATCGCGCTCAGGTTAATTTCCGATGATGATCTTGAAGCACCCGTCGACGTACTGAAAAGACAGGTACGTTCTGAAAAAGACAGGAACTTTCTGGGAGGTTCTATTAGGTCTTGTGTCTCTTTCTATTCGTTCCATTCCTTCTAGAACAGTGACGTCAAGGCATGCTGTCTCTTTCTAGCCTGACGTCTCGTTCTATTCATTCCATTCCTTCTAGAACAGTGACGTCAAGGCATGCTGTCTCTTTCTATAGTGCCGTCTCGCTCACTCCTATGGAAATTTGGCCATATATTGAAGTGGCCAAGCGCCGGGCGTAGCAATATGAACAGTCACGTCAGTAACGATATAATAAGAATTCGAAAATCTGTCGATCGACCGACTCCTTAACCACTCTTGTTTTTGATACCTGTAATAATAAAATTTCATTCCTATTCATTCAAAAACAGCATGCAAACACGGTTAGTATTTATTATAAAAAAAGATAATGGGGCAAATATTCAATGATCGCAATTCATAACGCTAGCTTTTTATGCCTCAAGCTTGAGTCTTTTCTATTCTCTAGAGAGCTTTTAGCAAACATTGTAATAGTTGCATCGCATTTATCTTTGTTGGATTAATGTTTCTGCTGCGTTGGTTATTCTAAAAATACGCGACGTCATTACCCTTGGGTATCGTGAAGCGTAATTAACTATCTTAGGTATTTTCTCAGGACATTTTCTTGAATTTCGAGATGCTACCACTCAGCTGACTCAGCTGTGTGATAAGATGTGGTTAAGAGTGTAAAGAGCCCACTAATATCTTTCAGTTCCAAGCCAACCTCGTATTCAGCATAAATGGGCCGGATCAATCAGAAAAGTAGTAATACTTTCTAAATTGATTCTTTCCTGATTACAATCATTAAGCGTGGTAGGATTAGCACGTATAAGCCGGATCAATCAGGGAAGTAGTGGTTTAGAAGAGATAGGTGTATAAGATTCATTATCTAGAACTGCAACAATAATTCCTTGTCACATCGATAATTAAATACAACAATACTACAATACAAAATATAGTTATTTTACTAACAATATTCAAGGAATTCCACTGTAAAATATCTCTCTTAAAATAAACTAAACCCAAACTTGTGTACACACAATACATAGCATGATATATTCAAATATACCTACACACACCGTGATATATCCGTCTCAGTAACTTCATTACACTCGCATAGATGTAGCTTGCGGTCATGGAATGAAGTCACCCTCCTATTACAATGGAAAGGGACGGATCCCTTTCTATACGTCATACAAACACTAACTTTGATAGTACTGTGTCCCTTAACATAGTATAATACATATTATACATAATATATACCTAACTGGTGGACCCAGCAGACGTGATCCTGTCCGGTAAAACAAAGCACATACAGACAAAAGCGCCGTCCAATAGTATCTATTTTTAAACCAACCAGGAAACCATCGAAATTAATTAATCAATTCAATCCAAATTGATTCAGCCGTTTAGGAAGAGTTAGATGACAAACGCACGTAGGCATCGATTTATATAGTAAAAAAATACAATAAAGCTATAACCCGTGCATCGTGTTTAAATAAAACCGTTCCAGAGTATGTTCATTCCTGATAACATCATAATTATTGAATTCGATTCAATATGAAAGAAAGAAGTAAGGTAGAAAGAAGGATTGAAAACCCCTGATTTCGGTTTTAATTTGTATTTTAATACTAAATTATTCGATTAAGAGTTACTAGAGCACTTTGATTAGATCCCTTAACATTGATTACTGCATCGATTTAATAAGGTTATTGAAGCAACAAAAATAGCTCACAAGACCTTCGAAATGCTCACAAAATAGCTTTCAGGCAATTCTCTTTTATTTAGATGAGTGATATTTAAGCAAAATGTTATCAGGTTCACCTTCGAAGGTAATATCGCGATCATACCCGGGAAAATAATAATAAAGTGAGTACATTCACTGTGAATTATTGTCACTGTTAAGTATAATATTTAGGGCGCACTATGAACCTTCCCCAATGCCCAACCAAACTGTACATAAATGTAAAGTTTATGACCCTTATTTTTTATGCGATATAATGGTGGCAAAGTAAATGCTTCTTTTTTATCACCGCATTTATGTGATCACAAATTCAGCGATAAAATATCCTTACGACTTATATGTATATTATTAAAATGCTGAAAGGACAAAAATTAAACGCTATTGCAGAATGGGTAAAATTACGAAATACAGCACTTAAAAGAATAGTATAATATTATGAAAAAGTGAAAAAGTAGTAAAGTAAATTTATCAATATAATTTAATTTAAGTAACATAATAAATAATGTTTATTTATTATTAAAAAAATCCATCGATCAATAAAACTTCATAATAAATTATAAATATTGTAGTTGTTAAGTTTAAAATATTTATGTCTTTTCTCCTTATAAAATGGTCGTCTCTGTGAATTGAAATGAAATGAAATGAAATGTTATTTATTCAAGTAACTGACACTCATTTTGTTAGTAACAATTTTTGCTTATTTCTATGTTAGTATGTCGTACAGGAATTTCTTAACAATTTATAAATATTATTATCGTTAATTTATTTCCAAACAAATATTATTATTATGTAAATGGTTATCACTGTCAAATCATAATTGGGTATATTTCTTTCTGTTTATTTGCAATGGACGCAAAGTTTTTTTATTATTCTATATATCTAATTTTGGTATTTTAGAATTATTTAAATAAAAAAATATAAAAACAATAAGTACATAATATATACAAACCAGCAGGTTCAGGCGTCAAAGAATTCCTCACCATCGATGTCAACTGGGAGGGTGGCCAGAAGGCTGGCAGCATTGCCACGTTGAATGGCAATACTGATCCTTTGCGCAAGGAATAAACCAGCCCTCTGGTCACGGGTAGCGTCTATTAACCGTTTGGAAATATCTTTAAATAATAGACGGGCACTTGGACCCCATGATCCCAGCGTCTCGACCCCAAACGGCTCAAATATGTAATTATCACTTAAACTACGATATTTGCGCCGTTTGAGGGTCTCTGCCGAAGCAGC
Organism: Eilema caniola; assembly: GCA_949126895.1. Classification (NCBI taxonomy): domain Eukaryota; kingdom Metazoa; phylum Arthropoda; class Insecta; order Lepidoptera; family Erebidae; genus Eilema; species Eilema caniola. The sequence continues at coordinate 10,073,705 of OX421479.1, read as the reverse complement.
AGCAGCGCAGGCACAGTCCCCAGTCCCTGGAAGATGTGAAGGCGCAAGGGTGTCAGCACATGTTGCATCCCACACCAAATGCCTTCCCATCTTCCAAGGCACCAAAGACATTCCATCCGGCCTCTTGCCATCATCGCGCACCAGACCAGCAGGTTCTAAAACGGCTGGAACCCCGGCGGTGACAAGAGCCCGACGGATTATGTCATTGATGTACGCGTGCCGTGAAAGCCGTCCCGCGCTCCTACTGCATGAGAGACCATGGTGTCCAAGGCTACCAACTTCTTCTCCACAGCGACATCGATGCGGAGAAACGCAAGGAGCACCTAAACGAAGGCAAGCAGCGATACGGAAGGTGTTATCGTCCAACATGGTACCTATGTTGGGCGATGGTAGGGCCTGCAGCCAAACACCGGATTCCCATTCCCCCACAGCCAAAAGGCGAGCACGCTCCGCAACATTGGAAGACGTAGAAAGGAGATGTTTTCTTACCATGTTGCAGAGCGGCACGTCCCATTGTCTCTGGGAAGATGGGTTGGCTGGCAAATCAGCGTTTGGGCAAAACATTTTCCAAGCTCTTAAAGCTTCGGCCTTGCCTGGCACTTCTGAAATAGTTAGGCTAGGGGTTAGGATTTTTCTAACTAAATCATCCGTGCCATGCACCGAAGATAAAAAAGCTGGTAGACTTACGTCGGTAATTTTGCGAACGCCGAGCCCGCCTAGACGAACAGGCATGGATGCCTGAAGCCAGACTCGGTCGTTCATATCCACATTTAGAATTTTGCAAAGTGTGTTTTGAATCACACTATCCATTTTACCTAAAAGAGCCAAATACTTAAAAAGTTGAGTTGAACGGAGAACATGTGTAAATTTAGGGACAAAAAGACAATACCGAATTATTGTGAAAGCAGAATGGATGTTAATTTGTTGCAACCGGTCCGAAACTTCATAGAAATTTTGAATTTTTTCTTCTACGAAAGAGTCATATGCTTCCTCTAAGATTGGGGACCCAAGAAGACGGAGAGAAGTTTTTTGAACAATTTTTAAATTTGGGGCCAAAACATTGAATTTTGATAGTGTCGAAATGCTGTCAATATTATCATCAAGATAAATTTCACATTTAGTTGGATTCAATTGTAAACCAATGGATCTAAATTCATCTTTTAGAAAAGCCAAGTCATTTATAACTGTATTAACGTCTCCTCCTAAGGTCCCGTCATCTAGATACCATATGTTAAATTTAGAATTTAGCTGCCGAATTATAGGGTGTATAGCGAGGCTGAAAAGGAGTGGCCCAAGAGGGTCACCTTGTTGACATCCCACCGATGATTCTAAAACGCTATCCTTGTATAGTAATTTTGAGGGGTACCTATAGCATTGCCAGAGAAATTTATAAATTTTGGGGGTTTCCAATTTCGCTTGTGTCAACAATGTGTCCCTATTCACTGAATTAAAGGCATTCTTCAAATCAACCTTAAGAATGACTTCCCCTCCACTGCAGCCAAGGTACGTTGACAGGGCATGTACGGCAGCCTCGCAGCCCCCTTTGGAGCCAAAGCCAAGTTGCAGGGGCTGCAGTTGGTTAGTAGATATTTCATTGTAAGCTTTACAGCATAATTTGGCTGCCATACGCCTGTATGTGCACCCTACAGCAATGGGGCGAATACCACCATCTTTCTTACGCAATGCGCATAGGTTCGCGCCATAAAGAAGGTCAACGATGGCATCGCACACATTGCCGGATAACATAAGGTTTATTAAGGCTGTTAGTTCCTTCAAAAGTGCATCGCCAGCTTCCCCAGGACATAGTAAATCCTTGAGGTGTTGCGGGGTTAAACCATCTAGGCCGCCAGCAGATCCGCTCTTGAAGGAACCAACAGCAGCTAGAACGTCCTTGGCTGAAACAGAGAGAAAATCATCATCTTTATTTGGAGGGTCGGGGAAGGAAAGGTCGGCTGAAGGTGCTGGATGCTTGCTCTTCAGTTCCGCAAGAGTATCTGGAGAGTAAGCAGCCACCACATCGCTACTAAATAAAAGTCTTGATGCTCCCCTTATGTCACCTTCCCTTAATTTGGATTCTACATAATGATAAACTGAATTTTTCCGGAAGTTCGCGAATTTAGGGTCAAAAATATGGGTTGAGAGGCAATTTTCTTTAATTTGTAATGCCAGAGTTTTCTTAGAAGTCGAGACGTGTGATATATGCAGAATCCTATAAGGGAAAGTGAGAAGCTGTTCCCAAGCTCTTGGAGAGTTCTCCCGGACTACTTGAGAAATGCATGAAGCTAGATTATGTGCGACGGATGGTCTGGCACCACGGGGAACTCTCTTTAAAATCGGAACTGAATTTTTAAATTTACTGAGAGTTTGCCAAAAAGGAATTTGGGAGGTGGTGTGTGATTGTGATGCGTGGGATTGGTTCGAAAGTACATTTTGGGATTTGTGTACTTTTCCCAAATGTACATTCAAACCCCGCTTACCTTTAAAGAAGCGAACTTGGGTACAGTGGGGGCACCGAACGAGGGTGGTAGGTTGATTTGAAGACAAATCCGTATCACTACGAGTATCACTGCAGTCTTGCATAAAAAAAATTAACTTAAACTATAAACACACAAACAACACTTAAACTAAACTATATTTACAAATATTAATAGAAAATAAATCACAAGTAAAAGTCAAAAGCACTGAAAGTCAAAACCGTCGCATCTCGCACCATGGCAACGGCGCGGGGCGGCGCGGCGGCGCACTTTTCATGAAGCGCAGCGCCTCCCATGGTGATTTTTGACCCATCTGGGCCCAAAAAAACGGCCGAGCGAATAGCGGCTCATTTGAAAACTGGGGCGCTAGTTTGCTTTAGTGTGCTTGAGCTAACACCAACACGCAACGTAATTATGCCCTGTGTGTTTATATTTTAATAATAATAATAAAACGTCAATATTATTAATTTATATGTATAATATTATATCAATAATAATATTATAGTTATGAATTTATTTATTATTTAATTTATTTAATGTATTGATATGACGTTTCTTGACAGATGATATATAAGTATTATTAATTTTGGTATTATTCTTGGACATCAGATACAAATATTTGTTTTTTTATCTACTCACTTATAGTACTATTAAAAATTATTATTTTTATTTTATTTTTACAAAAGAAAGTTGAAGCATTCATGACAGTTACCATTTACTCGTTAGAGCAGAAAAATACAATTCAACTCCCGATTTTCCTCTTGTAAAAAATGTTCTCGCGTCCGATCTTTGTGAAGTCATTAAGAAAAGATGAAAAACGATTGCTAAGCTTGGGCATGAAAAAATTTTTGCCCGACTAAAATGTTTTTGTATTCAGCACGTCACGTGTGAATGCTTTATGAAATTCATCTTTTTGTAATTTCAAACACAAACACTTCAATTACAAAAAGAATGTGCAGATAGTAATAAAATAATGATGAGTATTGTGGTCGATAATTTTTTCTAATTCATTTTTTTGACTGGCAGTCACACACTGGCAAATAGGAATAAAGAAAAAATGGTATAAAATATGTACTATTAAAAAACCTTCCAATGCCTGATGGGCATTGAATCAAATAAGTCCTAGAATGCAGACCACAAATCGATTAATGAAAGATGAACCTTATCATGGTTAGTGGCCTGACGTCATACAATTTTATAACCTGAATACACGGACGGTATCTATGCTAGTAGCTATTCAATAGAGGACAAAAGAACTAGTAAGTTAACTTATTTTCTTGGTTCTTTTTTTTATTGTTTTTCGTCGCTATAGATAATTGGGTATCAGCCGCCGTATGATAACCACTATCATAGACCAACTCCTTCCCGCTGTTGCACATATCATCAAGTTTTCCCTTGACTCTGGTGAATTCCCCGACTTGTGGCGTAAAGCCTATGTACGTCCGCTTCCTAAAATCTGTAATCCCTCGCTTTCTAATCACTTTCATCCTATTTCCATCCTCCCTTTCCTTTCCAAGGTGCTAGAGGCCTGCTATCCAACTATCTGCAACACAATGGGACACAGTACCACAACCACACTTAACTACACATAAGTGACGGCATGCAGAGGATTTTGTCACAGTGCTAGTGTTGGTGGATTTTTCTAATGCATTCAATTGTGTGAATCATGACATACTTTTAGCAATACTGGTCCATCTCGGGATCTCAGCCGACGAGCTGGAGTGGTTCACTTTATATCTTCGTGGACGTCAGCAGTCGGCTTGCACGGACGAGATTTCATCGGACTGGCGCAATCTTGACTCTGGCGTTCCGCAAGGCGGTATTCTTTCTCCTCTTTTATTCTCTACATTCATTAACCTCATTACCGATGACCTGCAGGTATACAGCCAAGCCCGTGTGGCCAAAACCTTTCAGAGGCCGTTGACAGGGTTAATGCCGATTTACGGTCAATTAGCAGCTGGTGTGACAAGGTCGGTCTTTCTGTCAACCCCGATAAATCCAGGGTTTCTTAATTGGCAGTAACTATATGATAAATTGGGTAGACCATAGAGCTCTGCCAACAATAACCTTCAACGGTAGAGTGATTCCTCCCATGACAAGTGTTAAAAACCTAGGATTAGATATTACCTCCACCCTGAACTGGCAAGCTCAAGTTACAAAGGTCTGTCAGAGGGTAACAGGGATGCTGTTTAATCTTTATCACCTCAAAAACTTTCTACCAGCCAAAACCAAGGCAGTGCTACCTCGACCTGAATGCAGATCTGCTCAATAAGCTCGATCGCCTTCTCAACAATTGCATTTGATTCACCTCCAACCTTAGTTAGAAACCCCACCTTAGTTAGTAAGTCGACTAGAGTGGCGAGTAGATGGGCAAGTTTTATTCTTCTATTGATCTTGATACAAGACAAATGTACATTGTATATAGTATTTAGCCTTAAGAAATCACTCTTTGTATACTCACATCTCGAAAATGCTGCAATGGAGTTTGTTGCTGATTTATTTGTGTTGTCCACTAGCGCCTAGGAAGCGGTAGTAAACTTAGTTTTAAGCGGAATCGTCCCAGGTTCTCGAATCGATCGTTCGCGAATTACGTTGCACAATTTTGAAAAATAAAGAACTTGAATTTGATGTAGGAAGTCCAGTAGAGAGGCTATTAGAAAAGGGAGGCGGAGGCAGGAGAGGCGAGTACAGAGTCAGAGTTGAGTAGAGTCGAGTGGAGTGGAACAGGGATCATTAGATAATCGTGTAGAGGGGCAAGTAGAAAGTCGAGTAAAGAGTCAAGTAGACAGGCGAGTAGAGTATCTATTAAGCTCTCAATGCTCGACTATGCGATAAAATTTACAGCACTACGCGATAAGCGACATCCACGCGGGCGGAGCCGCGGGCATCAGCTAGTAACTTATATTCGTATTGTGAAAAGTGGATAAAATTGTGCATCAATATTATAGAAACCGACATTGCAAACCTATCTGAATGTCATGTCTTTGCATACAATACCTACTTAAGTTACCTATTAACTTTTGCTCTTAGAACCCGCGATCTTTGCCTTACAGGAGTAATGCCTGGCCCTCGATTCTGCTAAAGCAAAATCAACTGTCACACCACAGACACAGCCATAAATGGCATTAAATTTTAGACTTTATTGCTATAAGCTTAAAGTCCAAAATTAAATGAAGAGTGTCAAATTTCACTTTTTCATTCACTCTACATAAAGCCATTTAATATTAGACTTTAACAACATGAACTTAAAGTTTAAAATTAAATGGGTAATTCTTACAGTGACTGATGACAATGGTTTTACTTTAGTAGAATCGAGGCCCTGACTACTAAGCTACCAGACCTCGCCCGAACCAATCCAAATTTCTCCTTTATATGTCTTTAAGGCGACAGTGGAGCGTCAACCGATATTCTTACGCGCTATCGGAACCGATGAATGATTTTTCAATCATTTTTTAACACGGAACACGATAGTTAGCGCGATATTGCGCGCGGCGATGAGAACGAACGAATGTTTTGATTAACATTTTCAGACGTTCGAAATAAAAAATTCTTACCAAAAAAAATATTACTAAAATAATTATGATAAACGATGAATATGACAACAAAGCGTTACCGGAAAACAGAGATTAATACTAAAAAAATTATGCAATGCAATATGGATCCATTTTTTATTGTAGTGACTTTCAAGTTTTAAACATTTAGTTTGTTAAAAGTAGTTCCAAAGAAATATTTCATTGTCCTTTTAAAGAAATATTTTTCAGCTATATTTTAAAAGACCCTCTCTGAGTTCGGTACTTAAAGCTATGAATAAACGAAATCCCTGGCTTATTGTTCTTGACAGGATTTCAAGCAAAACTTCAACAGATCAAAGCTTTTCGTTCATCTGACAAAAAAGAAAGACCCATCCAGATTATTTCCAGTGCGAATGACGCGACGCGACGGCGGACAGACATATAGATAGCTATCCCCGCTATTCCGGAAAGCCCCCTTTGCGCCATCCGATCGTTCTACGGTTTCCACAGATCTTAGCTCCCTAATCCCAGCCTAATTTACTTTTAAGGTGTTTCTTCTAGACTGACGATAACTTATTCAGGATTACGTCCCTGAAGAGGACAAATCGTATTAAGTGATGAATGTTTTTGCTAGCACGACTTTATGATTCATAAATAATAGTTTGTTTAACGCTTTGGTTTTTATGTAACAGTAAGTCTATAATATGCTTTTTATCTTCTTATTAACTAGATCATATAGTCGGCAGCACGAGTGAAACTCCCCTGGGCCTCGATTCTACTAAAAAACCATTGTCATACCACAGACACTGCAAAAATTACCCATTTAATTTTAAACTTAAAAGTTATGATCGTAAAGTCTAATATTAAATGTCTTTTTGTAGAGTGAATGAAAAGTGAATTGTGACACTCTTCATTTAATTTTGGACTTTAGATTGTAGTTTTAAAGCCTAAAATTTAATGCCATTTATTGCAGTGTCTGTGGTATGACAGTTGATTTGGCTTTAGCAGAATCGAGGGCCTGGTGTTGCACACGTCCGTAGGCCACGGTAACCCTTTTCCATCTGGCGGGTCATATGCTTATCTGCCACGCCAACATTACTCTGTACGCTGCCCCGAGACATTTCGCTATTTTATCTTTCAAGAACTCCAATAGTAAACAGCATTAGATTTTTGATGGTACCGGTACCGTATTCATTTCTTATTCAAAAGACTACATTCAGTAGTACTGGGGCCATACTTGTATCATACTACCTTATCGTCTCATAATTATATAACTGTTTGGGAATTTTCGCGATAAATTATGGAACTTCCCGAACAGTTATATTATGGAAGTCCCGAACAGTTAAATAATTATGGGTTCACACCGCGATAGTTTAAAAATAACATTACCTTCTCATCTACTGGGCTGTTAGCACAACATTATGGCATTGTAAAGTGGCAAATGTAAAATTATGGCCGCAAATCGTGGCTACACGTAAGGCATTGTTGAACTTATGGCGGTAATCATTGGCATATCACGGTAGTGTAGCCGTAGCCTAACTTAAGCCGTTTTATTGTAATCTCTTGAACGAATCCAAATCATTTATTTGCCCAACATTGTTTCATTGGTTTCACGTCCATTCATTCTATCATCGCACCATTCGCCATAGGCAGGGAATTCATCCTCACACGTTGCGACTGGAAATGGTGCGCATCATGCGTTTTGAAAGGAACTTCATCCCACGCACGCTCAGGTTTTGGAAGGAACTTCCTGCCGTGTATAAAAAAAAACGTCCATAGTGGGAGGTTCTTGCAAAATAATTATCGAAAATATTTGTTGAAAATGACGATTGCTATAGCTAAAAGCTACTTTGCAACACAACACACTACAGAATTTCGATACCGCCTGTGGATTGCGGACCTCAGTTAGCAGTGCACTCAAAAAATGCTGTCGGGATATTCACACCACTGCAAAGTGGTTTTCTCGTCACAATAAATATCATAAAGTAGTTAGCCGTTTCATAGTAAGACTGAAAAACCGACCCCATCTAAGTTGGATAGAAGCGTGTGCGAATTTCACATGTATGAAACAAAAGTATTCATATTCAGAATGTTGGTATTCGTTTAAGCCATAAAAGAAAATCGTAAAATTTATATTCGGATTCGAATTCAATAAGTCGTGGGTCGTGAGATGAGACACATGCGTTATTATCAGATCACAAATTTGTGTCTCATAAAAGATTGATATTGGATGGGTGTAGGTACTTTCTGTTTCACAATTTGTTTTTTGTGACCTGATTACACAGAGCGCTGGATTTATGAAACTGAACTTATTGAAAAGTATTTAACAAACTGGTAAGTACAGTTGCATTAACAACAACGGAGATACGGTTGCATTTTTCATTTATGCAGGTAAATTACCTTTTCATTTCACTTGTTCATAATATATGGATCTAATCACAAATTAGGCACATAATGAAAAATATTTTCAAACTGTGGTTTTAGGATTGTTGTTAAATCACGAGTAGCATAATGACTTTTTTATTAATTTTATGGGTTGAGTTGCATTATTCTTAGAAAAAAATAGATACAAAAAGATCGTGTTCAATAGAACAAATAAATTAATATACCTACCTATTGCTTGTTCATTTCATGCAACTTCGTATTTAAATAGAAAATTTCATCTTGTACATGTATAATAAACAAAACTTTTACTCAAATACAACTTTTGTTTTCTCTCTGTTTAAAACTTTAAGTAAATTCACCATTTTGTACACATAGAACAAAAAAGGAGCCACATTCTTTTAGTCTGTGGCCAGTGTTTTCTTTTTTATTATTCCCGCCAGTCCGCCAGTAGTTTACAGGTGAAATTATAGTTATTTATTTGTTTAAATATCTTCAAGTATGTACTAGTTATGAAGAAAACGATTAATGTACCTCGTACACCAACCGACATATACACATATACTGTACAACGTCCAATATATGATGTGATTGATGTGAAGTCCCTAACTATCTATTTTAATATTATATTATTCACAAGTGAAATGAAAACCTTTGTTCGGTAATAACTAACTTTACACACTAAACTTGTACCATAATCTACTTTTACCTGCTGAAGGAGATATCCTTGGGCGACTGTGGTCTGTAAGGACTGTAAGTACATAAAACAAACATCACCTACATAAAATATTGTCAGTATATGCCTACTACCCAACTTTATTACAAGTGGAATAAGCAAAACAGAATATTTATAGCTTATACCATCAAGATTGAGTAGAACGTTAATAACAATGATTTATTTTATTGTTCAATACATTAGGGATATTGAAAGTGATGCATGAGCTCCCAGGTCACCTTGGCCTCGGATGCGATTAGGAAAATGCGTCTCCATGAGGATTATGATGATGATGACATTTGAGATATTCTCATTCAAAGTTAATGTTCACTGGAGAGTTTTTGTGCTGACAGTGGAAAGACCTAAGGCTTGATGGTGGCCAACGGGAATAATCCGTCTTGGCGTGACCTAATTTTAAGTTATAAAGTTTATATTTTTCTTAATTAGATTGATATTTTTACCAATATCTATATACCAACCGTTTTAAAACGAAATAAGCGGGTTATTTCGGTTTTAAACGGGTTATTTCGTTTTAAATGGCTTGGTTTAAAGCCGGCATTACATCTCATCTCATCATCAGACATTACGAGTCTCATCGTCTGACAGTTTTTATTTATATCTAAGTTTAGTTTAAATTCATTTAACGTTTAGTTTTAGCGTAAGTAGTTGAACATTATGTTTTATCAACAGTCTGGGCAAGCAGATATTATGTTTCGATGTAGGTAGGTAAGTAATGCAAATTAAATATGCTTAAAATGATTGCCTAACTAACGTATATTGCAAGAACTAACTTACATTGAAATAAAACCACTTACGGATTCTAAGCGATTTATTTGTTATTAAGTATTTACTTTTAGATTGATGTTTTGACCACTTTTCAGCAACCATGTTCGCGGTTTGACTAAGAATGGTAGTTGTCATATTGTTTGAAGTGTAAGTTATCTCAAAGTACCCGAATCATGATAAATTGTTGGTGTTACTATTTACGCAGAATGAGCTCACTGTATCGTGAAGTCTAACTGTATTTTGCTGTTTACTAGATTTGATTAAGTGGATGACTGGATCCCAGACTGCTGGTACGCTCAACCATCTTCCCTATTAAAATTTAGGTATTTTTTAATTAAAATACTCTGGCGGATCATTCTTCGATATATTTATGCTGTTTAGGGAGTATCTGTGGTTTATTAAACCTTAAGTAATGGTTGGTAGTAGTTGGAAGTATGTAACTGAGGTGCGGTAGTTTGAGCTTGTTGCCTTGCAGTACTTGCTTGATATGCAGAAGTTCAGTGTTCAGGTAAGTAAGTAAGTATTTATTTCATTATCCAATAATTTCTTACAAGTATAAATCTGAGACGGCTCCATTAAGTTATCTAGATACTTGTGTTGGAGCTGTCTCGCATCTGTTCTAAATTCGTCATTGCATTACAATTTTTTTTTTTATTAAACTATGTACGTGCTAATCTTAAGCTAAATACATGCATGTGTGTATATGTGCGTGTGCGTGTGCATGTGTTTGTGTGTGCCTATGCGCGCCGTTCTGATTTTAATGCTCCTATGTACCCCCAACCAGCCTAGCTAAGTCTTACCAGGATAAGTTCGACCTCGCCATATGTCTGAGCATTTAGCCATTAGGTCAGGGTCTTCTTGCATCTATATAGGAGCATAGAATATATACATAGCTTCCCGTTTAATTTGTTATATATATAAGCCGATGGAGTTTGGAATTAACGTGTAGCAAATTCTGTGCGTACCCTGGCAGAGTGAGCCACTATGTCTTTCCGCCTCTTGTCTTGGTTTGCCCTAACAAAGGGCAAAGACTTAAGAAAGCATAGGCATATGCTCAAGCCGTACAGTTTCCTCACCGTTAAGAGCAGGTGTTTCTTGTCATTCAGTCATGGCAGGTTCTCTGAAAACGTCGGTCTAAAAGTACCTAAATGATACAGAATACCTTTCCTTCATACACAAAGATAGAATTTGAACCGAATTTATTTAAACAGAATCTAAAATAAATAACGTTTTACAGCAGAAAGGACCGAGGTGATTGGAGCGTGTGTCGCTCACGAGCATCGCCTTGCTACCTTACGAGTATTTGCCGAGTCAGCGTCGGGCAATATCGTAGATAATACGTTGGTAGGTATTGCATGAAGCTGCACGTGTCCCTATAGTCTGTGTTATTTCTTTTTTTTATTCTACTTAGGGGGCAAATAGCAAACAGCCCACCTGTTGGAAAGTGGTTACCGTGGCCTGTGGACGTATGCAACACCAGAGGCTTGACCAGCATTATACTCGTGCTGCCGACCCAATTTGAATAATTGCCTTAGTAGGCAGGTACTAGTAAGGCAATCATAAAGTACCTAAAACGGTTCCTCATTCTTTTAGAAAAGATCATAAAACTGATATCCAAACAATTTTTTAAGGACGAATGCTGACCAAAGGACGTTAGTACTATTAATTATTCTGTGCCAAAGGGCAATCTTAGAAACTGTACCACGTGCTTGCTGGCGTTTTAAAGCGCCCATGCGGACTTCTTAGAAGTTGAAGCCAAACCGCAGGATGCTTACTATCTATAATATATATAAGTCGACAAAATCGATAGTATCCCACCTTTACATACAACTTTATTTGTAAAAATGGGATACTATCGATTTTGTCGACTGTACTTACTTAAATGATCCTCAAAATAACTGTTTCGAAAATAGTTGAAATTTTTATTTTCAGTATTGTGAAAACGGTCTCTGCCAGTTTATCCTTGAGCAAATGACGAGTCTTCTATGATCTTGAGTTGAAATCAGAAATATTAAATATTAACTGGTTATACGGTAGATAATCGGAGAATTTAGGAATGATTTTGAAATAATATCCTCTGATCCAGATAGATTTAATTATAAAAATACCCGACTTACCAATGAATCCTACAACTATCTTGTTACTAAAGTTAGGTTCAATATCTGCTAAGAGGTGTGGCTGTATTATATTATATACTAGCTGTAGCCCGCGGCTCCGCCCGCGTGGATGTCGGTTATCGCTTAATGTTGAGTCAACGCTATTGATAATGATTTTTTTCTAAAATAAAATTAGCCTAGGTTACTCCTTATTTCATCAGCTACCTGCCAATAAAAGTCTCATCATAATCGGCCCAGCCATTTCAGAGAATAGCCGGAACAAACAGACAGACAAAAATTGTAAAAAACATATTTTGCTATTTGTATGTACCGTATTAACTATATTCATATGCATCTTATAAAAATCGATTATTTCAATATTACAAATAGACACTCCAATTTTATGTATATGTATGGAATAGATGTACAGATTTAAAATGCAAAAAAAAGAGTACCCAAAATTAGGAGGGTATTAGAAATTTCGAAAGCCTTCCAGCTAAGCTAAGCCTGGCGCGCAGACTTCGAAAATGTGTTTCGAAGTCCCATCGGCATCAAGTGCCAGATTGTGTTTCCCACTATGAGGCTGCATCCCGTATCCGGCCCGCGCCGAAGTTCATGAAAGCTAAATAGGATAGCGGAGGTTCGTCGGGATAGAGTCACAGGCAGTGAAGTGGCCGTGGATTCGAACTCGGTTCCCAAATCATATGGCCGTCTCTCTGCTGTAACCACTAAACTACGGACACTAATAAATATGTACTATAGGTGGTAGGGTATGTAAATTAATTTACTTTTAATATGCTTAATCTATACTTACTTAAAACTTCATCTACCAACTTGTTTACTAAAAAATAGATATCGATACATTGAACTAAGTTTCCATGATCTTCCTGTTTTGGTATTGCATAGAGGCGTAGAAAAAGTTTTGATTGTATATTGTTATAATAATCAGGGTCCCCACGCATTATGTTATATCGATTGACCTACTTATGAGTTGTCACGTACCTTGGGATCGCGACACGCGTTCCCGGTTCCCTGTGCAAGTAAACTAAAGAATTGAATTCTTTACTATTAAGTTATGAATACCTGCTGTACTACATGTTTCACAGGCTATTATTAAACTTGCATTCTTTGTTCGTTAAGTTTATAGCGGTAAAACTTTAAGAAAACTTCTCCATGCTGATAGATCCTATTGCCACGAGACCCAAGGGCAACTATTCCAGAAATAAAAAGTAGCTTATATTCCAAACTATGAAATATCTCTGTGCCGATTTCTTCCAGATCCGTTTTGTCGTTTCTACGGGCAAGAGATAACAAACATTCACCCTCACAAACTCTCATATAACAATAGGTAGATAAAAACTAATATATTTATGACAAAACTTAACTGTTTTGGTGGCAATTGCGAAAAACTAGTCTTGCCTTAATGAATGAAATGTTTAAGGATTATGAATACTAAATATTCAAATCGGTGTAGGTGGGTTTTCGACCACTAAGCTACTAGACCTCGCCCGAACCAATCCAAATCGCTCCTTTAGGTATATCCGTCTTTGAGGTGACAGTGGAGGCGTCTACCAATATTCTCACGAACTACTGGAACCAATGAATGATTTTTCAATAATTTTAACGTAGATTTTTGACTTGTTCGTTTTTCCTTGTTTAACCTTGAATATTTTTTTTTTCCAGATATCTGCATCTTTTCATTGCATTGACCTAGAAGTCAAATTTATTCACAGCTTCAAGACATTGCAGACCTCAGTATTTGGTATGAATCTCAACTCAACGCAACTTCAACTTGACGCATTCCGGAGAAAAAGGTCTTTTATCATTTTTACTGTACTAGACAACTCAATCAGCTTTTTCGAATTGTTTAATCTTGGAAATGATGGCTCTCAGGAAAAAATATGTAGCTAATTATCGAATCTTTAATTTTGACTCAAATATTTTCATAATAAAACTTACCGTTCGGTTGTAAAACGGAAAAATCCCGTTTTCGTGACGTTTGACATTGAATGAAAAAAATTCCAGGCATCGGATTGATGAGGAGTTTTTAGAGTTCGTTTATGATGGTATTTGGAACAATTCTACCAATTTTCAGCCGGGTGCGAATTATTGTAGCCTAATTAGTTTACTTTGAACGGACCAATAACTGTAGGCACCTAGTATAAAATCGGGATCTATACTTTGTCTGTTTGTAAGACATCTTTATAATCTCTGAATTATGGCTTATGGAAAAGATGACGGTAAAGCATTTGTCTGCCAAGTCAGCACGTCAGTCGCGGATTTGATTCCCGCTCAGTCCAAATATTTGCATTAATTTGTCTATTTATGTATATTGGTGTGGGTGATTAGGTTATGTATGATTTCAAAAAATGTAGGAAGGTAATTAATTATTAATTCCAATAAATACAAAAAAAAATAACTGCCCTTGTAATTAGGCCAGCGTTTTAATTATGTCATATACATGATTGTAGTTTGTGAGTGTAGTTCAGGTATGTGTGTATTGACAGTTGCAGGTACTTGTTTGTCTTGTTGACATATAAGATAAACTAAGTTGGGGGTAGTTCTCAATCTATGTATTATGCTTTGCTACCTCAATAAACATGCAGTTATGTAATTACTTGTTTTAATAGTTATTACGGACATATTAGTGGCGACGACGGAGTAAAATAAGTGAAAATGGATCGTAAATGTGTAAAGTTCAGTGAGTTTAACCCACAAACAGATAATTGGGACAATTACATAGACAGACTGAAGTTTTGTTTCGAGGCCAACGGGATCGTGATAGACAATGTAAAACGTGCTAATTTTTTTACTGTGTGTGGTTCGCAAGTGTTTGAAACTTTTTTGGCACTAATCACGCCTCGAAAACCCATTGAAGTGACATTCAATGAAATCATTGAAATTCTAACCAAACATTACAGTCCGAAATCGAACGAAATATCTATGTCATACAAGTTTTATAAGCGCGATCAAAATCGTGGTGAATCGGCTGCCGAGTACATAGCTCAACTTCGTAAGATCAGTGCTCGCTGCAATTTCAGTGATTTGGAACGTACGTTACGTGACAGGCTTGTGTGTGGTATGAGAGACGATAAATTGCAGTATGAGCTATTAAAAAAGGACACTTTAAGCTATCACAATGTAGTCGATGCTATGCTATCATCCGAAAGTGCCGGTAAAGACGTGCGCATGATGCGCGTGGTGGACGGCGCCGGCTGCAGCGCCGCGCCGCCGGCACCCGCCGCGCCGCCCGAGAAGGCTGCGTCGTCCGCGCCGCCGCCGGAGCCTATGGACATCAACGCGCTGCGCCCGCGGCCCGCCCCGCGCGCCGGTGCGCCGCGCCCTGATCCACGCCCCGCGGCTCGTCTTTGCTATCGTTGTGGTGATCGCCACGGAGGCGAGTGTCGGTTCATCAACGTTACGTGTCGATATTGCAATAAAAAGGGACACCTTGAGAAAGTCTGTATTTCTAAAAAGAACGCAAACAAAACGAACTTTACAGAGGAGGAAGACGCGAATTTAAACGGCATATACGTCGTGCAGACTACCAGTCGAGTACCACCCTACGTGATTCGCGTGACGGTGGCGGGCGAGCCCGTCACGCTACAAGTGGACACGGGCGCCAGCTATACGCTGGTGAACGAGCGCACGTGGCGCACGCTGCGGGCGCGCCTGCCGCCGCCGCACCGGCTCGCCGCGGCGCCGCTCGCGCTGCGCACGTGGACCGACGCGCCCGTGCACCTGCTGGGCCGGACGGTGCTGCCTGTGTTGTATAAGGACATTGAATATCACCTGCCGTTGCTAGTGGCTAAGGGCAACGGACCGAATCTTTTGGGAAGAGACTGGCTTATGCATCTTGGCATTACTATGAATATTAATTTCATATCGAACGGAGATTACACTGAACTGGAGGAAATAATTGCTAAACATGGTGTTGTATTCAAGGATAGTCTCGGTACGTACCGTGGAGATCCAGTAGCGATATATTTGAAACCGGACGCTACTCCGAAATTTCTAAAAGCCCGTCCCGTTCCATACGCTATCAAGGATAGAGTGGAGAATGAAATCGACCGCCTTGTATCCGAGGGCGTTCTACGACCGGTTGCGTACTCTGAGTGGGCCACGCCAGTAGTGCCAGTTGTGAAGAAGTCAGGCGAGATTCGGATGTGCGGCGACTACCGTTGCACAGTTAATCAAGCGACAGAGTCGGACACTTATCCTATGCCAACGGCGAATGAAGTATTTGCTGCTGTAGCGGGTGGAAAATTCTACACAACATTGGACTTAGACCGTGCTTACACTCAAGTGACGGTCAAAGATGAAACAGCCAAGCTTTTAACTTTGAATACCTGTAAAGGATTGTATACCGTCCATAGACTTGCATTTGGTGTGAAGGCTTGCCCCGGTATTTTTCAGAGACTGATGACAGCGCTACTAGGGGGCATCCCAGGAGTCGCAGTGCTGATCGATGACATCATAGTTGCAGGGCACACCATGCCTGAAATGCTACAGCGCCTAGACAGGGTTCTGCAACGCATTGAACAAGCAGGATTTCACCTCAACAAAAAGAAATGCAAGTTCGCCAAAGAGAAAGTTGACTTCTTAGGATTCATCATTGATGCAGATGGCATTCATCCGTCACCGAGTAAGATAGAATCAATTACGAACACTCCAGAACCTAAGAATATTCAAGAATTACAAGCGTTCCTCGGTTTATACAATTTTTACGAGAGGTTTATCACTCACAAAGCTACCATACTTGAACCTTTACATCGGTTACTAGACAAAGGTCAAACGTGGCGCTGGACCGAGCGGGAACAAAACGCTTTCAACACTGCTAAGCAGGCACTAACATTTGACATGACTTTAGCTCACTACGATTTAAATAAACCCCTGATACTGACATGCGACAGCTCAGAATACGGCGTCGGAGCCGTATTATCACACGTGATGGAAGATGGTAAAGAAAGTCCTGTTGCTATGAGTTCCCGAACCTTAAACTCCACCGAAAGGCGCTATTCACAACTGGATAAAGAGGCAACTGCAATTTTGTTTGGAATACAAAAATTTCACAACTACTTGGCAGGAAGGCCATTCACCGTAGTCACGGATCATAAGCCTCTGCTGGGTATATTTGATCCAAAAAGACCGACTTCGAACACACTGTCACCTCGATTGACAAGAATAGCAATTGCGCTTACCGCTCATGACTATAATATTCGGTACAAGCCTGGAACACAAATAGGTAGCGCAGACAATTTGAGTAGATGGCCACAACCAGTGCCTGAGCGACCTGAGGCAGAACTAAATGAGATATTGCTAATGGCTGAAAAACCAGAAGATTTCCCGTTCGATGCAGAGAGTATCGCGGCGGAAACTTTGAAAGACAAAACACTATCACAGGTTGTGCACTACGTTCAACGGGGCTGGCCTGCTAAGGTGAAGGAGGCAGATCTGCATACATACTGGCTTCACCGTACTGAACTGTCTTTGCAAGACGGGTGTCTTTTACTGGGTAACCGCGTAGTGGTGCCACAGCCGCTGCGCACAGCTACTTTACAGGCCTTACATAAGACACACAGTGGAATCGTACAAACGAAAGCACTCGCCAGAAGTTACATTTGGTGGCCCCACTTAAATGAAGACATAGAAGCACTTGTGGGCCAGTGCAACAAGTGTCTCGATCACCGACATATGCCTCCCCGATCGCAGCATACGTGGATTATGCCCACCAGATCATGGTCTAGAGTACACATCGACTTTGCCGGGCCTTTCCGAAACAAAAATTTTTTGATCATCGTCGACGCTTACTCCCGCTGGCCCGAGGTGTTCATTGTTAACAACACGACTACTACGACAGTAATTCGACATCTACGGATGGTATTTGCGACTCACGGCTTATGTGAGATATTGGTGTCCGATAATGGGTCAGCTTTTGTGTCCGAAGAAATGAGACTGTTCCTTAACTCAAATAAAATAAGACACATCACGACAGCGCCGTATCATCCTGCCACCAATGGATTAGCAGAGAGGATGGTCCAAACTGTAAAGGACAAGATACGAAAAATGGACGACATGGCGTGGGACGTAAAAATTCCAAGTATGCTACTAGGCCTCCGCGCGACACCGTGTGCTGGAACACTGAAGAGTCCTGCAGAACTCCTGATGGGCCGAAAACTGCGCACCTTACTGGACGCGATACACCCGGATCATATACAGAGAAAAAAGACTGAACGACAGGTCTTCGACAATAATCAGAGGCGAAACAGAGAGTCTGAAGTTGGCTGTAGAGTGAGATACAGGAATTACAGCAATGGTCCGAAGTGGTTACCGGGCAGAATTGTGGAGAAAACTGGTCCGTCCAGTTACAAGGTGCAAGCAGATGATGGTCTTATTGTCAACAGACATATTGATCAACTTATTAAAGTTGCATCGCCTGTCGAAAGCCCACAAAATGAGAGAAGAGAGATAAGGGATGACACTGGAGACCTGACCGACCAGGAGCCAGAGCAAATTATAGAAATTCCTAATGATGAGTCTTGGGCCGATATTTTAGGAATACCTAATTAATAAATAAATCAATAATAATATTGTTAAGTTGATTCTTAAGATGTTGAAATTGTTTATATTGTATATTTTGCTCTAAGCAGTAGAATGTTACTTTTGATTCTTAGTTTCTTAGTTATTTACTATTTTGTGTGTGTTTATCTGGGGGAAAGGTATGTCATATACATGATTGTAGTTTGTGAGTGTAGTTCAGGTATGTGTGTATTGACAGTTGCAGGTACTTGTTTGTCTTGTTGACATATAAGATAAACTAAGTTGGGGGTAGTTCTCAATCTATGTATTATGCTTTGCTACCTAGCACAATAAACATGCAGTTATGTAATTACTTGTTTTAATGGTTATTACGGACATATTAAGTTACAATTACGTTCCATTTAAAAACGTTTCTATTCACAAACATTATTTTATGACATTTCGGTAAAAGTCACGCCGCGGATTAAACTCGAACTCGTAATGGCTTCTTAATGAGGCTCGACAAAGGCTCTCCGCAGAAACAATATTTACGCACATTTATAATGAGGGGCAAGGAAGAATCTCCCTCTGCTACCTCTTTGCGATTCAGCTTCGCATATTTCATTTTAATGATAGCGCGGGCCGTCTCGCGCAATCGCTCGTGCTATTCACTCCGTAATTACAATTTGTGCTATTAAGTTTTTCATCCAGTTAATTATGAATTTAACTGGAAAATCAGGAAATTCATTCAAATGAGACTTGGTTTTCGTTAGGTTAGTTTTATTTTTACATGAGTAGGTTCAGTATTAGCTTAATACTTCCCAAGTTAACGAATAGGTATCTATCTAAAACTTTTAATAAAATAATAAACAAAAATTTAAAATTTTGAAAATCTAGCGTCTGAAGAAGCTTAATACTTCCCAAGTTAACGAATAGGTATCTATCTAAAACTTTTAATAAAATAATAAACAAAAATTTAAATTTTTGAAAATCTATCGTCTGAAGATATCAGTAATAATTTTACATCAATTTATTTATCGGTTTATTTCGTTTGTTAGTGTTCATCTACTTTTGAAAGCGTCCTAACAACTTTATCATCCTACGAGCCTGTTCAAAACTCAGATGCGATTAACTACGTAACGGTTGTACTTCGATTTTATAATTTTCTTTGAATTGACTGCAATCTAACATGTGGAGGTTAGATTTATTAGATTGGTTAGATTGCAGACCTACTATTATCATGGTGATATTAAATTTCTATGGTTAGACCTTGCAATGTTCTAACCTACTATTCAAGTACTAAGTACTTAACCACGGCCTTTGTGCTATTCAATTTATATCCAGTTAATATACCTATACATCTATACATATAAATAAAATTGGAGTGTCTGTTTGTAATATTGAAATAACTGTTTTTTACTACATACGGTACCACCAAAATAACATTTTTTTTAATTTTTCGTCTGTCTGTCTGTTTGTTCCGGACTTTATTTGGCAGGTAGCTGATGTAATAAGGAGTAAATTAGGCTACATTTATTTAAGAAAAATAGCGTTGACTCAACACTAAGCGATAACCGACATCCACGCGGGCGGAGCCGCGGGCAACAGCTATTTACGAATATAACTGGAAAATCTGGCACAGGCTTTCATATCCGAGTTGGGAGAACAGACGGCTCACCCTGTCAAAAACAATAAGGGTCAATCCTCACTGAAAGAGCGTAGATAAGATTCATAATGGTTTGTGACATTTTACCTAAAAAAGTCGCTGTTCTTTCAATGGGGATTGATCCTGATTGTTGTCTGTTTTCCCAACTTCGAAGCAAAAACTTTGAATGCAGCTGGAACATCAGGCAAATAATTGAAACGAGAATTGGATTTTATTAACATTTATTTGTACATGAGTACCTAACTACATATTTTATCTAAAGAAGAAGCTTATTAATGTAAAATAAAGTAAATTATATTATGTGCTACCATATAAAAAGCGTCCATGGAGCGATGAACGTATATCGCATGTCTTTTAAGGATAGGTAATCGATATAATCGATAAGCTGTTTACTTTAAAAAATAAAACATTCCTTCTAAAAAGGTTTAGATGTAAGTATTTTCTTCCAAAAGGTCGGTCTTAGATTGAACATGATTAAGTAAATGACATCTTAATAGTTTAAATTATTGATTCCATTGATTACAAAAGATAAATTAATGACTTTACAATAGCAAAAAAGATATTATAAAAAAGTAATAACTTACAACTAGAACATAATTTATTGGTGAGACAACGTGAGACATTCATGAGTTCAATACATTTTGTTCAGGGTACTATTAAATGTAATGAGGTTGGCAGGAGCGGAAGGCACAGGATATACATATAAAACTATAATATAAAGGAAGGAAAAGGGAAGATTTTTGGAAGGGAAACAGCAATACTTAAACAAGACATGAGTCTGGATATGTTTAAATACCAAATATATCAATTAATGTGATATGAATGTCAAAAAATGATTACAGATTAAATATGGGGTAGTAAATGATTAAAAATCGAAAAATATATTCGCAATCACTAACAGTGGGATTCTGTCAAATATATGTCTAGAAGCCTCGATTGTGGAAGTGACACTGCAAGTATAGGATTTTAATTGACAAATTTTATTGGTCTACATTTGTAATAAGTGGTATTATCACAAAATTAAGTATTTTTCTCAGAAGATAAGATCACCAGAAGACTAATGGAATAAGACTCAGAAGCCTTACACTTACACGTATGCGGTAATACAATCTGTCTATGTGCTCCTGGGTTTGATTCCCGGATCGCTAAAGTATTAATAAGTTTTCTGCAAAAAAAAAAAACTCAAAAACAACTAGGATAATAAACTCCCCAAAATTACACAGGAACGTAAACAACTGATTAATATAAGTCTGCCTTCCCCATCGGGATATACAGGCGTAGGTGAATTAAAAAAAAATATAGAAAACGTCACTAGACTTATAAAATTACTTTGATGAAATATATATTAGAAGAAGTAAAAGATGAAATACATAAAACATTATTATAACGTCCATCAATGAACCTTATAGGGTATACACCCTCCAAATATGCTAGCGACACGACATAATACTTTTACTAAAATATGAATGCAATTCTATAAGAGAAACCTCAGTCTTAAAAAAAGCTTAACTAATAATATAACATTCATACTTAACATATCAAATATGCGCCTTGCAAAAGGAATTTGGCATGTATACAGTGGTGCTTTATAATGACGTCACTCTAAAATAGTTTTCATAGAAATTGCTCACACAGAATTCGATGATGTAAGGCATTAGGAGCCTAACGATAGGGAGTGCTGACCATTTCTAAGTTTACCATCAAATAATCTCTTATATTAATACGTTAGCGTAACGCTCATAACTCAAAAACTACCCAACCAATTTTCATCGGGTTCTTTTTAAATGAAAGGTTAGGGTCCAAAGGGGTGAAGAAAAATAGGACATCAAAAACAAACTGGCGGAGCCGCGGGAAAAAGCTAGTGTTACCAGAATATTATAAAATTATAATAGACAAATTAGAATTAAAGATTCTAATTAGAGTTATTTTTCTTGTGCACAAATTCTGTGACGCAATTCAATAAAAACTCATTTTTTAATTTCAGTTAACGCCTTAAAAAGTCTTAAACGACTACATAAAATTTGCTTGGACATTTATGAATGTCCCTAAAAATACAATTGACTGGCATTTAAGAATGAGGTCTCACTTTACTGATTGTTCAAGGCATGACAACGCTTTTAGAAATTCCTTTTAACACAATTTCAAAATACAATATCTAATAATACATCATTATAACTTAACCTACACGACAACTAGATACGTACCAAAGATAAATTAAATTTATAATCACGATAAGACCATTTATACAAAAAATCGTTTTTTTTTTAATTTTTATATCACTTACGTCATTAAATAAAAGCACCATACATTATCTATAGTGATAATAAAATAAAAAATAAAAATGCTGGGTATAAAAGGCAAAACACTTCGCAAAAACTTTAGAACACACGATATATAACGCTCTAAATAATAGGTAGGGAGGCCAGGCAAATAATAGCGATCGCAAAGCGTAGATATGCTGTGTACACACGAGGAACTCGGTGTCGGGTGTAACTTTAAGCCCGAATTCAAATAGTGTGACTGCAGCCTTTGTAGAACTCACAGCGGTCTCAATGGATTCGGACTTAGTCGCAAAAAAATGAACATTCACTCAACATTCACTATCGCAAACACATTACATTAGTGAATAGCTTTAAGTGTTTACCATCTACGCAAGGTGCACGGGACAGGGCGGATAAATAAATGGCGGACATACTAAAACGAAGCAAATAACACAACAAACCAAACGGAAAAAGTGCATCACGTCAATAATAGGAAAACATACCTACAAGATTTTTCTTTTTTCACTTTTTTTTATATTTTTGGTGTAGTCTAAAAATGCATTCTATTTTACACATTATAAGAGGATATATGCGAGTATTGGAACGCTCTCACGCCCGCGCGCCGCCGTGGCCGTTTGAGTATTCCAGCACTCCGGATTCGCCCGTAAAATGGGCTCGTCCGAAATCTATTTAAATTACAGGTATCAGCTGACATGAATTACGCACTTTCAGCAAAGAAAAATATGTCAAAACACTACTAACATTTTTTCGACTTGCGACTAGTGAAATCAACTCTACTTGACCATTCATCGATTAGTTGTCGTTTCTTGTTATAAAACCTCGATTAGTTCGTCCATAAATGCAATATGTTTTTATTTTACCCTATCTATTTAACAGACACCATGCTATCGGTTACAGTCCTACACGCATCAATGTATACTTTCCACTTTCTCGTAATCATATAGCGAGTATATGAGAAGGAAAGTCGATTCATTTGCAAGTAGCCGGCGAAACAGTGTTCTATAACTGTATGTATTTATACTGTGACCGTATCGTCGGCTACATAATGCTTCAAGCGATTCAAATTGTAGCGTAACACATCGTTTTCCAATAAACCCTACGAATTCTTTACATTTAAATTTTAGCCAATTCTATAAATTATAATTTTTTTAAATTTTGATTCTCGATTCGATGACAGGATGTCTCCCGAAGAATTCTAAATGTTACTTTTTATGACATTTTAAATATTATGAGACGTGATAACCTTGATGTTTTAGACGCTGTTCTAGTTGTAATCGCTAGTTTGAATGCTAAATGTAATGTGAGCTACCCACAGTGAGGTAATGCTTGCATTGAACCACCAACAAACAATTATGTAGCTACTAAAATCGGCAATATAATGTATCACCGTTTCGAGGGTTTTATTCTAAGGAAGCACGTAGTTTCGTTTGAATATTTGACCTGTTAGTATGTATATCTACACATTTATCAGCATTTTATTTAAGTACTTCTTAACCAACTTTTGTATTAGTTATCTTCAAATCTGTAACTACAACTTCAAATCAAATTTATTGATACTTGCAAAGAAAAAAAGAGCTCCTTTTATTGACACTGCGGTCTTAATACAAAAACAAAAAATTAAAGTATATATTTTGTTGTGATAGAAGTGGCATCTCACGTCCCATTTAATGGATTACAACCCTGGTCCTCTTGATCACAAGACTGACTCCTTAACCAAAGCTATCGACGCTTCTGAATCACCAGTCCAGTGGGCTGCCAGAAGGCTGAATACAAAATGAAACTAAAATTGTATGAAGTGACGTCACACGTCAATAAATGTAAATTAATGCATTTCTTTCTTTTTATCAAATCATCGGAAACTTCGTCCTTCCTCAATAAACCCTTCAGCTAAATGGACAGTTCCCTAACATAGGTCTGCGTGATCACGTCTCTACACGAGTGTATGTGTTGCGTGGAGTACTGGACAATGGTACCTAGAGTTGACATACTGTGTACTGTCATCGCGTGTTGCTCGGCAGCTATTCTTCTGCGCTTGCGTCCTCACTGATTGTGTCGCCCGCTTTCTCTTGGGAAATGTTTTGACCTGTAAATGAGTATGTATTTTAATATCCTGACATTAAATCATCTTCATAATGCTAATTTAAAATAAAAAAATACCACTGAGGTGGCAGACAAGCACACGGTCCATCTGATGGAAAGTGGTTACCATAGATGGACGTGGGCAACACCAGGGAAATCACACTCGTGCTGCCGACCTTGTAAATACAGAGAGTTTCTGTGCCGTCAGTGTAGAAGACAAAGCAGGAATAGCCTTTAGTGTTCCCACTGACAGCACAAAAACTCTCCAGTGAGCTCTGACTACCCTACTCACCGCCGGAAACAACACGAGATCATTATGGCCGCGGTATTCTGTAGGGTGATGGCGATGTGATGACTTACACGATTTTTCGATGGCGTCTGCCATCTGACTTCCCAAAATTGGAGAGGAAAGTTTGCGTCAGAGCCTCGTTACTAAAGCCAGTTAACCTCAACTATATGTGTAGTTGTTGAGGTTGACTTTGCTCCTGGGAGAAAATATTGATGACTAGCTGAGCCCCAAGGTTTCACCCGTTTTACTCAGTTCTATTCCACCGCACCGCAACGCGTACCCGCCCGCGCGTCCATTTCATATTTTTTCTTATAGGTCAGTTCATAAGGTCATAGTGTGAAGTTATATAGCTTATCACTTTCGACCAGAACTAGACTATCTAATCAAAAAAGAAATCATATCACGTTATGGAGTTCCAGAGATTAGTGCGTTCTAACATACAAAAAAACTCTTCGGCTTTATGATATAATGATCTTATAGGTGTAACAGGTAGAAGAACAAACCCTTTTTCGCTGATGAAAGTATGCACTTCTTGCAGCTTATGAAGAAAAAGGAGACACGTTAGAATTGGGCGTGGAAGGCATGAGATCCATTGTTTTGCACACCCATCCTGCTATATCCACTTTCTCCGCGTCCGCCTTCCGAATCCATTCGTGATTCTAAACAAGAAACACATGGTTTGTTAGTATATTATAAAGTCCACCCCATACCGGGGGCGAGTCGGAGACCTCGTGGTGCCCCCTCCCGAGGAGGGCCAGACCGAGAGGGATGACCCTGGGTCAGCCGGGGTGTGAGGGCTTAGTCGCGAGGCAACCTCACCTTCGGCCTAGCACAACGACCCACAGCCGGCGTGCGGTTTAGCCAGTTCGAGTCCGACTTAACCTCCCCCTAAGACTCCGGAGGGGGGGGGGGGAGAGGGTATCCGTAGATAAATCCCGCACGCAAAAAAAGAAGTATATTATAAAGCAGAGGTGTACTATACAATCATATTTCTGTTCCTTAGAATATCCTACCATGGAAATTGAACCCTGGAGCTCACAATCGAACTTAAGTCACAACAATACACAATACAACACATAAATTAACCCTCCTTATAGTACAAGGAAGGACGACCTCATTTAGGTCGCCGGGGAGTGCTAGATGCGGGCTGCTTTAGATTGGTCGTTCTGGAAGTCCATAGAGAAGCCTATGTTCAGCAGTGGACTATGTGCGGCTGATATGATGATGATGATGATGATGATGACGATGATGATGATGATGATGATGATGATGATGATGATCATACTGACAAGACAGGAATAGTTATCCAGACAATACATAACAGCTTTGGAGTAAGTTAGTTACCGTTAGGTGTGGTGATGGAGAAAGAATACAAGTATCATCATCCCATCTTATTAGAAGGGTGTCGATAGAGGCGACTAACGGAAAAATACGCAGACGATATCACTGTGAGAGAAAGAATATTTGAAACAACCCGTCTGGCGAGCGAGTAAACAGTAAACCAAAGCTTCCCAACATTAGGAGAGGTATATGTCCAGCAGTGGACTGATTGATTGATGCCTCAATCATAAAATCAGCGGCTAGCATCGCGGCAGCAGTGTCGTGGCTGGTTGCCAAAGAGAATTTATCTTTTCTCTCTTTGGTTTGGCACGTCACCGCTTGCTTCGTGATTGAGGCCTAAAGAATCGTTTTAATCAGTCGGTGAAATTCGACATTTTGTGACGTCTCTGGTCGATACCACCAAGCAGTAGCAAGGTATAAACCGATTCCTGCCGACTTGCTCTGCTAAGAGAAGCCATGGTGGAATTATTTAAATTCATACTCAAATTTTACCTACTATTATAAAGAGGAAAGATTTGTATGTTTGTAATGAATAAACTCAAAAACCACTGTGCCGATTTCAAAAATTGTTTCACCATTGGAAAACTACATTCACCCTGAGTAACATAGGCTATATTCGATTTCGGATTTGCGGATTTGCGGATCGCTAGTAAATAATATAAATAATGCATTATCTGGACATCATTAGTTCGGTAGTTCAGTTCGAAAAAGTCTTATTTAAAACTTAGGTTTACCATAAGTGTTTTCAAATCAGCTCGTTCATCTGGATTCTTTTTAAGACAGCGGTCGACGAAATCCTTGAAGTCGTCGGAGAAGATACCGGCGGGGAGCTTCGGTGGTGGCTCGTTCACAATGTAATCCAGGAGCTCGAATATCGCCATTGGACGAGGGGAGTTCGGTGCCTGGAAAGTATACCATAATTATTAATGTAAGTGGGCTAGCAAACCACAGTCAATATTACGGAACATACACACATCAAATTGATGAGAAGTTGAGATACGAGCTCGTAGCCAACCGCATAGAACAGCAGTAGACAGCGTATCGCTGCGTCGTACCGTGCGAAATATTTCTATGAAATATGTGCCGACGGCTTGTCGCTAGCTGCAGAAGCTAAAAACCAGTAGTGTCGCAATGACACGATGTCTTCTGTTGCCGTACTAACCAAAACCACAAACTTTTAATAAAATTATAGCCAATTATCTTAAAATATTAAGATTCTCCCGAGAATTACAAACAGACTCTGAAAAGTACGAAAATACTGGAACACCAATTTAATTGTTGATCTCAATGTAAATATTGTTTTGTAAACTCATTAGTATTTAGGAACGTCTAAGGGTGACTAAACCTTCAAAGGAAATAAAGATAGGTAAGTTCCATGAAAGGCTTAATAACAGTACTAGTAGATTGTGTGATAGTACATACGCAGATGGTTTGCCGTGTTTTCTGCCTACGCTCGAGGCTTTATTTTAATTATATGACCTCAAAGAACTTTCACAACTAACAGAATGACAAAATATTGGCATACAATCGGCCGTGCTTTCGGTGAATTAATGTTTGTATGTCTAATCAACTTCATGGGGACGTATTTAAACTATCATGGTCACTCACATTATTATTAGGAGTATCAGGATATTTACCATTTGGTGCTTGCAACAGCGCCTAAATATCGGAAACTCGAAACAATACAACATGGTAAATATCCCGTTACCTCTAATAATAATCACAGAGACGTGTTCTCCTGATTTCGTCCGAGGCCAAGGTGAACTGCGAGCTCAGGTTCCACCTTCCAACTCTTCCTTCTCCACTTCGCACGATCTTGAGCGTCCATGGTAGAAAGACCACTGGCACCCAATGAAAAAAACGTTTGTGGTTTGTATGTCTATGTTCTACTATCATACTAACCTGACCAGGAGAATGATCTTCATTCTGTCCTCCGAATATAGCAGCGAGAGTTTTCGCATCTGGAGGTGGTATAGGGTACATTCCAATGGCCATTTCTACTAGTGACAGGCCGAGCGACCAAATGTCAGATTGCACTGAGTAGTGTGTGCCTTGAAGACGCTCCGGCTGAAAAGTACATGAAGAAATAAAATGTCATATATTTATTATCTTTATATCGGTCATATTTTGGTACTCTTTCAAAGTCATAAGATTTAATTGGCGATAGGTCCCTATAACTCGCGGAATATTAAGAATAATTAAATATAAGACATTGAGCTATCAATGCTTACATATATAGGGTGGAAGATTTTAACTTTAACTGAAGAGGAAGTACTCTAAATACTGGCGATAGCGAATTTCACTCAAAGGAAACATTCCTTTATCATTATTAGAATTTTTTAAAAAGAAACAAAACTGCATTCAAATATTTTTGAAAACTCACTTGCGACACCCGGTAATCAAACTGTCTAAAATCCCAAAAAGTAACATTCTGTATTTTCAAGGCATCAATCGATAGTGTCATATGGATAAAATTTGT
Source organism: Eilema caniola (assembly GCA_949126895.1). Taxonomy (NCBI): domain Eukaryota; kingdom Metazoa; phylum Arthropoda; class Insecta; order Lepidoptera; family Erebidae; genus Eilema; species Eilema caniola. The sequence goes on along the minus strand of OX421479.1, from coordinate 10,045,085 downwards.
CTAACAAATATGGTAAATTAAATGAAAGTAAGTCCATAAATTCTTAACTTATAAAGTCAGTGCCAGCAGATACAGTATTTTTACTCAAGGAGTCGTCAGTAACCTTATCAATAATTAAGTTATTCTTGACGCCAAATATTTATTCAAATAAGTAGATACTAAATGACTGAACTTAGTTTCCGGTTTAGAATGTAACTTTTCTCAAACATGCTTGGAAATGTGAACATTATTTTGACAACCTTCTTCGAGATAAATCGAAATTGCTGTACATGCGAGCAGCGGCCGGATAAAGTTGTATGAAAATCCATATCTGTCGTGTTTTAGCGGCCAAATAAATTACTATGTAAACTCATATCTATCGTGTAATTTAAAAATGGAACCAACTTTACTCCGAACCATGGCAACCAAAGAGGTAACTTGTCCAAGGCGTTATTTAAATATAGAACTGGCTTGCAAATATAATGCTGTTTATTAAGAAAAATAAAAAACAAATGAACATTTCGCCGCGTGAAAAATTACTGTTGTTCGTCATTGATTTTGAAAAGTAGGTAACTAAAAAATTCTGCCTAGATACTACTTAGTTTTAATTTCCGCGCATTGTTTGAGAAAAGCACTATACTAGCCTTGGCCACAACTGAGCGTTGCCGGACTCCGTAATGCGTGCCTCGGCTGCGCCTCGGCCCGCATACGTCTCGATCGTCCGGCAACACTACAATTGGTGGCCTCGGCAGTAATGTACTATTATTGAGTAACTGCATGAAGCATGTAGGTAGGGTTGTTAGTAATTTAGGATGCTAGATTGGAATCCTCCACGCGGTGTACCCTGGGCAACGGGGATGGCGAGAGAATTGCCGTATTAGTGGTGACTTTCTTCTTCTTCTTCATCTTAGCGTTAATCCCAGTCGCATCCGACGCTTTCGCCTCGGAAACTGGCATTCACTTTACTAGTGTAACTGCGGGTTTGGCTTAGCTTCGATATTTTCCGTGAAGCAACTGCTATCTAAGCTCTACAACCCAAAGGTGATAAAGAAGCAATACAGTTAGACCAGTTGTTGAACTTATAAGGACTCCAACTACCAGTTACAACTAGATATTCGTATGGCGTCCGAGACCGACGGCTTAACGTGCTCTCCGAGGCACAGCCAGACCAATACAAATACCCATATTCATGCATACAAATATTTACACTGGCGGATATCGAACCTGCTTCCTGCGTAGCGGCCGCGTTTACTACCGCCACACTACACTGAGACGGCGTGCGGTTTTAGTCGGTTTGAGTCCGATGTACCTAAATCACCTGCTGACCAGCGGCGGTATCCGCACGAAAAAAAATAGTAATTTTATTAAAATATCGTGCTTTTGAGTCAAAGTGCTTTATTTTGTCAAATTTAATTTATAAGTTTAGATTTCAAGGATTTTTTTTCATTTAATTTTCCATGTTTGTTAGAGAGATTTCGACGGATAATATAAAAGTAGAAATTGTTATTTTTTCAGATTTTAGTTGGTTCAATTACCGGGTCAGGCAAGCAAATTTTTGAAAATTTTTGAATGCCTTTTTATCTCTTTTTCAAAACAAAGGAATGTTTCTGTATTTAGAGTACTTCCCCTCCACGTAAGGTTAAAATCTTCCACCCTGTAGAATAAAGGCATATGCCGTACGTGTAAACGGTCATCGATATGAAAATTATGTTTTTTCTTCATCTTCATCTTAGCGTTAATCCCAGTCGCATTCGTTGCTTTCACCTTGAAGTCTGGGTTCCAGTTTACCAGTCTAACTGCGAATTCTGCTAAACTTCGATATTTTGCAGAAAATGTTTCACAGGCCCCAATCACCATAAAACCACCCATTAAAGAGCATGATTTAATGTGTAAATAACTGTGCTGATTTCATACAAACAATTCATATATATAATCCCCGCCTTTATCTTAGGCAGAGAAAGGAGGCACCTATTGTCGTATTCCGGGCACTATTGTTGTCTAGAGCTGTCTGGGCTGTATATATCTGTGTAATGTTAAACAGCCCTATCCGTTAGTCGACTTGTACAACACTACTAGGTAAGAAATGTGGTGGCCCAAATTTTACTCTGCCGGAAACCACACGAACACATTTCATGTGCCATATAAATGTGCGGAATTATTACTTACAGACATATAACTCCTAGTTCCCACAAATGAATTGGCCATAGAATCAATCAGTTGTCCCGACACTCCAAAGTCGCAGATTTTGATCTCTCCATTGCTGTTGACGAGGATGTTGGAAGGCTTCACGTCGCGGTGCATGATGGCGTGCTTGTCGCGGAGGTAGCTCAGGCCTTTCAGCACCGCTGAGGTTATTGTTCCTGGAAGATACCGAGATAGAATGTGGATTATTAATGTTCGAATTATTAGGTCCTTACGTATGAAATTAGCGTTTTGTCGTACTGATCAATTTGATCTGAAATATCTCCTCTTTGGTTAAGAATTCCAAATTCAAATTAATAAATTCATTTAGCTGTTTTTTTTTATTTATTTGGAATACAGTCATTCATTTGTTATTTTCCTCATTATTTTTTCTTTGGCATCGCTTATTACCGCGCAATGGAAAACATGAAATATCGGTATATTTACGAGTACGAGTTCTACCGTGGCACCAGTGCTGCAGAAACAGCTCGAAGAATTAATGATGTGTACGGCGCTGGTGTCGCTAAAGACAGCACGGTACGTTTTTGGTTTCAACGTTTTCGTTCTGGAAATTTCGACCTTAAGAACCAACCCCGTGGACGGCCGGAGATCAAAGTGAAAAACGAAGAATTAAAGGTTATTGTGGAAGCGGATCCATCACAAAGCACTTCAGAGATAGCAGCAGGCTTCGGGGTAAGTGACAAAACTGTATTAATCCACTTGAAGCAAATCGGGAAAGTAAAAAAACTCGAACGATGGGTACCTCATGAATTGAGTGATTCGAAATTGCAAACACGGGTCGCCTGCTGTGTTACTTTGCTCAACCGACACAATAATGAAGGGATTTTAAATCGAGTCATTACTTGTGATGAAAAGTGGATATTGTACGATAATCGAAAGCGCTCATCGCAAAGGCTGAACCCTGGAGACCCAGCCAAATCCTGCCCTAAACGAAAATTGACTCAGAAAAAGTTACTTGTAAGTGTTTGGTGGACTAGCGCCGGTGTCGTTCACTACAGCTTTCTTAAATCTGGCCAAACGATTACGGCAGATATCTATTGTCAGCAACTGCAAACCATGAAGGAAGAACTAGCTGTTAAACAACCGAGATTGGTCAATCGCTCTAGACCACTGCTGCTTTACGACCACGCAAGACCACACACTGCACAACAAACAACCACTAAGTTAGCTGAGCTACAATTGGAATGTCTGCAACATCCACTGTACTCCCCGGACCTTGCTCCAACAGATTACCATTTCTTCCAGAATTTGGACAACTTCTTACAAGGAAAAAAATTCCACTCCGATGCAGCAGTCCAAACCGCCTTCAAAGAGTTTATTGATTCTCGCCCCCATGGTTTTCATAGTAAAGGGATCAATGAACTACCCATAAAATGGCAAAAGTGCATAGATAACAACGGTGCATACTTTGATTAATTAAATATATTTTACAAAAAAAAAACGACTTATTATTCCTCCCGTACAAAACGCCAATTTCATACGTAAGGACCTAATAATTAGAGACATTACTCGACATAAATATAATTTATTTTGTAAAAATTTGGTTTATTTGGGGTTAATTAATGTCATAGGCTCACCCCCTATTACGTGGGACCACAGGAATACAGATTGGTGAAATGTGGGTGTTAATTAACCTCTGCCTAACCCTCCGGGGACAAAGGCGTGAATATAGGTATGTCATTTCATGTTAACTTTTCCTAAAAATTTAATTACGGAAAAGTTACATCATTCAGGATGGGAATTGAACTGTTATGCATTCCTAATTAAATAAAACATGTAATTAGGATAACAGTAGATTAAACACTTGAAATTGTTAACATAACATTTACTTGTTGAAACAATAGATAACTTATAAGAACTAACGTCAATTGCAACATGAGTTACCAATTCACTGAAATTCTTGATGACTCATTCAGTGAGTCAATATTCCAACACAATACATTTATTTATGTGACCAACTTACCTAAAATAGACTCAGGAATTCGTCCAGCTTTCTTCAGAATAAGATCTAATGATCCACCATCCATGTACTCCATACATATCGAAATCTCTCCATCGCTATAGAATGCTCCATAGAATCCCACTATGTGGGCAAAGTTACACTCATGGAGTACTTTGAGTTCTCTAATAATTTGCTTTTTGATTGCTGGTTTGACCTCTAGATGGATTAATTTGCGAGCCATGATGAGGCCAGTGGACTTATGGCGAACTTTCATTACTACGCCGCCGTTGCCTTGTCCTGGAAATTGTCTTTTATTTAACATCAATTCATGCTAAACTAAATTGAATGCACCTAACCTAGCTTCTTTCATACTTGTTCATACTGTTTCAAATCTTCATCTAGTACAGTTTAACGACTCCATCCATTTGCAAAGATTCATTTTGACACAGTTTTGTTCATTTTTCAATGTGACTCAATTGTGAGTCATGTCTCAGTATCCTGGCGCCATTTCATAAGTTTCATTTACTGATTCTGAGATGAAGACTGAGTATGCTACAAATATATCTTAATTATCTAAGCTATCTTAGAAACTCTTGAATACAAGGCAATATCAGCTAACAGTTAAAAAAATTAAATTTAATAAAAAAAATGGATTAACAAAAGACACCAACATTACGAAACATAATTAAACATTTCCTATCCTGTTTAGTCATTAGTGACAAAGACCTCCCCTAGATGTCGCCATAATATGATGTACTCTTCAAATCTCTTTCAAATATTTAAACTAGATCTATAAAAAAGATGCAAAACTCACCAAGTTCTCCGAGTTTCTCAAAGTCATCATCACTAAGCTCTCCAATCTTCTCCTTCTGGCAGAGGAACACTTCTATCCTTCGTCTCTGTGTATCATCCATCTCTATTTGCTCCAACCTTTCAGTTAGAGCTTCGATGCTAGTCTTAGACTTCCCAGCTAAACCCTGCCGTCTAAAAGGTAGAAAACATGATCAGTTAGCATTATTTATGGTCATATATGGTTAAATATGGCCCTCTGATGCTAGATTTCCCAAAGAAACGCTTACAGCATGTAATTAATGAAATAAAAAGCAGCATATATTATTTTTAAACTATAATTTAAAACTAAATCCACTGGAAGAATCAACTGCCTTCGTTTAAAAAACATTAAGTGAAATAACAATTACATATACAGCAATATAATCTTGAAAAGTTTATATCCTGTCAGTAGTTCAGCAGTTTAGGTGTCTGCCTTATTATAGAGAGGTTCCAAATGCTTATAATACCCACTCCTATCCTAAGTGATTTTGCTTAACTCAACAAGCATAGAGCAATACTACTTGTTTTAGTTAATTAAAAAAATAAAGGATTGATTAATGAAAATAAATTCCTTACCTGAATAATTTTGGATAGTAAGGAACATCAAGTGTAACATTTACTTACTCAGTAGCAGTTGCAGACTTCAGCTGAGGTGTCATATTAGACGGTGTGACAGCCGGCACCGTGTCAATTGACCCTGGTGGCAGGGTCAAGTTCAACTTGTTCTTAGACATCTTACTCATCTTGGAAGCAGTGGGTTTACTGGTGCCTTAACCCATGAAGTGTCCTTGGAAGCCAGCTGCCTGTACCATTAAAAATATCATGAGTATTTTTAGAGTGTGTACAAACTCTATAAACAAAAAAATGGCCGCTATGTACAATGCTCCATAAAAAGTGGCTACTACTTTGGTACCAGTTTATACCTATTATTACATGTACAGTTGAGACATTGATGGTTTAAAGGTAATTTTGACATTAACTTACACATTATGCATATTTTGAGCCTTGTTTAGCATTATGTTTTGTTAGCACTAATGTGTCTACCCTGTATAGTCAAAGCACAGTTGAAAATACAACAATTACATACATTGTGCCCCTGGTGTAGCCAGGTTATAGTTTTGTTTTTATTGGCTTAAAGAAAAAAGCAAAAAAAAAAAGCTCAAGTGAAAGCTGATGGAGAATAACAGGATATAGGCATTATCATCAGCTACTGCCTATAATTAGTAATAATAATAATTTCAGTTGAGTTTTGTTGAACCCAGCTTAGTTGAATGGCTATGTACTGATGAACAGATTTAATAAAAACACTTGTTTCTCTAGTTGTTTTTCACTAAGTGTGCAAGCCTATCACTGTCAACTTTTGCCTGACATCACATTGTTCCTGAGAATTTTGTAACACACAGTCTCAGTAGATTTATTGCCCGACCCAAGAATCGAAAAACAGCTAGAAAAAGAAAAAGAATTTAGTGACATCTACATTATCGCGATTCTGGTTTAATCTTTATAAAAATCATTAATCATGAACAGAATCTAGAGTCAGAAAAATTAACTTTGTTATAAAATTGATTCACTAAAAGTAAGCATATCGGCGAAAACTGAGTGTGAGTAATAGTATAACAAAAAGGGTGTAGGCAAATTGAAAATAAATGATCACTTACAGCAATCCAATTCTTTGACTGCCTCACTACATTCAAGCTCAATAAATGTCTCTGCGTAACCCGGATACAGTATATTCCTGCAGAAAAGCACAAATATTGGTAAAAATTGAACAAAAGCCGCAGAAAGCACGGAATTTATCAATGATTTCGACCTTTCTTTCAGATTTTGACACTTTGACTTGACAGAATTATCACGACTGCGACATGGATAAGCAAGTGTTACTATAATAAAAAAATAAAGCAAAATCGAGAAAATACTAGAACAAAATTTTATAATAGTAGAGATAGAAAGAACAAGAACTGCCGACTTAAGAATTAGTCAGAGCCACAAGTCAGAAAAACTGTTGTGTGGTCGAGCATAGAACAGGGTCAAATAGTTTAATCACAAGGACAGACATCACTATCATGATCATCATGGAGATGTTCTTGGATTATCCGCCTGTTTGCACAAAAGGACTACATAAAGTCCCCTTTAAAGTTTTACAAAAACATGAAATATTAAATAAATATTCCAATAGAAAGAGCGAAACTATTGAAAACTAGCAGGTTGTGTCGCGTTACATCAAATTTAAATTCGCACGATCTTAGGCGTCTATGATAGTGAAACCATTAGCAAGCACATCATTCTCCACAACGGCAAGCCGGGCTTCTTGGGCCTACCCCTCCCACCCTACCACACCAGCGAAGGTGATTCTTGCTCTCTTGCATTGTATTTACGATGTCATGGACTGAGAATAAGTCACGCAATTTTAACGCGTGCGTGACTCCGCACATCCACTGCAGCATTTTCATCTCCGTGACACTCAGCTCTTGCTTGATCTTATGTCGCTCCAGTAGCAGCCACGCTTCACTGCCGTGTAAAAGGAAAGGAACAGGACCCGACAGGAATAATGATTGTTTAATCTGCCCTTTTAACTTGACTGACATTTTAGAGTTAGCCACCCTTTAGTTTGACTTTAAATCGTGTATTACCTGGAACATGGCCGAAAGCCAAAAGCGAGGTCATTTTCTTAACGTGCTCAAAATTCCTAAGGTTGCTTCTGTCGGACTCGAACTACCAAAACGCACACCGTCTGTGGTTCGTAGGTTGTCGGAGGTGAGATTGTCTTGAAATATCTCTCGATTGTGATTGCCTGCGTCCGCCGTGTACAGTACCTAAATTAAAATAAAATAGTATCGTCTCTCACAAGATCACCAAGGGAGTAACTAATTAGCTGTAATATCACAGCCGAAATCAACCGAAGATGGAGATCCACAACCGGAATGAGACAGTCAGATTTTCATAAAAGGCATTGCCAAGAAAAAGACGAGCCAACTCACCAAACTCTTAAGACGAGACATGAGGCTCGTCATAGAGATAATAACTCAGGACACAGCAGATTGAACAGACGCCTAACAGTGATAGGTGTGAAGACCGATACCATTTGCCCAGAGCGTATGGAGAGCGAGGAGACCGGCCTCCACCTACTGGCAGAGTGTCCCATGTATTCCCTGACAAGATGGGGTCTTCTGGGATCGGACACACTGGACACAGAGGGGCTACGGGATCTGATAGTAGAACGGATCGCGAGCTTCTGCAATGAAACAAAAAGGTTTGAAAAAAAAAAGTTAAAAGCTGGATGGACCAAACTCTCCCCTAGGGTAAGGACGCGGAAATGGATGAAATTGCCCGCAGAAGTCGCGGATGGATCATCCGTCCGGCCATCCGGCGTCCCCACAGTGAAATAATAATAAAAACAGTATTATTTGTTTTCTTTGTACCTAGTTATTCATTTGCTTTAAGGTTAATTTCATGTTGAAACAAAAATTAAGACCGTAAGGGCAGCTCGTGGCGCCTTGCTTTGCTGTAACTTGGCACTGCGGGTGCGACTTTGGCTAAGGCGAGGTCCTTTGCCCCGCAAGTCGGGCGGTCGCCCAGTCCGCCCATAGTCTCCAACACCACTGAGTCGAGTCCAAAATTGTAAGGGTCAATCCCCACTGAAAAAGCAGCGGCGAAACTTTTGTATTAGAAATAGTAAATCATGTGGTCAAAATGGTTTGTTATATTTTGCCTCAAAAAGCCGCTGCGCTTTCAGTGTGGTTGGACCCTTACAATTTTGGTCTCGGCCTCTCGGTATGTTCGGTAAACTACCTCAATGAATTTATTAGTTTAGAATGTGAAAAGACATCTGTGGGCCGGTAACCGGCTGGTTGACGAACGAGGCTCTGTCTTGAGAGATTCACCTCCATTATGTTTCAAGCCCTCTGTCCCATTAAAATCTGAAAAGATCGGACATATTTAAAAATACTAAATAATACAAAAAAATAATGTTTTATTATGGTTTTATTGAATAATTTCTATGTCGGTTAAAACCCTTTATTCAGCAGATAGGTATTTACAGCTTTTCTGTCTATAGGATTAATTAACACAATATAAAACATTTATAAGATATTTATTATTTGCTGTTGCAGTGATCGCGTATGAAATGGAATTGGATATTGAAGACTTATGTAAAGCCTGACACCATTATTATAAATAAAATGGGGAAAATCTTAGTTAAATATTTCGAACCTAAAATAATTAAAATACACATTACAACATTGAGATATTATGTATAGTAACGAACATGATAGAGCGCTGTTTTTATGATAATAGTGCTCTTTCATGTCAACTTGCAGTCTTCTTCATCCTAGCGTTAATCCCAGTCGCATCCGAAGCTTTCAACTTGGAGTCTGGGGTCCACTTTACCAGTCAAACTGCGGATTTGGCTGAACTTCGACATTTTCCGTAAAGCGACTGGCATCTGACCTTCACAACCCAAAGGGGATATCGGAGCATTGCAGTTACACCAGTTGTTGGATTTTCGAGGCCTCCAACTACCAGTAACGACTGCCATAGATGTTCGTATGGTAACCGGGACCGACAGCTTCACGTGCGCTCCGAGGCATAACCAGACCAATGCAAATATCCATATGCATGCATACAAATATTTGCACTGAATGGCGATCGAACCGCGACCGCGTTCACTTCAGCTACGCCACGGAGACTGTCTATCATGTCAACTCGCAGTAGGGAACATTGCGGATCGCTAGTATGTAATAAATGTGATAATTAATTTCTTTTCATTATTCAGTATAGTATTGGTATGTATAGCTCAAAGTGTCTTCTCTAGTATCACAATACATAATATCTCAATCAACTAAAATATAAAGTTTAAGAAGATTTCACTTTCGTTAAAAACATGTTAATACCGGGTTGATTTTTCTTTGCTTCTGCAACATTCTTTTTAGATTCCGATTTAGGCGTTTTGCTTTCTTTGTCGTCCGATTTAGATTTTTTCTTTTTCTCACTTTTAGGGCTTTTTTGTTTTGCTTCTCCATCTGGCTGTGTAGGCGGCTTTTTCTTTTTCACCTTTTTCTTTTCAGTTTCTTCAGGTTCGCTTGACGGTAAGAGAAGTTGTGTAGGATCATTCATTATCATTGACATTTTACGGAAGTAATTCCACAAAGCGTCGACACATTTCTCCGGTTTGCCGCCATCCGCATTTTCCCACAATAAGCCATACATTCTCGGCTTGAGTTTTTCCGTAGGCTTTTTCATTTCTGTCTCAAATTCGTCTTCTAAATGTTTCAGTCTTGCTTGTTGAGTCTCTGGTGAGAGTGAAAGGACATCATCTTCGTCCATTGTTGCTTCCTGTAAACAAAAGATGAATAATGAGATAGTTTCTAGATGCGCCATCGCTCACTAGAATGACCCAAATGAAAGTATCAAAAAATATCATTGGCAATCTTCTGTCAAAGTTATAACACTTGGGTGGTAGAGGGGTGGTCCTCTTGCTGCCGACTCTGAAAATGCATGATGTAGGAGAAGTGTTGTCACGAAGCTCAGTTACGATCGCGAGGACCTGCAACTGCTCTACATGGTGGATATGTTCGCGCTCCCGTAGTGAGCAACGGTGCGCGCTCCGCACTTAGGGCTCCAATAAGTGGCGGTTGTTGCACGAACACAAAGGGGAGCTCGGTCTGTTCGTGAACGCTGCAAGATATCAGGATTAGTGCGCACGTATCGTATATCAAATCGTTTAAATGAAGTGGTAAAGTATTCAAATATTCAACATTAGAATGTCTTCACATTCGCCTGAAGTTTTAATAATGGCCTCAGATTTCCTGAGATTTGAGTTCCAACACCAAAAAATTCGGATAACTTTTCTTGTACTTCGAATTAAAAAAAGCGGGGAGGGTCTTCGAAATAAAATATATGCTTCACAAGCCACTAATGATGACGACATGTTCGCAAGAGGACTGTGGAGCGTGCGTGTTTCTATGGAGATGCAAGTACGGTCTTCATCGGAGCGGTTGCAGAAGCGCGGTACATAGTGGATATAATCAATCGATTAGCGCACTGCAGTCCACAGCTGAACATAGGCCTCTCCCAATGTGCGCCATTTCGTCTGAACCTCCGTCTTCCGCACTCAGTTTCTCTGTCTGTGTGCGTATAGTGAGTAGGTATACAGCTTTACAATCTCGGCCTTTCTCTACCGACGTAATGCCATACCTAACATAAGCAAGCTTAACTACCCTTCAGCTAAGCTAGGGAATATTAGTAATTTGCGTTATAATTTTTTTTTTAAAGTATACCTACCTCGTCACTGAGATAGCCGTGGGGCACAAACACAACGTTGTCCACCTCATATTCATCACCATCTTGTTCATCATCGCTACCGGCAGCGCTCCCGTCGATGCTCTCGCCTTCTTGTTCTTCTTCCCAATCGTCATCGCTGTCTACCTCGTAATCGAGCTGTTTCTGTAATATTAAGACAAATATTTATTCAGTTGAATCTTCACTACATAGTATAAAACAAAGTCGCTTTCTCTGTCCCTATATCCCTTTGTATGCTTAAATCTTTAAAACTACGCAACGGATTTTGATGCGGTTTTTTTAATAGATAGAGTGATTCAAGAGGATGTTTTATATGTATAATACATGTTTAATATAGTAGAGAGTGCAGCGGGAACGGGATCTGACGCCACGCGGGCGGAAAAATATTGGCGGTACGAAGTTCGCCGGGTCATCTAATCTATATATAAAAGTTAAAACCACTCACTGATTATTTATATATATATTAAATCTCAGAAACGATAACAAGCTTGAAATTTAGTAGGTAGGTGTAGATGTAGACATCCGCCAAGAACGGATTTTACGAAACTTCTGTTTTTGAACTAAGAGGCTTGAAATTTAAAATGCTCTGTAGATTGTGTGGTGGTGTACTAATAATGTATTCTTAGAAATCGATCACTTATTTTGGGGTTAAAACAGGGGATAGTAGTTTGTCTGAAAGTCACTCCACGCGTACGCAGTCGCAGGCTGCTAGTACTTTCTGCATTAGCGGAACGTGGACTCCGATGCCTGAGAGACGATCGGGACTAACACAAAAATGATGATGGTATCTAGTTTATTAGTGCTAATTTGTTTTTTATGAAACAGGCGGCAGACCAGCACCTCAATGGAAAGTGGTTACCGTTGCCTATGGACGTGTGTAACACCAGGGGAGTCACACTCGTGCTGCCGACCTAGATTTTTGATCGGCATCTCCGCGGAAAAATGGCTAGCAATGTTTATATTTTGTTTTCCTTCTTTCTGTAGGAAGATACAGAGCTGGAAAGCTTTATTCTCACAGATTTTCTCCTATATACAATCCCGGATTCATTAAGCGGGGCCTGAAAAAACGTCGATACTGTAGTATCGGTCCTTCGTGGCTGATACTATTTGTTGTTATCTGGACAATCATGCGTCAAAGATATAAAAATATATTTAAAAAGAGAGATAGGAAAATAAATGAACGAGCGAAGACAGTTCCAGACAGTTGGAGTCAAGGGGCTGACTGAGAAGATTGAAGAATAAGTGCATTAGATTTCGCGATCTTCGAATACGATAAAAGTGATAATATAAAAAACCCTCGCGTAAATTCCCCAATAACCGTGTAGAAATATCATATTACTAAATAAACGACATAAATATCAGAAAAAGTGTATTTTATTTAGTAATCTAGAAGACTGTGGTGATAGACGTCCCCGTCATCACAATACCATCAAGGCAGGGACTGCCATTCCAAGGACAGCATTTGAAATGGCGGCCACTATTCTATGTACTGTATCTTAGTTTAGTATCAGGTGGGTTGCATTCCATTTCACAATCGAAATATAAAAAAAACTGTTTCATTTTTATCTAAATCAATACCTGATCCTGTCCAAATGGTTTTCTAGGTTTAATAGAAGCGCTCTTCTTGCGCCAAGTGCCCCAATATGGTGGTCGTCGATTCTCGTGGAAGCTCAAGAGCTTTGGTCTAAGTTTCTCACGTGGAGCTGATTCGCTCGATAGTATTTCACCAGCACCATCTATGGGAGGCAATTCAGCGTCTTCTGTAAACGTTAAAAAAGGGTTGTATGTACAGATGGAAATTGGTAAAAGGTACATTCAACAACAAAAGTTGCTCAAAAGTAAACTACTCTACACGAAGGGCTCCGTACCAGAAAAAAGGCTAAAAGTAAATATATTACCTTAATAATTTGTAATTATTTCTAGCGTCTATGTGTAGCCATTATTAATATCGAGCTAAAAACGGTAAAAAAAAGCTTTTGTTGTATGGCAGCCCCCTATAAATATTATTTTTAGTATTTGTTGTAGCCACAGTAAGAATACATAATCTGTGCAAATTTCAATTGTCTAGCTATTACAGTTCTATAGATCTAGCTCGGCGACTGAAAATGGGCATGGAAAAGGGCTAAAATATCATATTTTTTTGTATGGGCGCCCCTCTTAATTATCATTATTATTTTGTTTTTAGTATTTGTTGCTAAGGCGCAACAGAAATACACAATCTGTGAAAATTTCAACTGTCTAGCTATTAAGGTTCTTGAGAAACAGCCTGACGACAGACCGATAGCAAAGTCTTAGTAATAGGGTTCCGTTTTTACCCTTTGGGTACGGAACCCTAAAAATTGACATAGTAAAAAGTTTTTCAATCCTCAGAGGATAAAGTAAATATATATTTTTTTCTTATTTTACAAATTACAAAATTATAAAGTTATTACATTAACAAATTATAACTTTTACAAAGAGTAACAAAATAATCCATACTTAATATTATAAATGCGAAAGTAACTCTGTCTGTCTGTCTGTCTGTCTGTCTGTCTGTCTGTCTGTCTGTCTGTCTGTCTGTATGTTACGCTTTCACGCCTAAACCGCTGAACCGATCTTGATGAAATTTGGAACAGAGGTATATTAGAGCTTGAGAACGGACATAGGCTACCTTTTATCACGAGAAAAGGGGTTTAAGGGGGGGAAATAGGGGATGAAAGTTTTTAAGAAAGTTTGTCATTTCTGAAGATATCTTAATGAAATTTGGTACAGAGGTAGATTAGAGCTTAGGAACGGACATAGGCTAACTTTTATCGCGAAAAGGGGGGTGGAAGGGGGGGACTAGGGCCTTGGGAGGAAAGTTTGTCATTATTGAAGATTTCGTGATGACATTTGGTACAGAGATAGTTTAGAGCTTGGAAACGGAAGTAGGCTACCTTTTATCGCGAAAAGGTGGGTAGAAGGGGGGCGGACTAGGGCCTTGGTATCAAAGTTTGTCACATTTGAAGATTTCTTGATGAAATTTGGTACAGAGATAGTTTAGAGCTTGGGAACGAACATAAGCTACCTTCTATCGCGAAAAGGGGGGAAGAAGGGGGGGGAGGGACCAGGGCCTTGGTATAGAAGTTTATCGTTTTAGAAGATTTCCCGATGAAATTTGGTACAGAGATAGTTTAGAGCTTGGGAACGGACATAGACTACCTTTTATCACAAAAAGGGGGGTAGTAGGGGGGGAACCAGGGCCTAGGTATAGAAGTTTATCGTTTTAGAAGATTTCCCGATGAAATTTGGTACAGAGATAGTTTAGAGCTTGGGAACGGACATAGACTACCTTTTATTGCGAAAAGGGGGGTAGAAGGGGGGGGACTAGGGCCTTGGGAGGAAAGTATGTCATTTTTGAAGATTTCTTGATGAAATTTGGTACAGAGATAGTTTAGAGCTTGGAAACAGATATAGGCTACCTTTAATCGCGAAAAGGGGGGTAGAAGGGGGGCGGACTAGGGCCTCGGTATGTAAGTTTGTCATTTTTGAAGATTTCTTGATGAAATTTGGTACAGAGATAGTTTAGAGCTTGGGAACGAACATAAGTTACCTTTTATCGTGAAAAGGGGGGAAGAAGGGGGGGACCAGAGCCTTGGGATAAAAGTTTATCGTTTTAGAAGATTTTCTGATGAAATTTGGTACAGAGATAGTTTAGAGCTTGGGAACGGACACAGACTACCTTTAATCACAAAAAGGTGGGTAGAAGGGGGGGGGGACTAAGGCCTTGGGATGAAAGTTTGTCATTTTTGAAGATTTCCTGATGAAATTTGGTACAACGATAGTTTAGAGCTTGGGAACGAACATAGGCATTGAAGCTTGGGAACGAACATAGGTTACCTATTGACGCGAAAATGGAGGCATAGGGGGGGGGGGGGGTGTCATAAGGGATTAAAATTTAACAGTTTTTAAGATGATGAAATTTTGGTACAGGGATTAATTAGAGCTTGGTAACGGACATATGTTACCTTTGATTGTGAATAATGTGGTAAAAGGGGGGGGGGGGGGGGGATAAGGACTAGATAGTAAATATGAAAGTTTGTCATTTTTGATGATATCCTGGTGAAATTTGGTACAGAGATGGATTAGAGCTCGAAAATGGACATATGTAGGCGACCCCTTATCGCGAAAAAAGGGCTAGAAGGGGGAGGGGGGGAGCGGAATAGGGCGTTGGGATTAAAGTTTCTAATTTTTCAATGGCACAAAAAAGGGGGTGAATATGGCATAAATAGTAAGAATTTCTTTTAAGATGTCCTCATGAAATATAGTACAAAGGTGGATTAGAGCTTCGGAACGGATATAGTCGAGTAGCGAACCAAATATAGAAGCGAGTGGAGAGGCGAGTAGAGATTGTTATAGGGACGAGTGAATAGGCGTGTAAAGATTGGAAGTCGAGTAGAGTCGACTACAGGGGCGAGTAGATATGCGACTAGAGAGCCAGTGGAGAGGCGAGTATAGAATCAAATAGTATGCTGTAAAGGCGAATAGGGAGGCGAGTGGAAAGGTGAATGTAGTAGCGAGTAGAAATCGAATAGAGATTTGAGTAGAGGTGCGAGTAGATAGGCAAGTGAGGAGAGTCAAGTAGACAGGTGAAAAGAAAATTGAATGGATGGTCAAGTAGAGAGGCCAGTGGAAAGGCGAGTATAGAGAAAAGTACAAAGTCGAGTAGAGAGGGGAACAGAGAAGTCATTATACAGGGTCAAGTATAAACTCAAATACAGAGGCGAGTAGAAAGTCGAGTGGAGAGTCGAATATAGAGGCGAGTAGAAAGTCGAGAACAGAGGTGAGTACATAGTCGAGGACAAAGTTGAGTAGAGAGGCGAATTTAATGCTCAATAGCGTCGGATCAACACTACACGATAACCGACATCCACGCGGGCGGAGCCGCGGGCAACAGCTAGTTACATAATAAAAAATTTACTTACCAACTATCATAACATCATCATCTTCATCTTTATCACTCATTGGCCATGTCTTTCCATTGCACAATGGTTTAGAAAGGCCCTCCTTCAGAGACCTCAAATATAATACATCTTCACCTTGTCTTTTGAGTAACTTATCTAAATTACTTTTTTTATCATCTGATAGATTTACTCTAACTAAAGGTGCCAGTCTCATATCATTTTTTATAGTAAAATTGGTGAGCATGCTATTATTGACTGAACAGACAATAGCTTGGTCTTTTTCCGACTTCTGTTTTGGCACGAAAAAATTTACGAATTGTTCTGCAGCCTTTTTCTTTTTGAGTTCTTGTTCTTGTTTCTCTAATTCTAAAGCCTCTTGTTTCTTTCGTTTCTCTTCTTCTCTTGCCTCCTTTTCCTTTCTTTTCTGTTCTTCTTTTTCTTCCTTTTCCTTTCGCTTTTGTTCTTCCTTCTCTTCTCTTTGTTCTAGAAGGAATAATCTTTTTAATGACATATAGAGGACACTACTATATCAGTAATAAAATGTTATAATTTTAATTAATGTAAGAGACTTGTAATACAAATTATATTAATTGGTTTTATTAGCATTTAAAAACACTTAAGGGATGAAAGAAATGTCTATGTTTGAGGTCCCACCCAGATGTTCAGGACCCAATCAAGATTTACCTGTGGATAAATTTAAAAATGTAATTAAGACTAAACTGTGCCAAAAAGACTATTATATAAAATACAAGAATATTTAGATGACAAATAAGCTTGGAAATGAACTGTTTGCTCAACTATGCTATGCAAATATTTGTAAATAGACCAAGAAAAAATATGACCGCTGAGGTTCTTGCCGGAGTCTTCTCAGGTTGGTGAGGGGTTTTGAAGCAGTGGTCCATTTGCTAAACTTGTCTAGATTTTTCAAATTTGACGTTTTGTAAGTGCAGTTTTAATGGTCTATACAAAATAAATTATTTTTGGCTTTGACTTTCCTATCGAAGATTGGTGGGTCAAACCGAAATGGCTTAGACTCTAACAAAAGCATATGAACTAAGTACATATATTATGGTAATGAGTATGTGGACTCCAGGCTCCGAAGTGTAAACCTCTGGCACTCCTGGGATCCACGCTAAGATAATGATGAATAAAGCCAGTGAAATCTTAAACTACTCACTTTTCTCTAGCTCTTTCTGCTTCTCCTTTTCTTCTTTCTCTTTCTTTCTTTGCTCTTCTTTTTCCTCTCTTTCTTTCCGTTTAGCTTCCTCCTTCTCTTCTCTCTCACGTTTCCTTTGTTCTTCTTTATCTTGTTTCAGTTTGGCTCTCTCCTCTTTTTCATGCTGTCTTTTTTTCTCTCTTTCTTGTTTTTCTTTTTCTTTCTCTTCTCTTTTTTTGGCAGATTCGAGTTTTTTCTGTACCTGAAAAATTAAATTATTTTTCGTAACTATTTGACGTTTTAATAAGACAGATTAATTAAACTGAGTGTTACACCTCTGCAGTAAATGTGGTACCATTTATGTAAAGCCAAAATAATGTTTACAAATAAATACTCATGGTTAGGGTCATTTCAAATGGTAAATCCTTAAAAATATCTTATTTCCATCTATGCCTACTGAAAAAAAAAAAACTATTTTCACTCAGCGCACAGAAACTCTGTTCTTACAGGGTCGGCAGCACAAGTGTGACTCTGTTGCTCCCAGTTGTCATACGGTCATCTATTTAGCCTCTGTGGCGTGGCGGTAGTGAACGCGTCGGCTACGCAGGAGGCGCGGGTACGATTCCCGCTCAGTGCAAATATTTGTATGCACGAATATGTATATTTGCATCGGTCTGAGTGTTTCTATGTATATTATGTATGTATTTACAAAAAAAAGTATCTAAGTATGTTTATCCGCATTCTAGATTCCATAACACAAGCTAGTTAAACTATGCTTACCATTGGTCTAGATAGCATTGTGTGAAATGTTGTGTAATATTTATTCATCAACAAAAGGGGCTCCTTCTAAGCCTACACCTGGGTTGCAAGTTCCAAATGCTGTCCCAAGTTGAGAATGGCCTAAACCAGGTTATTAAATGTTGTAATAAATGTTACGGCTGAATATAATTCAGGCCGTTCATTGAACCGTTTAATTAACAGCCTAGGTAGTTATTTGAATGGCTGATTAAGCTAGTTGGCAGTGACACACACATCCATACTAATATTATAAATGCGAAAGTAACTCTGTCTGTCTGTCTGTCTGTCTGTCTGTCTGTCTGTCTGTCTGTCTGTCTGTATGTTACGCTTTCACGCCTAAACCGCTGAACCGATCTTGATGAAATTTGGAACAGAGGTATATTAGAGCTTGAGAACGGACATAGGCTACCTTTTATCACGAGAAAAGGGGTTTAAGGGGGGGAAATAGGGGATGAAAGTTTTTAAGAAAGTTTGTCATTTCTGAAGATATCTTAATGAAATTTGGTACAGAGGTAGATTAGAGCTTAGGAACGGACATAGGCTAACTTTTATCGCGAAAAGGGGGGTGGAAGGGGGGGACTAGGGCCTTGGGAGGAAAGTTTGTCATTATTGAAGATTTCGTGATGACATTTGGTACAGAGATAGTTTAGAGCTTGGAAACGGAAGTAGGCTACCTTTTATCGCGAAAAGGTGGGTAGAAGGGGGGCGGACTAGGGCCTTGGTATCAAAGTTTGTCACATTTGAAGATTTCTTGATGAAATTTGGTACAGAGATAGTTTAGAGCTTGGGAACGAACATAAGCTACCTTCTATCGCGAAAAGGGGGGAAGAAGGGGGGGGAGGGACCAGGGCCTTGGTATAGAAGTTTATCGTTTTAGAAGATTTCCCGATGAAATTTGGTACAGAGATAGTTTAGAGCTTGGGAACGGACATAGACTACCTTTTATCACAAAAAGGGGGGTAGTAGGGGGGGAACCAGGGCCTAGGTATAGAAGTTTATCGTTTTAGAAGATTTCCCGATGAAATTTGGTACAGAGATAGTTTAGAGCTTGGGAACGGACATAGACTACCTTTTATTGCGAAAAGGGGGGTAGAAGGGGGGGGACTAGGGCCTTGGGAGGAAAGTATGTCATTTTTGAAGATTTCTTGATGAAATTTGGTACAGAGATAGTTTAGAGCTTGGAAACAGATATAGGCTACCTTTAATCGCGAAAAGGGGGGTAGAAGGGGGGCGGACTAGGGCCTCGGTATGTAAGTTTGTCATTTTTGAAGATTTCTTGATGAAATTTGGTACAGAGATAGTTTAGAGCTTGGGAACGAACATAAGTTACCTTTTATCGTGAAAAGGGGGGAAGAAGGGGGGGACCAGGGCCTTGGGATAAAAGTTTATCGTTTTAGAAGATTTTCTGATGAAATTTGGTACAGAGATAGTTTAGAGCTTGGGAACGGACACAGACTACCTTTAATCACAAAAAGGTGGGTAGAAGGGGGGGGGGACTAAGGCCTTGGGATGAAAGTTTGTCATTTTTGAAGATTTCCTGATGAAATTTGGTACAACGATAGTTTAGAGCTTGGGAACGAACATAGGCATTGAAGCTTGGGAACGAACATAGGTTACCTATTGACGCGAAAATGGAGGCATAGGGGGGGGGGGTGTCATAAGGGATTAAAATTTAACAGTTTTTAAGATGATGAAATTTTGGTACAGGGATTAATTAGAGCTTGGTAACGGACATATGTTACCTTTGATTGTGAATAATGTGGTAAAAGGGGGGGGGGGGGGGATAAGGACTAGATAGTAAATATGAAAGTTTGTCATTTTTGATGATATCCTGGTGAAATTTGGTACAGAGATGGATTAGAGCTCGAAAATGGACATATGTAGGCGACCCCTTATCGCGAAAAAAGGGCTAGAAGGGGGAGGGGGGGAGCGGAATAGGGCGTTGGGATTAAAGTTTCTAATTTTTCAATGGCACAAAAAAGGGGGTGAATATGGCATAAATAGTAAGAATTTCTTTTAAGATGTCCTCATGAAATATAGTACAAAGGTGGATTAGAGCTTCGGAACGGATATAGTCGAGTAGCGAACCAAATATAGAAGCGAGTGGAGAGGCGAGTAGAGATTGTTATAGGGACGAGTGAATAGGCGTGTAAAGATTGGAAGTCGAGTAGAGTCGACTACAGGGGCGAGTAGATATGCGACTAGAGAGCCAGTGGAGAGGCGAGTATAGAATCAAATAGTATGCTGTAAAGGCGAATAGGGAGGCGAGTGGAAAGGTGAATGTAGTAGCGAGTAGAAATCGAATAGAGATTTGAGTAGAGGTGCGAGTAGATAGGCAAGTGAGGAGAGTCAAGTAGACAGGTGAAAAGAAAATTGAATGGATGGTCAAGTAGAGAGGCCAGTGGAAAGGCGAGTATAGAGAAAAGTACAAAGTCGAGTAGAGAGGGGAACAGAGAAGTCATTATACAGGGTCAAGTATAAACTCAAATACAGAGGCGAGTAGAAAGTCGAGTGGAGAGTCGAATATAGAGGCGAGTAGAAAGTCGAGAACAGAGGTGAGTACATAGTCGAGGACAAAGTTGAGTAGAGAGGCGAATTTAATGCTCAATAGCGTCGGATCAACACTACACGATAACCGACATCCACGCGGGCGGAGCCGCGGGCAACAGCTAGTATATATATATATTTTATATGTGTTTATGTTCTATAAAGTTTATTTGGTGGTGTCATTGTATTAAGTTTTTGTTAGTATTGTAAATTGTACCTAAATAATGTCCTACTCCCATTGCATTAGGTATTTAATGTGTAATAGTGGTTGTAAGTAATAAATACATAAATATTTACCTGTTTTGGGGTTAGGTTAACAGATGTACTAGACTCATTCAAAGACACATCTCCTTGACTGGTAGTAACTGAAGAACTTCTGCTATTCTTAGGTGTGGAAGGTGCAGAACAAACTGAATCATTCAACTTAGAACTCGCTGATGATTTTGAACACACTGAATCATTTAGTTTGGTGGCAGGAGATTTAGAATTATTATGTATACCTTGATTTCTATTTCTCAAACTTCTTTTAGGTGTCACCTGATTCTCAGCCTGTTTGGATTGTAAATCATCATTGCCCGATTTAGATGGAGATTCTTGGTTAGTATCTTTTTCTTTTATTGATGCCTCTGAAACTGATTCATCACAGTTTTTGTTCGATATCTCTTTGGACTTTTCATACCCAATGTTATCAGGACTATTGGAATCTTCTAATATAACAATTTCATTAGCACCATTATCTGAATTTGATTCTTTGTTGTTTGCCTGAGTAGTACATGAATCGTTAACATCTGTATTTACCTCAATTGCTTCAGTATTCTCCGTCTCATTAGTAAGTACATTTTCTGTGTTAGGCGGCTCATCAACATCCATCAACTCATTTTCATTGTTCACATCACAGTCACTCTGAAGTTCACTAGAACTATTATTAACTTTGGGAACCTTTTTGTTACCCTTCTTCTTTTTAGATTTCTGTTTCTTCTTCCTAGCGGCATCTACTAGTTTTACATAAGGATTCGGTATTTTTTCATTTTTGTTGACTAAAGCATCTTTGCTGTCATCGTCACTAATTAAAACGGGATCTTCAACATCGTTTTCTTTGGAAATTTTGCCTACTTTCGTGGCCGGTTCCACCTCCGGTCCAGAGAGCTTCCTCTTCCTTGTAGGTAGAACATCAGTTTTGGGAGATACATCGCTCAAAAGTTTAAATGGAAGACGAGCTTGCTTGAGTTTCTTTTTCGACGGTGTTACCTCAGCATTTTCAGGCGACTTGGAAGTCTTCATGTCTGTATTACTAAATAAAGCTTAAATATAACATTAAAGTAGGTTTGTTAAGAAATAACGATTCAATTTCAACTTTTCTAAATAATTTATCATACAACATTTACAACACACCAAGACACATAACTTTTGACAACTGCAAAAAAACGCGGGAGTTCAGAGTCACCGTTCGGAAACTTCAACTTTAGTCAGTCATAGAGTGGTCATAGATTATTTTATTTGTGAACATTTGTGATGCATGTTCACCAATGTTTACCAGGCACCAAAAAATTGTGTGCCTTTTATTTTCGCCGTAGGTAGGTACACCCGGACCTGATATTTTCTTCAGATTGATATTTTAAATATACATAAATTTTTTGAGTTGTGTGTTTTTCTAAATCAACCGAGCCGAGAACACTGAAAAACGTTGATGGGGCTGGGGGTCTCCTCTGTATTCGGATTTATTAGAATGATGGACGGGGACCAGAAATCCTATAAATATTTTGTAAATAACGATGGCCTGCCTAGGCTTTGGCCACTGAACGCTTCGATCCACAGACAAATCAGGTAGCGAGATCATTGGCACATTGGCACGTATTTTATCTTTGCAGAGGTAGGGTGTTTTCGATGAAAAATCATCAACGACGCCAAGCCAACATTTTTGAGACACGCGTCCTCCTTTCCGGGTTCAAGATGGCGACACTGTAGTTCCCACACCCGAGGTGGTCATTTCCACTCCGGAGATGGCTTTGGGTCAGCCGAAGTGCGAGGCAAATGCCATATGGCATCTGGCATCTGAAGATAAGAGATGACATGCGGTGTTAGTCGGTTCGAATCTGACATAATCACCCCCGTCTGTCGACGGGAGGATATCCGTGTGCATTTCCGCACGAAAAAGGCACATGAGCAAAATTGCAATTTAGGTGCCTACAGCTATTCTATTATGCTGTAATAAACAGCCAGTAGTGACAATTAAACGTATGTTTTTCATCAGGAAGCCACAAACAACGCAAATAGCATCTGTTTACAGAGTAACTACAGTGATTTATAGTATGGTATTCTTTCTCGAGACACTGATGTTCACGTTATTTAATTTTGTGTTTTGTTGAAAAGTTTCGTCGTGTTCAGACATCTGTTTGATTTTGTTGATGATTGCAGAACTCACTGTAACGTTCTTTTTTGGCCCTGATTTGGGAAGTTATAAACTGTCACGTCTCTGCTCAAATTAACTGTAGATAAACCCCTAAACTAGACGGTACACAGGAAAATTTTGTATTTCAGTATTTACCGTTTTAATCAAACGTATGCGTTCTTCAAGATATGAAGATCTTACGGGGACAAATCGCTTGCAATAGGCAAGGAGTTCATCCTCACACATTGCGACCAGAAACGGTGCGCACTGTGCAGTATGGAAGGAACTTCATCCCACACACGCTCAAGCTGTTGAATAAACTCCCTGCTGTGGTTTTCCCAAGCGACTACAATATGGGATTCTTCAAGAAGACGATTCTTTAGGATCAGTGGCACAAGCGTAACGCTCCTGGCGTTGCATACCATTTTCCATCAGGTGGGCAGTGTGCTTGTCTGCCACCTAAATGGTATGAAAGAACACAAAACCTTAATTTTGAAGTTATTTTTACACAGGGGCCTACTAACACCTTTGGGATCCATCCAAATCAATTTCACCTACTCGGTAACAGACGAGGCTCTATCGCAGGCGTTCCCCCTCTCAGGTCAAGAAATTAGACGGCAGTCGCTCCCTGAAAAGCCGCCTTACCTACCAATCAAGACAATAAGTGGACCCCCGGGATCTAAAGTATAAACTTTGGAGGAAACTGGGTAATCGCTATGAGGGTGATGGTGATATAGTATAAATGTATACAGGGTGTAGGGAAATGCTTCTGAAAATAAAAAAGGCAATGCTAATGTTTACGCTAATAGCCTCTGTGGCCGTGCCGGGGACGAGTTGGGGACCCCGTGGTCCCCACACCCGAAGAGGGCCAGATCGAGAGAGATGGCCCTAAGTCAGCCGGGGTGCGAGGGATATGCACTATACCTACCTCGCCTACGGCCTTGCACTGCGACCCACAGACGGCGTGCGGTTTAGTCGCTTCGAGTCCGACATAACCTCCTCCTCCGGCTGCGGCGGGGGTGGTATCCGTAGGAATTTCCCGCTCGTTAAAACTAAGGTGCGAGCTTGGATTTTCTTTAAACGTTAAAAAAAAATCGAATCGATGTCATCCGACAACGAACTAAAGTTACCGGTGCAACTTATAGAATAAGCAAGCAAGCTGAAGTGGCAGTGGACTGGCCACATCTGTCGGAGGACCGATAGCCGTTGGAGTAAACGAGTCCTAGAGTGTAGACCACGAGACGGCAAGGCCCCCTAGCCAGATGGACTGACGACCGAAAAAGGTGACTGGGACAGATTGGATAGCGGAGGATCGGCAGAAATGACGCACACATAGAGGCCTATGTCCAGCAGTAGACTGCAATAGGCTAATTGATTGATTAATGGATACTAAAATGTGACCAACACAACAATTACCTCATTTTTTTTAAACCATTAGTACCTAGTATCGCCAGTATTCGTTTTCATGAGCATTTCTATAGCACTCTTTGATTAAAAAAGTCATCGCAAGAGTTTCATCGGTTTAATTATATGCAGAATGCTGGTTCAAGTGTTCAAAAGGTATAATAGTGTGTTTGTATTTGAGCAATGTATCTACATATCTCATAATTATGAGAACATTTGAATATCATTTCAATAACGTTCTCAAGATGTAGGTTATAAGCGTGAGAAAAACCCTACAGTTAATATCAATCAATTATCATCATCCTTCTTAGCGAATACCCAGTTAGGTACCTTTTTTTTTTCTCGCGGGAAAATGCTTTGCGCACACCGACGAGCCCCGGGGGAGGCCCGCCGGTAGTGTGGGACTCCTGCAATAGTATACCCACTAAAAACCCGCGGTGTTCCTTCCGGACGCCTTCATGCCAGGGCTACGGGCACGCTCTCGCACTCTTCCGCGGCCCCGGCGGCGTTGGTCCTCCAACAGAGGACTCCATCCCGGTGGGGTGAGGGGGAAGTATCCTCAACCCCGTCTTCCTGAGGGGCGCGCGCCACCTCGGGGCCACAGCTGTTCGGACGGCAGACGCCCCTGCATCTACCGCCCAGGCCCCTATCATATCGCTCCCTACAACTGCAACGAGGGCACGGCGCTCGCCTGCCCAAGCTGGGCACTCCTCCAGGGTATGCTGCGCCGTGTCCTCGAGGCAGCTGCAATGATGGCACGCGGTTGTCGGTTCTCTTCCGGCTATGCGACACAGGTACTTCCCGAAGCAACCGTGTCCGGAAAGCACCTGCCCAAGCCGGAAGGTAAGCGACCCGTGCGCTCTGTTCACCCAGTCCTCAAGGACGGGGCGGACAGCCTCTACAGTCCTGCTGCTAGCCGTTGGGTTGGCCAGCCGCTCCCTCCACCTGCCGAGCAAGGACTGCCGAGCGTGGAATCTTCACGTTTCGATCTGCCTCGGTGCCGGGTGTTCACCTCGGAGGAGGAGATCCTTGCGCCACGAAAACATGGCTGCTTGGACCTCCGCCTCTAGATCCCACGGGGGGGATCCCGCCAACACGCACGCCGCTTCGTAGGAGACGGTGCGGTATCCGCGTATGACCCCGACCTCCCCCCCCCCCGACTCCTGAGAAAACCCAGTTAGGTACCTACGTTTACATTATAGAGCCCGGGATACGCATATTAGTTTTAATTATTTCGTTGTCTTTTACGAGAGCTAGCGCCATCTCTCCCAACCCCGAGAGGTAAACCTGTGCCAGAACTTGTTGTTTACTGTACCTAAGTACCTACTTACTTGTGTTTACTGTTATCTTGTAGGTGCGCCAATTAATTAGCTGGTGAGGTTGATTTAAGCCCGAAGGTTTCGGTACAGGCCCGTACACACTCTCTTAATGAGTACCATAGCTGTTGTCACATTTACAGATTGGTAAAAGCCCAAGGAATGATAGTACGGGAAGATTAAACGACGATGCATAGACGAACATACTCGAAGTCCCCGAAGTTGTTTCATTTTATTAGATTTTAAATTATTAATTAAGTATGTAGGTTTGGCTCTCCATCTTACTTTTTAGCTTTAAAATAAATAGGTAATTTTGTTGTTACTTAGAACATCTTAGTTTTTTCCATGGAACAAAGAAAACAACTTTGAAACTCTCCTAATGTACGCCATGGCAGCCGTAGCCATAGTCCATTCTCCGCCTGCTGCAACCAGTATATCCCAGCTATATTTTTCAGGTCATCCATACATCTAGCCGGGGGGGCGACTATCAATAATTAGTAGATTACACTATGCGATAAAGAGAATGCTCTCTGTCTCTATCAACTAAACTGAAGCAAGTGAGAACGGCTCTCACTCTTTTTTCCACCCGAGCCCGACATAGTTACTTATATATTATTGGCTACTGTAACTAGGTATACCTGTGAAAAGTAGAACAGCTGTACTTGTAAACATTTATTGATATTTTCACGACGTTTATCTCGCTTTGTCTTGTGTAAACATTGTTATCATCGTAATGCATAGGTATGTTAAAACATAACATTGACTGAAATTCTTTGTTGCACTTTAATACCTACCTAATTGTTAGATTTATAACCGTGAAAGGTGATCAGTTTTTTAAGAAACAGCTGACATGTTATCGTTACTTTTTCGTTCAAGATTTGGGTTAGCATCCGACTATCACGGAACTTCATAATGCAACTTTCTGAAACAGTTTGTGAGTTATCATCCGAGAAGAAATTAGTCATGCAAATCTGTTGCGCAAGCTAGCTTGCGTACAGTATATAAATAAGGGCGAACCTGTTAACCAACTGTTGACTTTAACTAGACTCGTATCCAGTCTGATTCCGTAGATAGGTGGTACGCCATACATGATGCTGCTGAGAATCACCCAATACTGCCAGACAGAAATATCAAGAATCAACAAACATGGTCGACCCAAGAATAGAACTGAAGACCAACCAATCGTCCTTTAAACTATAGGTACTAGCAAAATACATAGAAACTTCATTGTGACTGATCTAAATAATTCAGCAACGCGCTGTAGTTATAATAGATTATCAGGAATTCCAGAATTGATTCTAATAAATATCGCCTGAGACTAATTGAACGAAAGGGCCCACCAATTAACCTGAAATTTACCTCAAGATCGGTCGTAGGTTGCGCTTATGATTAGTGATAATCTGTCGAGCGCAGTTCATATGCCGCGGCGTGTCGTCGGTTGGCGCATGATCGGAGTTCGCCACTCGCCCGGCGCCCACCAGTACCTCCTCCGACCTCGCATCTACTACACGTCTCGCACTTTTTAATCACCCTGTATAAGAGCTCTATAATAATGACTGACACTGCCCCTAAAAATAAACGGTGGTCCCATGAAAATAAGTGAAGGGTGGCTTCCCTCTCGTCTAAAGTTATGGCCGCTCCGTTTTCCCGACTTAAGTTTTAATGTTGATTTTTGTTTGAGTTTTGTGAAGTGGACGTTTTCAACAACAGTGATTTAATAAAAAGTTATATCTTCGATTTATATTTGCATGAGAAAAATATTTATTTAAACAAAATGCGGGACGACACAGAAGGATCTCTGGAAGAGCGCGTAACCGCCTTCAAAAGTGATCCACACAAACTTCGCGAAGCAAATGAGTTTGTAGATCAACTCATACAGCAGGCAAAGAAAGTAGCAGAACTAAAACAAAAAGAGAAAGACAGAAATAAATTCGTAAGTATATATGTATATTTTTCCCGGTAAGGAAAAGAAATATGTGGAATTGATAGGGCGGTAAGTGTTAAAAGTGATGTAGTGCAAAATTGGCTTCTTCAAAAAATAGCAATGCTGTCTCATCATAACTTATGAGTATTTCTCAAAACACATCACTATTTACCGCCTATGTATATTTTTGCATGCATTTCATATTATTTTAATTTAGATTATTCCTCTACATTCACTTCAAATGTTTTAGCGCTATTTGAATCATTCATGGTCTAATAACTTACAATTTTCAAAAAATAATTGTACAAGTATGAAAGTAGGATGTAATGTAGACGCCTACCGATCTGTTGTTATCAAAATCAAATCCAAAATTTCTCTTGGATAGGTACAATAGGTACCTACCTACTTAAATCTGCACGATTCATATTTTCATGATTCATAAAATTAGAGAGCTGCAGATTTTTATCTCTACCTATTATCATTTATTTGATCAATGGTATGATAAAATATAGTTTTGGTAAAACTGTATTGATGTTCAGATGAGATTATGAGCAATCGGCTTATATGTTTAGCTGATAAAGAAAGACGTGGAGTAACTATAATAGCAAATTGGTGTTTGATCGATGGTTGTCACACTTTACACTCTTTACAGATTGGTAGGAGCCCAATGAATGATCTTAGGTACCTATTGCTACACGAATTATGTTATCGAAGACATGATAATTATGTTAAATATTTTCAATATACTTTTTACAGTTAGGAGGTACATTGACCACCCAGTTATTGAGTCGTTATATTACGTTCATAAAATCTCGGTCGTTTTATTGGATTTTAAATTATCAAGTTGATTTAGTTTTAAATCTAACTGTTAAGTTTGAAAATAGATACCTAGTATAATTATTACATATTTCACATTCCTTAGTTTTTTTTCACGGAACAGAAAAAAAATATGTTTGCTTTTTCTGTTCCGTGGTCTTTTCTACTCCTATTTTGATTCTATTTTTTTTTAAAGTAACAAAATAAAATATCTTCTAGATTATTTATACATAAATCAAATATGTAGTTCCTCGAAGTATTTTTGTTCATAGTTTGCGTGATGACTGTCATTATGTAGGTAGGTACACGACAGCAATTATTATTCTAGCATTGGCACATTTTTTCTTATTGCAATCACATTTTTTGCTTCCGTATCATAACAGATTCAACTTAGTTACCTACCTATGAATTGGTTTTATACATAAACACACATTCAATGATTGCTAATAAGTCACTTACATTCTAGAATCACTAGTATTTTCTATGAATTGCCAGCTTGTGCATTAAATTGAAATAATTCTGTAATGACACATCTAATACAAAATCATATTTATTTTATTTGTTTCGTTGTTACAGGAATCACAAGATCAAGGATCCGGTAAGTTAATAAAAATAAGTGCCATTTAATTCATTCAATTTGTTTTATTAATATCTAAGTAGTTAACAATTACAATGAATTTTTTAATGAATATTAGGCCATAGGAACGGAATTTACTAGCAGATATTTTTTCTAACTCCTTAAGCTAAGCTAAATTACTTTTATTAGGGAGAAGTACCCACTGTGAACCCTCACATCAGTAGTAATGGCCAGGACTCGACACAGTGGATAGCCGGCGCCTCCTACTGCGAGCAAGTTACCTACACTCCTGAAGGAGGCTGCGGCGGGGCAGGAGCAGAACCGGGAGCGAAGAAGCCTCTCGGCTTTAGCTGCCCGCCAACTGAGGCAACTCGAGCGTCGAAGGTCGATTAATGACCTCGGTCCCCCATGAGCGCGTGCCTGGGGGTGACATGTGAAGCCCCCGGTCAACGGGTACCCCCACCCGAAGAGAGCCAGATTGAGAGAGCTGCCCCTGGGTTAGCCGGGGTGCCAGGGACTAGCTACCCCATCATCGGCCTTGCACTGCGAACCACAGACTACGTGCGGCTCCATGGATTTCCCGCACGTAAAAAAAAAGGATTCGACCCCGGACTAGGTTCCGGATTTGAATTGATTGTGACACCATTCATAGCTGCCAAGCTACCGCATATAAATGCAAGGCCCACAATCTCACAATGATTACTTCTCGAATTTGTACTTATTCGTTCAAGAATGGTGATCAGTTTGAAAGTTGTAAAAGATTCAAAGTAAGGAGGCCAAACGTATGTTTTCGAACAGAACATACTCTGAATTCTAACCATGTTGATGGCAAGGAAAATGCACATTACCTTCGCATACTAATAAGTCACGCGAATCAGAGCATCGTAGATTCAAGGCTTGAGATAGCCCTGGCCACAGCAACAAGCGCAAAGTAAAAAATGTCAAGGACTTGTAAATATAACCTTTGATGATATCAATATTTTCCCGCGTTAGCAGTGGTAATATTTCTCAAAGAAGTTTGGGAAAATTTACTAATTACGTTTTGATTAGGTGGATCCATATTAAGTAGCTTATGGCTTATTCGTAACTTAACTATATTATACGTCCGTACATTGATACAAAAACCGTTTTTTGTAAATCAATGCTTCTGCATTACTTAAAAATGCTATAAGTATGACATTAGTTCCTAAGTTACTTACCTATACCGGTTTATAACTTCATAAACGCATACCTACCTACCGTATCAGAAAACACATCAGAACATGTTATATTAGATTCTTATATTAACTTTATTATGATAACTAGATAGCTAGTACATAATATGTTTAATTATGTATTTAGGTACTTAGTCCAAATTCCCCATGACGTAAATGTACAGTACTATCCATACTAATATTATAAATGCGAAAGTAACTCTGTCTGTCTGTCTGTCTGTCTGTCTGTCTGTCTGTCTGTCTGTCTGTCTGTCTGTCTGTATGTTACGCTTTCACGCCTAAACCACTGAACCGACCTTGATGAAATTTGGTACAGAGGTATATTAAAGCTTGAGAACGGACATAGGCTACCTTTTATCACGAGAAAGGGGGTTTAAGGGGGGGAAATAGGGGATGAAAGTTTTTATGAAAGTTTGTCATTTCTGAAGCTATCTTAATGAAATTTGGTACAGAGGTAGATTAGAGCTTGGGAACGGACATAGGCTACCTTTTATCGCGAAAAGGGGGGTAGAAGGGGGGGGACTAGGGCTTTAGGATGAAAGTTTGTCTTTTTTGAAGATTTCATGATGGAATTTGGTACAGAGATAGTTTAGAGCCTGGAAACGGATATAGGCTACCTTTTATCGCGAAAAGGGGGGTAGAAGGGGGGGGACTAGGGCTCTAGGATAAAAGTTTGTCTTTTTTGAAGATTTCATGATGGAATTTGGTACAGAGATAGTTTAGAGCCTGGAAACGGATATAGGCTACCTTTTATCGCGAAAAGGGGGGTAGAAGGGGGGGGGGGTCTAGGGCCTTAGGATAAAAGTTTGTCTTTTTTGAAGATTTCATGATGAAATTTGGTACAGAGATAGTTTACAACCTGAAAACGGATATAGGCTACCTTTTATCACGAAAAGGGGGGACGAAGGGGGGGATCATGGCCTTGGGATAAAAGTTTATCGTTTTAGAAGATTTCCTTATGAAATTTGGTACAGAGATAGTTTACAGCTTGGGAACGGACATAGACTACCTTTTATCGCAAAAAGGGGGATAGAAGGGGGGGACTAGGGCCTTGGGATGAAAGTTGGTCATTTTTGAAGATTTCCTGATGAAATTTGGTACAGGGATTAATTAGAGCTTGGTAACGGACATATGCTACCTTTTGTCGCGAATAATGTGGTAAAAGGGGGCGCGGGGGGGGGGGCTTTTAAGGACTGCATGGACTACATGATACAAGATATCCTGGTGAAATTTGGTACAGAGATGGATTAGAGCTCGAAAATGGACATAGGCTACCTTTTATTGCGAAAAAGGGAGTTGAAGGGGTGGAATAGGGCAAGGGTATGTAAGTTTGACAATTTTGAAGATATCTTGATGAAATTGGTATATACAGATGGATTAGAGGTTGGAAATGGACATGGGCTACCCCTTATCGCGAAAAAAGGGATAGAAGGGGAAGGGGGAAGGGGAATAGGGCTATGGGATTAAAGTTTCTAATTTTTCATTAGCACATAAAAGGGGGTGAATATGGCATAAATAGTAAGAATTTCTTTTAAGATGTCCTCATGAAATTCGGTACAAAAGTGAATTAGAGCTTCGAAACGGACATAGTCGAGTAGCGAACCAAATATAGAAGCGAGTGGAGAGGCGACTAGAAATTGTTATAGGGACGAGTGGATAGGCATGTAAAGATCGATAGTCGAGTAGAGTCGACTACAGGGGCGAGTAGATATGCGACTAGAGAGCCAGTGGAGAGGCGAGTATAGAATCAAATAGAATGCATAGTAGAGGCGAATAGGGAGGCGAGTGAAAAGATGAATGTAGTGGCGAGTAGAATAGAATAGAATAGAATAGAATCATTTATTTCTTAGAATATGGTACATACACGTGTTTTTAAAATTATAGGTTTCACATATTCTACCGGATTTCGGTGTAGAAATACATACCAAATGACATGCTTTCAAGTAGCAGAACAATAATAATGATGATTACAATAATGATAAAAAATTTTGTTATATAATATACGCAAACTATTATTGGATATAATTAATTGTAAGCAGTCAATAAATTAAATTACAACATGAAGCAATAAGGGGTTAAATTGTCAGAGCTCAAATTACAGGAAGAATGAAAACAACACCACAATACCATGTCACACAAAAAAGATTTTTTTTTCTTGTCACTTCTATTTGTTATCTATATGTACTTAAATCCTAAAACTTAAATTCAAGAAATTCATTGATTGAATAAAAACATTTGTCCAGTAAAAATTCGAATAACTGTCTTTTAAATTTTGTGAGAGTTAAAGCTCTAATATTGCGTGGCAGTTTGTTGTAAACTTTTATTGCCATACAATACACATTCCTTGAATAGAGTTGTAATCTCTGTTGTGGAACTAGTAGTTTATTTGGATCTCTACTATTTTGTTTTTGTAATTCTGTGTCATGTAGAGGAAACAAGGAAGGATATCTTCTAACAAACATACACAGCTCCAATATGTAAAGGCATGGCAATGGAAGTATTTGTAGTTTTTGAAACAAGGGTTTGCAGGGAGTTAGGTATTCTGCTCCATATAATGCACGTATACATTTTTTTTTGTATGATGAAAACATTCTGTGTTTCGACTGAGTTCCCCCATAGGACTATACCATATCGTAGAACCGATGCTACGTATCCATGATAAGCAGTGAGGGCTGTTTCTCTGTTCACGCTCCATCTCAGTTTTCTCAATGCGAATACAAACCTGTCAAGTTTAACACATATATTTCCCGTATGTTCTTTCCAGTTTAAATATTTGTCCAGAGTGATACCCAGGAATAGATTTGAATTTACTGGTACTATACTAGAACTATTATTTTGTATTGTGAGAGATATAACCTTACTATTATATGTCTGGAATTGAACCATTTTTGTTTTATCCATGTTTACCCGTAAATTATTATTTTCTAGCCATGTCATTGCATTATTTATTTCTACATTAATTTCATTTTGTATGTCAGCTTCATTTTCACATTTAATTAAAAGGGTTGTGTCGTCAGCAAATAAAATTGAATTATGTCTAAGTATTTTGTTGAAGTCATTAATGTATAATAAAAATAGCAAAGGCCCTAAAACGCTACCTTGCGGCACTCCACAGCTATTAGTCCTTAAGTTCGATTTGAAGGACTGTTTGGATGTGTTTATAATATTAGAAATTACAGTGCACTGCTTTCGATCAGCAAGATAGCTTTTTATCCATTCATTGGCGTTACCTCTTATTCCATACTTTTCTAGTTTGTATAACAAACGATTATGAGGCACAAAATCGAACGCTTTGCTCATATCTAGAAAGACAGATACAACCTTCATCTTTTTATTCAAAGATTCTGTTATTTGTTTAATTAATAAGAAACATGCTAAAGTTGTAGAACTATTTTTTCTAAATCCAAATTGATTGTCAACAATTATTTTATTTGCATTTATGAAGCTATGCATTTTTTGGTACATTGCCTTTTCAAAGACTTTTGATAATATTGGTATCAGTGTAACGGGTCTATAATTGCTCAACATTGTCGGGTCCCCTTTTTTGAACAAGGGCTTAACAATTGAGATCTTTAATCTACTTGGAAATACTCCCTCTTCAAACGATTTGTTTATTAAATAACACAAAGGTAATGCTAGCACTTTTGCGTTTTCTTTTATTAATTTTGTTGTTAATTCATCATAACCTGTGGCATTTGTATCGTTCAAAGAATAAATTATCTTTATAACATCTAATTCATCAACTGGTGTCAAAAACATCGTATGAGTATTATTCTCAATAAATACGTTATTCAAGTCACAATTATTTGGTATATTAGATTCATTCGTTAAGTCAATAAAATAGTCATTAAAATATTGGCATATGTCATTGGGATTTTCAATAGCTACGTCATCGATTTTCAATTTTTTTATGTCATTGTTAGTATTATTTATATTTACATTATTTTTTATTACTTTCCACGCGGCTTGACATTTATTTTTTGATTTAGCGATGTGCCTTTGGTTATTAATTCTTTGTGATTGGAGAATGCAAGATTTTAAAATTTTTGAGTACATTAAATACGTCTTTTTATTATTATTTTTACTAACCGCGTCATGTTGACAACGAAAGTATAACATTCTCTTTTTAATGCATGAGATCTTAAGTCCTTTACTAATCCATTTGTTTTTAACTGTTTTATATCCCTGTTTGATACGAATTACTGGGAAACAGAGTTCGAAGAAAAGTGTAAACAAATCATGAAAGATATCAAATGCTTTGTCCCCTTTGCTCTCCTCATAAACTTCAGAGAAACTCAGTGATGATATACATTCCTGGAATTTATGCATATTCTCTTTACTGAAGTCTCTTTTTGTTTCATACCAGTGTGCTTTTGATTTTGGTTTTTTACTCTTCATAGGGATATGAAAACCGATAGATTGCCCAGTATTGTGATCCGACAAATTCAAATAATGCGTGGCATTTGTTACATCAGCGATAGGTATGTTACTAGCTATTTGGTCTATACTTGTTAGCTTTCTTGTTGGGACATTTATATGTACTGCCATATTGTGATTGCTTAGAATTGATTTAAGCTCCTTAGACTTTGCAGTTTCTTTGAGTACATCTATATTCCAATCGCCACAGAGCACTACGTACCTGTTTCCGTATTTGTTGATATTTTCTAATAGTATTTTTAATTTTTCGAAAAATATTGTAATATCCGCACCTGGAATCCTATAGATGCACCCTATTATGAGATTGTAGTCTATTAGCTGTATTCCACAACATTCAAAGCATTGTGGAACCGCTAATTGCTGAATGCATTCTAGTACATTATATGTTGTTTTTTCTTTGACTAATATGCATGACCCGCCTCTCTTCATATTATCCCTACAAAAGGACGTTGCTAACTTATAGTTTGGCAACATTAAATTACTTCCATGCCCGGACTTCACAAATGTTTCAGTGAGACAAATAAAATCTATATCACCAATATGGTTACTGAGTTCTGCGATAGTTAGCTCAAAGATATTTAATTTGTTTAGTATCCCTGCAATATTCTGATGAAACAACAAAAACTTATGCTTACTAGTTGAAGTTTTCTCGTCTTTATTCAAGAAAAAAGTCCTCTTGATTAGGTAACGAGTCAATAATTTTGTCATCATCTACCTCCATTATATAATCCAACATTTCCGCATACAGATTCTCAAATACATTCATCATACCATTATCATTGAGCCTTCCATCATATTTTGAAAACATAGTATAATCGCATGTCAAGTTTAGGTTAGAGTCGAACAGTATAGCATAATTATATATTTGTATATCATGATAAAGTAAATTATTAAACATTTCGATTCTCCAATTGTACATCATAGAATAATAATGATACTTATATGTAGGCAAGCATAATATCATATTAGTATGTCTAATTCTCATAAGAGTATCCCTTATTTTACATATTAAGTTTGAGTAATTATGAGTCGAGTAGAAGTCATCACTGCCTATAATTATAATACAATAGTCGTCTTTTGTAAAGTTTTCTACTTTTTTTTCTAATCCATACAGTAAATTTTCTAATCCACAATTTGGTTTTATGTAGTGGCATATTTGAAAAGCGTCATTAAACATTCTTCCGGCGGTTGCCAATATTTTATTTTTGTTATTGCTACTTAAAATCATTAGTTGTTTTTTTATATTATATCTCTTGCCTGTATTTACTGGCTCGTCAGAATTCTTTTTTGTTTTTTGTGATTTTTTGCAATTTTCTCCTGTGTTCACCGTCCGCTTTGTATTAGTCTTTGGTTGTACTGTGTCTAACTCGGGCACATTTCTTATTCGTGGATATTTTTCATTTAGTTTTGGTTGCTGTTGAGTTACATTATGCACTTCATGTGTAGATAAATCTTCATTTGATATTTTTGTCCTCTTTCTTTTTATTCCCGCTAATGGTGTCGTATGGTCTCCAGTGTAGCCAAGTGATTTGTACAATACAATCGTTTTTTTGTGTTTCTCTATCTCCTCTTTTAATTCATCGTTCTCTATTGTCAGTTTGTCTATTGTTTTTTTGGCAGCTTCTAGTTCCTGTAAAGCTTCTTGTAATTGACTGTTGGGTTCTGTTACAGTTTCGTCTATAGATTTATCCTGCCAGCTCATTGTCGATGTTTCAAGGAATGATTGGGTCGATAAGTTGTTGAGCGACCTGGCTTTCTTCAGCCTTCTTAAGGTAATATTTTCCACAGACATCTCTATACACCTTTTTCCAATTTTTTTATTGTATAAAATGCTACAAAAATCTTCAAAAATAGCAGAAAATATCAAAAATGTGTACCTAAAAGCTCAATGAACTTCAAAAAGTCAATTACAATGGCATGTTTCGTAACATGGATTTGAACCCACGACCATCGAATTGCAAGTCGACACTCCTTTGTACCAGACCAAGTAAGCTTAGGAAAGCCTTTCCAAATTGTTGATTAGTCTTTCCGTTCATTAATTGTTGAACTTATTGTATAATTCTTTTGTGTCCGATATGGGGTCAAAGTTCAAGTAGAGATTGAATAGAGAGTTGAGTAGAGGTGCGAATAGATAGGTGAGTGGGGAGAGTCAAGTAGAGAGGCGAAAAGAGAATCGAATGAATGGGCAAGTAGAGAGGCCAATGGAAAGGCGAGTATAGAGAAGAGTACAAGGTCGTGTAGAGAGGGGAACAGAGAAGTCAGTAGAGAGTCGAGTATAAATTCAAGTATAGAGGCGAGTAGAAAGTCGAGTAGAGAGTCGAATATAGAGGCGAGTAGAAAGTCGAGAACAGAGGTGAGTACATAGTCGGGGACAAAGTTAAGTAGAAATTTAAAGCTGAATAGCGTCGGATCAACACTAAGTGATAACCGACATCCACGCGGGCGGAGCCGCGGGCAACAGCTAGTTTACCTATATACGGTTAACGTGTTTGTTTCCTGTATTTTATAGATAATCCATCAAATATTATAGTATTTGACTATTTTCAATCAAACACAGTCAAATACATTGTAAGAACAAGAAAGAAAAATATGAAAAGCCTTTCAATCACTGAAAGATTTACGTAAAAATAAGAACCATTTCGTAAACCACTATCACATACGGAGTCGGTGTCGAATATCGCTGAGTTAGCTATACAACGACTTCAAAATTTTATTAAGTTGTATGTAAAGGTGCAACCGTTTCTCTTTTGTCGATTGTTCGTTCTTGGATTAGATCAAAGGTTGGTTGGAGGAGGCAATTGCACTTACTTACCTACGCCGTGTCTTCATCCACTTGACTTGCCCTCCTCTTTTGACCCTTCACTAGTTAATAGGTCCTTACATTTGAAATCGGCGTTTTATATGGAAAAAGAAAAATATTTTTTAATAATAATAATAATAATTAAAACTTTATTTCAGACCTTGATCCATACAACTGTTAGTAATACAAATCACTTATAAGCTGTGTTAGTAACAAAAGTGTTATTTTTAATAAAACTATCGCCAAGATAATTAGGCGCTGCCAACATGATGCGGATCTGCCGCCGATCAAACTTAAAATTACATCTAAAACAACAGTCAATCATAATTAAAATTAAAATCATCAAATTACAAAAGGTATTTAAAGATCTTCAGTAGACACAATCAAAATTAATGTCAAAATTAAAAATTAAAGTCAAAATTAAAAATTGAAATGAAACAATATTGATAAAATCAAAGTTAAAATCAAAATTCAAATTTAAATCAGAAAAATACATTTTAGAATAATTACTATTTTTATCATTTTATGATGTGCAGCCTACAGCAGTGATCCAAGTATGTACAATCTAATCTACCTGCAATCATGCTTAGGACCACATTATTACTTGCCCTGACGCGGCGCAATAGTGATGCGGCTCGTTTACGCATTATGGTGTGGAAACAGTCGACTTGCGCCGCCGCAAACATGCCCGATGCACTACAGCGCCAAGGCAGGCCCATCAATTTCCTGAAGGCGTTATTATATTGTACGCGAAGAGCTCCATACGACGCTTGCTTATAATCAGCCCACAGGCTGCATGTATAAAAGGACGTACAATATGCTTTAAATAGTGTCACTTTTACCGGTATAGTACAGCGCTTAAACCGGTGGGCTATCATATTCGCTCGCACCGCCAGATACCTCCGTTCCCTTGTGATGTCCTGATTATCGCTAAGGTCAGAAGTGACAATATGTCCAAGGTATTTAAATTGCGTCACTCGTTCAAGCGGAACGCCTTGTATTCTTATGGCTGGTACCTCTAGACATTTCCCACTCCCACCCTCAAAGACCAGCATGTACTGGCTCTTTTTGGCGTTATAAATCAGACCGTGTTGACAAGCATACTGCTCACATGTAGCCAGCATAGACCTAATACCACTGATCGACGCGCTCAGCAGGACCATATCATCTGCATAACTTAAATTATTACCCTATCAAAATATGTACAGTATTTAGGTATCTATGCACTTTTGCCATGTTATAGGCAGTTCTTTAATTCATTCGCTAAAAAAATTGCGGGAGTGAGAATCAACAAAATCTTTGAAACCGTTTTGGACTAACTCATCTGAATTGAATTTTCTTGTTGACCAACCTGTGCTGTATAACAGCTGGGTTTTCCATCATGGTTTCCAATTGTTGGCCATACAGATATGCCGTAATCGTCTGACCAGATCTTAAGAAGGTCTAGTGAATGACTCCAACGCTGGTCCACCAGACACTAACAAGTACCTTGTACAAGTTCGTGTTTATTGATTTGCTTGACTTAGTTCATGAGGTACCCATTTTCAAGCTTTTTCACTTTTTCAATTTGTTTCAAATGATTAAAAATGGTTTTATCACTCACACCGACACCTGCAGCTATCTCTGATTTGGGTTGAGATGGATCCGCTTCCACGATCACTTTCAAATGCTCATTGACAACTAGGGTCTCTGGCCGTCCAGGAAGTTTATTATAGAGATCAACATTTCCAGACCGAAAGCGTTGGATCCAAAAACGTACTGTGTTTTACTTCATGTGACTTCTTCGTACACATCTTTATCCTTCGAGCTGTTTCTGCAGTGCTGGTGCCGCGATGAACCTCATATTAAAAAATAATATGATATTTTAAGTTTTCCATATAGTGCAGAAAACGATGACAAAGTAAAATTAAATAGCGCGAAAACAAATGAATTCTCACATTCAAAACCATAGATTTAGGATAGACTAGATACTGTGATATCCGCCCTCCGTGGCAGATATTACTAATAGCCTGGAAAACTGAGAAGCGGGACAGTTCCTATCAGTTGACGTGAGGGCTTCGGTGGATGTCAGCAAGACTCCGGACACTCAAGATTTGAAGAGAAGTGTTCTAGTTTCCGTGGTCCTCTGAAAGGAGTATTGTATATAAAATTAAAAAAACCTCGCGTAAAATCCTCTTTTAAAAAGCTCGTGTAGGAATGATGTGTTTTTCCCAAAAAATATCAATATTACGGCAAAAAAGTCGTTTCATTTGTTAATCCGTGGAGTCCAGGCCCCCGAATCCACAATACACAGTTGCCTTGGAGACGAAACAAAAAAATGTATACAAATGTGTTGGCGAACAGTGTTGTTCACGATACACTTATAATGTTATCGATTGTTTTTTTTTTCATACAGAGGACCTATTATGGTCGTCTTAATATTAAATATATTAATACAGTGCACTATAATTTATTAATAAATAGTAAAAACATGTCAAATGAAACCACAAAAAAGTGATGAGATATTTATTTAAAACCAATTCTAAATCTTAGACTGTTTTAGATCGCAGCGAAATTTGGAAATTCTTATTTTCGTATTGTATATATATTGTATATATATATAAATAAATTAGAATAGATATTAATATAACAATATGGTAGTATGTTCTTATCCAATTGAGACGTTACAAGGCGGAATAAACCAATCCAATTCACTTTGCATAGGTAAATACGATAATATCATATGAATTTTTCGAAACATATTCTGCCAAATTTCTCCTTATAGGTAATCGGCTCAGAGATAGGTTATCACAAAAGTATATAGTTTTCCTTTGATATATTTAAGTACATCTCGTGATTATAAATAGAATTTGTGGGAAAAAAATGTAAAATAGCGAATTGATTGATTACGCTTGACAAAGCAGTGACGACACGAGTATCGATTAAAAACTTAATCTTTTCTTAGTGACACCACGACATGAATTCAACGTATTATGCTAAATTCACTTGAAACCAATACTATTTTCTTTAGGAAATCATTATATACGTAACGTATTAACGTACAAATTTCCTAGGTTTCCACGTAATCTAGCATTGCGTGGAAAATGGATTGATACCGTAAACAGACCAGGATTGGATCCCTAGTACGAACTCCACTATTTATAGCAAACATTTTGAAAGCAAATTTAATTTCTCTCAAGCGATTTGAATTGGAATAGGATTTCTCGCTCTCACGCTATGTGCATCATCTTGCGTAGCAAAAAAAAGATCGAAGTCCATGTTCAAAACACAAATAGACAAGCTTAAAATTGAAAAGAATTTGAATTTTGAGTTCCTAACCAAACGCTGGATTTTTGAGATCATGAGAGTCATGGTTCGATAAAACGCCAATTTCATATGTAAAGACCTAATAATAAAGGCTAACAGCATGTTGGTCACACACTACTATTAATTTTCTTAAACCGCCCTTACGTATAGATATTTATTCATAAAACCTGTAATTACTTACTACATGAATTAACTATTTATAACCTTTCTGACGATAATAATACTTATTGCTTGAGTTATTATTGTTAAGTCGATAGATATTGTGCTGAATGGGGCTCGAACACGCATACCCTAACCGCTGTTCTATTTATTCCTCACTAGCTAACCCGTTCCAACCTCGCATGGAAACTAATTATTATAACGCAATATGCCTTAGTCGTCTTTTATGACACCCCTGGGAAGAGATGGGGTGGCCCGATTCTACACCCCCGGGAACCAATACGGTAATTATCATGTAAATATATAACGCAATAGCACAGATAACGTGATACTATAGTGTAAATCTATGTCTTAACGAAACTTTACACTATTTTCTCTAAAAAGTTCAGTACACAATGGTCTATGCCATGTGACGCACCTACCTAAGTAAATAAAAGATAAACAAAACATAAATCCATCCTACAATATCTAGCTTTGTTTCAAGAAATAGTTCAAATTATTTGAATAATAAGGCATCATTTTTCATCGTACTATCTATCTAGTTATAATGTCATACCACATTAAATATCATGATATAAATCTGGTATCGTCAGGCCAGGGTTGTGAACTAATAGATTTACTGAAAGTAATTGCGGCGCGGCATTATTGCTTAGGGGTGTAGCTTTTTACTTAGGGGAGGACCGAGTTTTATCAATGTCTTTTACGATTATTTTTCTTTTTTTCCTACGCCCTAAACATGGTATTAGCAGAATGATAGTATTTTTTATGCCGGTTGCAAAAAAGTGTTAAGCAATGATTTTCCTTTCATGTCTTCATTTTGATTCGTTCGTAAATCTCTTAGACTAGTTTCAGGGGTTAATTTTGTAATAAAAACTTACTTGCAACTCTATTATGACATGAGAAAGCCAAGTAAGAGTTATAATCCTTGTATACCACAGTGTGTGTAGCTCTATTCCCTGGTTCGTAGGTCAAATATTATTGAAGTGAAAACTTTTTTAGCGGTGTTGGATGGGTAAAAAGTGTGAAACTCGCGTCAGGATTACTTGACCTTTAAACCGTAACCGACGACCGACGTCATACAACATTACAACAACTACAGATAGTTTATTTTAATAGGTGCGTTAAGAAGCTCCGTAGCTTACCGGTAATACCGGGTTCGAACCTGGGATTCTATCACTTTTTGTGATTATTTTTTCTTTTTGTAATTTATTAATTTTTGTTATTATTTTTCTCTGTAATTTATTACTTTTTGTGATTATTTTTTCTCTTTGTAATTTATTACTCTTGTGTTTTTTTTTTTTGTAATTCATTATTTCTTCTGACAGAAAATTAGTGATAGGTTCTATGATTGGCGCTATATTATAGGTAGGGTATGGTATGATATGGTGTGTTTTTTATCTTTTTCTCTGTATGTAACGAAGAAAGAAAGAAAAAAATGTTTTCACTTCTGTCGGCACTCCCGGAGTGCAACCCGTCTTTTTTTGTATTAGTATTCTTACTATCAAGTTTCGTCTAGGAGTGTGTCCGTTATACGGTAGGATTCGAACCTGTAACCTGTTGAACGCAAGTCCGATGTTTATAAGCTACTGTAGACAGGTGAAGAAAACAATGAAAGCCATAGTTCACTATTAATCGCATACATTATTAAGGAGTGTGCGTGCGTGTTAGCCGTTAGAATAATGTTTTAGTATTGAACGAATACAGTACGAATTCGAAATATTTACTTGATTAAATGACCATAATTATAGTATTGACCACAGCGTTTTTGGAGTTACATAATCTGTCACTATCATTATTTGTAAATATGGTACAGTCGACATCGAAATTATCGACCACTTTAGCTCCTTTTTCAGGTTGACGACCCGCTGGGTACGTTCTATCTTCCCCTGTAAGACTCGTTTGCTACAACTGTCATCAGCCCTTCGTCTGAAATGACCAGCCTTTGAAATATTATTATTTTATATCACAAGAATATCAACCAGCTGTCACTGCTTATCCATATTTTTCCAACAAATAAGCTCCAAACTTGGACCCGTTCTACTATATAAAATATTAGTATAATCTATTATGGTTTCTGAAATATTTTTATACGTAAAGCTGAAAGTATCCCTTTTAGGATTAGCCGCTTGGTTTACTGTACCAAAAAAGGTACCCATTTTCCTTTAAATAACCTTTTTTACGTCTTGAAGGGTACTTTAGGTAAGGATGTTACTAACATATTTTCCACAGCATTGGGTATTCAAAAATATTCAAATCTTATCT
The DNA here is from genome assembly GCA_949126895.1 of Eilema caniola. NCBI lineage: Eukaryota > Metazoa > Arthropoda > Insecta > Lepidoptera > Erebidae > Eilema > Eilema caniola. Next base: position 10,001,807 of record OX421479.1, on the reverse strand, counting down.
GTATCAAAGATTTGCTTTCGGGAATATTGTATTTATTCGTGAAATATGGTAGATCTTGTAAATAAAACATTCGTGGAGCTTTAAGAAGAACAATATATTTGTTTGGAGTGATTTTAAGATAAACCACGTTTAAACATCGTTTAAAGATTGTAACTATGCTATATTTCAGTAAGACAAATGGAATAACGATTAACACTAATGAGGTGACTAGGATGAGGTTGAGTCGCGCCCGATGTGCTATCCGAAAGCGTACCTACTATCTATTTTACTTAGGTAATTACATTATGGAACAAGTGTGTATAGTTTGTGAAAACCGTTGAGGTGAGGGTCTTAAGGGAGCCACGAGCGGTAATCAACAATACACATGTGTATCCATACGTCGTTTTTCAACACACTTTGCGAATAAAATAATACTAAAAGTCATGTTATCTACTCTCATACTGAAATTGAAATATAAAAAAATTTAAAACAAATTTCTAATGGCTCGTTTTTTACTTTTTATATAGAACGTTTTTCTCTCAACTCAGCCAATAAAAAAATAACTCACTTGTGAATTTTATTATAACAATGAAAAAGACACAGTTTGATTATAAATTTCATTACGTGCCTAATTGCGGTGAAATTAGAGCCACTTTATGAGCAAGTATGGTGAAAAAATAAATAAATTTAGCGTGGTGTCGCAATTTCGCTGACCGAATTATTTTCGGTGATTAACCCCAACAGTGCTTATTTATACCCACATCAAATAATTGCAAGATACTAATAAAATTAAAACATTATATAGTATTTTACATATACACCTCGTATATAAACTAATACATAAACACACTTTCAAATAGACATTTATAAATAATATAATGCAAAAGTATTAAAATATTTGTTCTAAAACAATATTGTACAATTTTCTAAAACTGCAGAGACTCCATGTGATGTAAGTCATAACAATAGTATTAAATTTAATATAAAAAAATGACTTTCTAAACATACCTGAACAGTACTATTAATTAGTCTGTGCCTGAGCCACTTACGAATGAACTCGTGCTTGATTTAAAAATAAACATTCAGCTGTAGTGTTTTACTACAGTTATAACGTCGATGTTGCCATTGGATTGCAGACGAGAAATACTTCTATTACCTATCTGTTCTGTGCTGAAAGCTTTTCCCAAGTGAGTTGGGATAGGCTCGGGGGGGCTGTTGCCCGCGGCACCCGCCCGCGTGGATGTCGGTTATCGCAACCAAGCATAGCCATATCCTAAGTCCAGCTCTGATCTATCATTGTACCAAATTTCATCGGGTTATCTGCGAAAATGACGAACTTTCATACAAATTATCCTATAAGTGAGCACCTTTAATCCTCCCTGTTTACGCGAAAAGGTAGCCTAGGTATGTCCTTTATATATATTATTTACCTATGTACTTTATCTCTGGAACAAATATCGCGTAGCAAACAGACAGGTAAAGTCACTTTCGCATTTATAATATTACTTAGTATGGGTGTTGCTTTTGAAGGTGTTTTCTATTTCGTTATATTTTAGACATTTTTAGTTTTACTCATGGAGGTAGAACTATAAAAGTCAAGTAGAATGGTCTACGAGCTGTACTCTAAAAAAGATGGAATTCAAGTTTTACGTTCACAAAAGAAACAACTATGTCTGCTCAAGTTTTTTATTTTGTGTAAGCATCATAGCAGATGAAACCTGAGGACTAAACAACAGAGCTCGTATTTCTACAAAAAAACCTTACTTTAAAAGGTTTCTTTTTTCGAAAAGTAAAGAATAAAAATACTTTTTGAAGGAAAAATAAAATTTCAGGATGAGCACGCTTTGATAATTAATATTAAGACCTCCGTTTTCAACAGGGATCAATTTTCTCAACCCTTTCAAAGTATTTCAGAGGATTTTAACAAAATTATACATATTTTTTTGAATCACTCTATATTGTGGTATATATTATTCTCAAAAATTGTTAAGCATCAATAATAAAATACTAGTGACGGCTCTTTGAAAATCATTTGGTGTTAATTGAGTGACAATGGATTACACTAATGATTCACTTAACATTTTTACTAGTCGTGGCTCTCCTTTGAAAACGTTGTTAACTGTTTAACCCCAAGATATTAATATTCAATGTCTTTGTTATGTACGAGATATTTGGGTAAGGATATCCTGGAATTCGCAATTTAAATAAGGCTGTATTAGGTTTTAATCATTATGACTAATTATAATTAACAAGATTTTATCATCTCGGTGCATGTGGTGGTGGTATTAGAATAAAATTTATAATTCTTTGGATTAATTTGAACCAATTCGAATGTCTGTTGATGTTTTATCGCATTATGGAAGTGTTCTTGCAGTACGTTCCGTAGGTGGGTCTTTTCCACTAAAAGGAAAAGGGCTAGACAGTGAACCTTAGAGTAAAGTGCAAGCTGTACAGATAAAGGAGAATCATAATTATGCTTTTACAAACAATAACTGGATACTACTTAGATCGTATCGTATCCTTAGTGTAGGTACGTAATGTTTGGGATGGAATTCCATTTCATATCCATACTATTTATTGCTCACTTTGGTATCTCGCCCGCTCTAAATCTTTGGTTATACTTATCTACCTACCTACGTATAATAATGTGAGAGTGCGTGAGTAATAACGGTCTTCATCTCCGCTCTGACGATCGTTTCCTCCGTTTGACAATCACATTATATCGCCAACTTCCATATACTCGTAATATTTTATCTGCACGTGAGATTAGACGAACCATATTTCTTGTTATTAAAAAGTTAAAGCTTCAATGGAGTATCTATGGTGCATGGAGTATCTATACACTATGGGGCTATGAAGCGTTATCAAGCTCTTTCTCATCTGCTAGTCAGTGCAACTGCTGATTGACGGCAGAGGCTTTTCGTGGTTAAAGTTGGAGTTGGGAAAAAGGCTCGGAGCGTGATGAATTTGATGATGATTGTAGGAGCTGGAGCCCACCCTAGAAAACTATTATATATATATAATATCACTACATAGTATAAAACAACTACGCAACGGATTTTGATGCGGTTTTTTCAAATACATTCAAGAGGAAGGTTTATATGTCTTTTTTACGTGCGGGTAATCCCCACGGATAACCCCCCTCCCCTCTCCGTAGCCGGAAGGGGAGGTTGTGTCAGACTCGAACCGACTAAACCGTCTGTGAGTCGTTGTGCTAGGCCGAAGGTAAGTTTGTTTCGCGACATATCCCTCGCACCCCGGCTGACCCAGGGCCATTCCTTTCGGTCTGGCCCTCCTCGGGGAAGGTTTAAATGTATAATACATGTTTAATAATATAGTAGAGAGTGCAGCGGAAATTTAAATCTGAGGCCACGTGGGCGGAAATGAAGTTCGCCGGGTAAGTTAGTTTATATTAAGTACAGAACACGAAAACCGTCTTAAAAAAAAGCTTAAGTAATTACCTATTAATCCAGTAAAAATAGAAGAAATCAAATGGTAAACTTACATAAATTCTAATAGAGCTGAGAATTGGTGATTCTCGCATTTCTTCTTCGCAAAACGAAGAGCTCTCGCTTCCAAATCCCATGGTGTGGTCCAGAAAGGACCCTTGCCACGCCAACTCGAAGGATGTCCCCTGATGAACCCTTGATGAACCTGTTGGCCATCACGCACTGCGGAGCGTGCAGCATCTGCCCATTGTTGACCTTCAGGGTCTCCGCCCAGATCTGATTTCCTCGTACAGTCTCCTGCAGAGCCGTGTAAGAGCCGCAGCCGTGCCCTTCAATTCGGAAATTAGATTTCGGAAATGCTCGCCAAAGTCCAGCTTCCAGGGGGAGGGGGGAGGGTATTCATGGCTAGGGCACGGCCCGCACTAGAAAGAATCCCTAGCTACGCCAATGTATGAATTGAACGAATTACTACAATGAAAGTTATGGATTGGTCGAGCAAGGTGTCAGACTAATTTCACATTTGTTCAAGATATAATTCATTCATAATATTGAATAACTACGCATAATAAGTTACCCATTTACGCTATTCCCGTGTCTGTATTCTGTAAAAGTGTTAATAAACCTCGATAGCTAAAACCAAGGTAAGATATCATTTTCGCCATAAGAAATTTAATAACTTCTTGCAGAATAGGATGCCTCATAAATAATGTGATTAAAATAATTAATATCTTCTAAAGTGAGTTTTTATGTAGCAACAGTATATATTTTATCGCTTTTTCATGGCCCTACAAAACATAATAGAACAATAGTAGATACATTCCCTCAACCTTTTATGTCGGCTGTAAATATATAGGTACCTTTCATGAATTTTGTTACTGAATGATCAATGGTAACACGCAATACTGAACATCGTAGATAGGTATATCTACGATGTTCAGTATCTCTATAAGCCATTTTTTTTTTTTACGTGCGGGAAATCCCCACGGATACCCGCCCCTCCGGAGCCGGAGGGGTAGGTTATGTCGGACTCGAGCCGACTAAACCGCACGCCGTCTGTGGGTCGTAGTGCTAGGCCGAAGGTGAGGTTGTCTTGCGACATATCCCTCGCACCCCGGCTGACCCAGGGCCATCCCTTTCGGTCTGGCCCTCATCGGGAGGTGGGGACCACGCCGTCCCCGACTCAACCCCGGTGTGGGGAGGCGCGCATCGTCCTACGATGCGCGCCGCCGCCGTGGCATCTCTATAAGCCATAATTAAAACTACGTTAAACTCTGAGGTAGGTAAGTTATTCATTGGTTATCTTAATGGAGTTTCACTTCACACCGTTCGACTTTAGTTAATGGTAATGATAAGGTATTTAAGGGTAAATTTGGAAGACTGTCACCATTCATTTGTGCTTTAGATAGAATAACTTTTCAATTTATACTTCGTACATAAGTAGGTACATTGAAGTAACTCATTAAAGCTAGTAGCAGAAGAAGATGGCACCCAATCCATAGCTCCTGAATATTAGTGAACAGGCTTGTGTCCTATTTTTTATTATTATCGTAAACTGCTCCTTTTACTATTAATATAATCAACTGTTTAAGTGAAATATTCTTGTAACAATTAGTTTTAAAGATATTTGATTTTAAAATTTCAATTTCTTGAGCCCCTGAAATCGCTCCATACAAAATGGCAGCACACTGTGACGTCACAGTGTGCTGGCGCTTAGTGCAAATGCATGTACATTGTACAAAGTACCTACAACAGAGTATCGTATTTATGTCAGTACACGTTACGTTTGCACATGTACAATGCATAATAAGATTGATTTGAAATTTAATAAGGAATCTAAAAAGTTATGAATTTTGTCACAAGTCGATTGTTTATATTTTGACCTATTTTGGGTATTAAAAATAATGCAAAGTCATAGTTTCAGTTGCAACTAAGATGTTGCCTAACTAGCAACATCTTAGTTGCGTCTTTGTGGAGAAAAAACTACGACATTAAGCAGTATTGGTGATGATGATGATGATGATGATGATGATGATGATGATGATGATGATGATGATGATGATCCGTTGACTCAGGACGGGTAGTGTTATAGAAGATAAGACGGAAAAATTGGCAAAGCAGGGCAGGTAGAGAGCACGAATGAAAAAAAAAGAAAGCAGAAGTAAAGCGTGTGTGCCAGAATCGTAGCAAGTGGAAACATGTGGGCTCGGCCTACCCCAAGGAGGCGTTATTGTAGATAAGTAGTTATTAATCAGACAAAAATATAATATTTTAGTTTATCAAAATATTCCACATTTTAAGGTCATAGTGCTCATTAAATAGGTAGAACTATAGTCCACTGTGATCTACACATGACTTGCATTATGTGCTACGTAGGCGTTCAGCACAGTGTACAGTATTTACAAAACTAATTTTTTTATTAATCTTGATTTGATATAATTGATATAGTTACCTATGTAGTAGGTATGTATTACTAAAGAACATTTGAGCACAAACCGTAATCGAATATATTATATCAGAATTTATAAGCAGCGTGCTATGTAACTTCACATTTGATACTTTGTGATGAAATCATGTTGCGCTCCAAATGTGCTCTAGTGAGACCGAGCCTTAAGTAAATTATTTACCGACGTATAAAGACAATTTTCCCAAAAGAGACAGCAAATAGTTCCATAGGGTTCAGTAAACACTTTGGGTACAAATCTTTATTTATTCAGTAACCTTTATCGTCCCGTCCTTTCAATGACTATTTTATTTCTTGTTGAGAATGTTTTGGCTCCATTATTGTGATTAAGTAAAAACACAAAACTGTTTTTGTTATAGTAATATGTAGCATTGCTCATTGACGAAGAAATTAAAGTACTTCAGAAGGCTTTTTCGCTTTCAGAAATCCGTTATAAAAGAAATTCGAGTTGTGTTCCTTGAAGTGAAAAGTGGAAAATTACGTACAATTATTCGAGGCCTTGGTGGAAACAAACAACGCGTTTCGCATTAATCAGAGCCTTATGAATTCACCTTACACAAAAAACGTTTGACGCTTATTCCGCACTGAAGGATTTTTCTATTGTATAGTGTAGAGGCAGGCAACGCTAGACTGATACGAATGGATACAAAGCTACCTAGCTATTTATCTATAGAGCACACTAGCACAGGCATGCTAGTGTAAATAGCATAGGTCCAAGCAAATTTGTATGTGTTTGTAAGACTAGAAACAGACGTCTAGCCACGCTAATGAAAAGAGAATTTTACGATGAAGGTGAATTTTATTCTGATTTTACCTGCGCAACGATGCTGTAAAAGTTTCGCTTCAGAAATCGATCGAATCTACAGACAATTTATCTTTATTACGTTCACAGTATGCGATTTTTATTATGTTCCCATCGTTCGTAAGATTGGAACTAGTCAGCCCCGTCCAAATTTGTGGAAAGGCAGTCAATCGTATTTGAAGGAACACAAAGGAGAACATTTCTGCTAAGCTTCGTATTTCACACTTCATTTCAAATATCCTAATGGCACGCTTTGAATTCCCTTTGATTTCTTGAGTCCGGTTTCCGCAAATCGGACAAAAATCCGGAAATATCTGAAGCGAAATGTAATTTGCCGGGTGATTTTGTATGTTCCCTAAGGACTGAAGAAATACATGATAAGACTAATTTTGTATCTGTAGGGTTATAGAACCGAATGAAATATTGCGCGGTCCTGGTCGATGACGTATGTATCTACCTACTAAAAAGTAAGTACATATAGACCGAGATCCCAGACCGATTAGACATAACTTATTTTTAAATGGATGATACCTTATGTTCTCAGTAGAGTCTTAGGTGCTTTGAATGGTATACAATCATTTAATAAGATATATTCGAAAAACCTTTTTAAAAACAATCTTTTTTTTTTTTTTCTTGCATTGTCATCCGAACTGAACGTGCATACCAAATTTCAGCTCAATCGGTTGAGGGCAAGTGCCTTAAAATTGAGTTGTAAGATTCCACCCGAACGAACATACATTGCAAGTTAAATAAAAGCTTGTAACAAAAATTAAATAACAAGTCTTCATTTAAAAACAACTGTTACTGTATTGTTTAATAAACTACTCACTAGACAATAATTATTAGGATTTTTTTTATCATGCCTTAACATCATTTCGAAAATTGATTACTTTTAAACATGTTAGTTGGCAAAACAATTTAATTATTGTCTTGAACAGTCAAAACGTGTGACACAAAAGTTGGTGGCAGAAATGGATTACTATTGTTTTACAAAAAACGTAAAACAAATGATCATTTTACAAACGACGTTTGAAAAAGTAGTCATTTGAAAAACTTTCATTTCGCAAAAAAATATTTTAAAAATAATAACTTAACATAATTCAGGTTCGCCATATGTGTTACTTAGGAAATATTGCAATTGTTAAAATTTTATTGTAATTTTTTTTTTGGTTAATTTGCATGTAACGGGCTACTTGCGTACTGCATGCTACATGCCTGAAAAAATTGCAATTGTTAAAATTTTATTGTAATTTTTTTTTTGGTTAATTTGCATGTAACGGGCTACTTGCGTACTGCATGCTACATGACTGAAAAACGCGTGGTTTATGCTTGCTTGTTCGACTGTTTGTTAACTGATTTTATATAGCCAAATGAACATTATTAAAATTAAATTTTAACAACAGATATATTTCCTAAGTGATATAATTTGCGAAACCTGTATTATGTCAAATGATTATTTTAAAGTAGGTCTAGGAATAATTTAATTAAACCTAAATAATTAAATTCTATTAACTTTTTTAAGACACCTACACATTAAAATAAACCTTGTTCAATAGCCTATCTAATCTGATAATAAACTTTTAGATAAAGTTAAATTTTGAAAAAACTTAGAGGAAGAGGAAATGCTCAGACAAGATTTCAATTTTAACTTTTTAAAACATCAAAGCCTAAACAAAACATCTATATTTTATTAAAATTATTGAAAACTTAAAATTAATAATCCGTGGATCCACCTAAGACTCTCCTGACACATCTGCAGCGGTTCTGCATACTCAAAACAAGGGTGTCAATATCCTGTGTGGAATACTGTCCAAGTCCTACTAAGCTGCAAGGAAAGCTGGGTTGGAGCGTTATATCCAGGCTTTGGTCACGTTATCGTATCACGGCAGTAAGCTGAAATAAACGCATATTTTCTTTTTTTTTAATATGTTTGCAAAATTAAAGTTTTATTTATACCACTTAGGTGGCAGACAAGCACACGTCCCACCTGATGGACAGTGGTTACAGTGGCCTATGGACGTTGCAACACCAGGGGCGTCGCACTCGCGCTGCCGACTCTAAAGAAACCTTCTAATGCCCTTCTTGAAGAACCCCATATTGTAGCCGCTTGGGCAAACCACAGCAGGGAGCTCGTTCCACAGCTTAAGCGTGCGTGGGATGAAGTTCCTTTCGTACCGCACGGTTCGCACCATTTCTGGTCGCAATGTGTGAGGATGAACTCCCTGTCTATGGCGAGCGGTGCGGTAAAGTAGCTGTCGGCATCATGTCAAACAATTCATCTGAACACAAACCATTGTATAGGCGGTAAACCACACACAGTGAGGCAAAGTCCCTCCCGAGGCTGAGAGGTTCCACAGCGCTTGCGAGTATGGGATTGTCGACGAGCCTCAACGCCCGTCTTTGTATCGATTCGAAGGGGTCAAGCTGGTATGCAGGTGCTCCGTCAAGAAGGCGACAGCAGTACTCCATATGGGGCCGAACTTGTGCCTTATAAAGAAGGAGTCGTTGCACCGCAGTGAAGTACGGCTTCGCTCTGTTAAGTACTCCAAGTTCGTTAGATGCCAACCTGGCCTTGTGTTCCAAATGGCTGCGGTACTGGACGTCGCTTGAGATGTCGACGCCTCGAGGAAATGGTAAACTAAAAAGTTTGTCAAATAATTAGTTTTTAAAATGTTGTTTATAAAATGTGTTAAGTTTTTGTTAAACAATAGTGAACCATTCAAAGCACCTCAGACTCTACTTAGCGTAGCGGTAGTGAACGCGGTAGTGAACGCGGCCGTTACGCAGGAGGCGCGGGTTCGATCCCCGCTCAGTGCAAATATTTGTATGCATGAATATGTATATTTGCATTGGTCTGGGTGTTTCTATTTATAATATGTATGTATTTACAAAAAAAAAACGTATCTAAGTATGTTTATCCGCATTCTAGATTCCATAACACAAGCTAGTTAAGCTATGCTTACCATGGGTCTAGATAGCGTTGTGTGAAATGTTATAGAATATTTATTTATTTATTATTAATTATTAGAAAATAAGTAATTTCTGATCGGCCTGAAATCTCGGTTTAATACACACACCGGCAGAATTAGCAGAACACAAAAAAGGAGAATATAAAATAGTTAGCTTTATTAAAAAAATAATAATTAAACATGTACCAACAACAACATGTTATTAATAACGATTTTTTCCCCCTCGTGCCCTGGTTAAGGTTTCCATCCGTCTGGGCATGCTGCGAATGATGTTGTCAACGATTTCTTGGGGCAATCTCTGCCATTCTTCAACTAATGTGTTTCGCAGCTCGCCTAGATTGTTAGGAGGTGGCATTCTTGATTTGATACTACTCCTCTTTAACAAGTCCCAAACGTGTTCAATCCTATTCATATCCGGGGACCGTGCTGGCCACTCCCTCACCGTAACACCAACATGCTTTAGGTATGCCTGTACTGAGCGAGCACCGTGAGCCCGAGCATTATCCTTGGCACAACATGTTCCTCTAAAGTCTCCCTGATATACCGAATATACCGATCAGTTATGTGAAGCTATTCACCGCAGCTCCACTCGCGTGTTACCTATACTTAGCTACTTACTGGCACCTTTTTATCTACCTATAGGAACTTATTTCCTGGATAGGGTAATCAATGTGCTATTTCGTCTCTGTGCCGAGTTCACTTTTTTTTTAAGGGTGGGAGAAATTTGATGGCACAAATTTGTCATGAATTTCGACCGGGTGAGTACCACCGTGCACTTTTGCGAAAAATGCTCCATAGTAATCCAATCTCGGTTGGATTGCGTTCAGGGGTCAGCAAGTGCATAGCCGGGCAGGGGGGATTGAGGTCGCGGCACAAGTGGGACCGGTGGGTCTTGGCGTAGTCTAGTGGGGGGTGGCGCGGGGCGACGCGCCGAACAGAGACCTGTAGAAACGGTGGTGCCGCTGGCCGCCCGCGGCATAGTACAGGGGCCCAACCGGGACTAACCACCCTGGGAGGCTGGGAGGCTGCCCCACCAGGTCGCGCATAATCCCGATATGGCTCGTCGTGCCGATTGGTGACCGGACGAGGGAGCCCGGCGACCATACTCGGGGGGATACGGGGGCCCTTCCGTTCGGCGTGTCGGCTTTCGCCATACCTCACATTCATAGATAAAACCAATATCCCACGCTTTGTCACGCTGTGCTGCGACAACTATTGCCTCTTTTTTCACGCCTTCCCTCCTCTTCATCCTCATGGCAGTGCATAATTACAGTATATTGGTCCACCAACACCTGGAGACGGCGAAACCAGCAATGCTGTTTCTTACGGAGACACAAATACGCCGCCCTGATGTCACGGCCTACTTACTCTACCCCGGCTTGAGGAGAATTTCTGCGCAAAAGCCGGGGTGTGCGTGTTTGTTAGGGCGGATGTTTGTTGTCGCCGTTTGCGCTGCCTAGAGGACCCATCCTTTTCCACCCTTTAGGTACACATAGACCATGGCTCTACGAGTGGCTCTATGTGTGCCTCTACCGCTCCCATACAGGAGATGCCGAGACAACTTGACTCTTTGAATACCTTAGTCAGGCGGCAGATGATGCGCAGGAGCGGTTTTCAAATGCTGGACTGGTGTTTTTGGGGGATTTTAACGCCCACCACGAGATCTGGTTGGGCTCCGCCAAAACAACCCACGCGGGAAGAGCTGCCCATGCATTTGCTCTGGCGCATGGCCTGACCCAATTGGTACACGAGGTCACTAGGATCCCAAAAAAGTCGGACCATGAGCCCTCTCTGCTGGACCTTCTGCTGACGAGTCGCCCGGACCAGTACAGTGTTTCGGTGAGCGCCGCTTTAGGTGAATCCGACCATTGTCTGGTCCGTTCCGAGGTGCCCATTTTAGCGCCCCCACGTCCCGTGCAGGGGAAGCGGCGTCTCTGGCACTACTCGTCAGCGGACTGGGATGGACTGCGTGATTATTTTGCGTCCATCCCGAGGGTTGAACGCTGCTTTGAAGGTAAGAACCCATCTGAGGCCGCAACTGCTGTCGCCGGTGAGATCAGTCTGGGCGTGGAATATTATATCCCCTACACTGATGTCGCCGGTGTCCGCAGGGCGCGACCCTGGTTCGGGCGCGAGTGCGCGGAGGCTGTTAATCATAAACAGTCTGTGTACCGCGCTTGGATGAGGGCGCGCGCTACGTGCGATCCCAACGTGGGCCACTTCAAGGCGGCGTACAACAGAGCTACAAAGGCCTGCAAGAGGGCTTATGTCAGAGCGGATGCCCAGCGCATAGCGCGGCTTGGTCAGGAGCTAGTAGAGCATCCCACGGGCAGCCGTGGCTACTGGCGACTGGCCAAAGCCGTGCAAGCCAACTTCTGCCAGCCTTCGCTGCCCCCGCTGCGCAATCCCGATGGATCCCTGGCCCATGAGCCGCAAGAGAAAGCAAATTTGCTGGTTAATCTCTTTGCGGCCAACTCCCGAGTCGATGATTGTGGTATGGAGCCGCCGACACTGCCCGTCAGTGACCATGCAATGCCTGATATTCGTATCAGGCAACGCGATATCCGAGCATGTCCGGAAAGCCAGTGGTCCGGACGGTATTCCAGCGGTGGTTCTGCAAAAATGTGCAGCGAAGTTGTCTCCAATGCTTGCGCGGCTGTACCGGCTGTCCTACAGCTCTGGTACAGTGCCTTCGGCTTGGAAAGAGCCGAATGTACAGCCGATCCCCAAGAATGGGGATCGCCCAGACCCAAACGACTATCGACCCATAGCCGTCACCTCAGTGCTGTGCAAGGTGTTCGAGCACATAATTAACATACAGCTCATGCGTCACCTTGAAGATCACTCCCTAATTAATAACCGGCAATATGGCTTCAGGCCGAAACGGTCAGCGGGTGATCTTCTGGCGTATGTTAACCATATTTGGGGTGAGGCTATGGACAACCACGGCGAGTCATTGGCAATTAGCCTTGACATCGCCATTAGCTTTCGATAGAGTTTGGCACAAGTCGCTTCTTTCCAAGTTACCAGCCTTTGGTCTGCCTCCTAGACTGTGCGACTGGGTTGCCGGCTTCTTGCAGGAGCGCCGTATTCGCGTCCTTTGTGATGGACGAGCCTCGGAGTTCTTGCAGGTAAATGCCGGCGTACCGCAGGGATCTGTCCTATCGCCAACTCTCTTTCTTCTGCATATCAATGACATGCTGTCGACCGGCAGCATTCATTGCTATGCGGATGATAGCACCCTACACGGGAGTTATCATGGACGTCCTGCGGATAAACAGACGCATATCGCGGAAAAAGGCAGCTTCTTGTCACTGAGCTTGACCGGATCCTGGATCACATTTCCCAATGGGGCTCTGAGAACTTGGTCGAGTTCAATGCCAAGAAGACGCAGGCATGTGCGTTTACAGCAAAGGTATCTTCTTTCCTTCCCCTTCCCACTCTTCAGAGCACGCCACTGCCACTGCAGGACAACCTCAATATCCTCGGTATGGATGTTCGCTGCAAACTGAACAGCAAAAACTACATCGAGAGTATCATCAAAGCAGCCTCGCGTAAACTCGGAGTCCTGAACAGAGTGAGACGGTTTTTCACGCCGGAGCAACGGTGTCTTCTTTACAAGACACAAATTCGTTCCTGCGTGGAGTACTGCTCGCATCTCTGTGATGGATCCGCAAAGTACTTATTAGATGCTCTCGACAGGTTGCAGCGACGTGCGGTCCGCATTATCGGAAATCCTGAGGTCACGAGTAGGTACCCTCGAGTCTCTGCAGATGCGTAGAGATGTTGCTTCCTTGGCAGTATTTTACCGTCTTTACCATGGTGATTGTTCTGAAGAGCTATTCCAATTAGTCCCACCCTCTCCCTTCCTATACAGGACGACACGTGCAGGACTTAGATGTCACCACTATACGGTGCAGAACATTCCTTCAAGAACCAAGCGGTTCGGTGACTCTTTCCTTTGTCGCACCATTAAGACCTGGAATTCCTTGCCAGCTCACGTGTTTCCCTCTTCCTACAGTCCCGGGTCCTTTAAGCGGGGCGTGAAAAAGCATCTGATAAGGCCGTCAAGCTGAATGTCACCATTGTTAACATGGCACGTGTATATAATGGTGGCCCTCTTTCTTGAGACTTTACCTTCAGCTTACCATCAGGCGAGGTAAAGTCAAATTGACGTGTCCTATTTATAAATAAAATAAAAAAAAACTTAGATCCATTAAGCCGCTTTTATGGGAAAGAGTAGCATCCATCCAGAAGTGGGATTAGGTAAATCTATCTACTGTCTATAAGAAGTAGAAGTAAAATAATTTGTCTAAGTGATTGAACTAAATAAGTCATCTTCGAAACTGAAGATATGAAATTTCTTATTTCCCAATTAATATAGACAAAATTATATTTACAGTCCGTCAAATCTAAGAAGTACCGTTTGACAGTTCTGACAATTGAATTATAGGGATGGGATGAAAAAATCGATTACTATAATATCCGAACTTTAAGATATCGATTACTATAATATCCGAATTTTAAGAAATCAATTGTTATAATTAAATAAAAGAAATGTTTAGGATATTTTTTTATTCACTACTAGTACTAGTATCGTCGTCTTCGTCATCATCGTCATTTAAATTAATGACCAGTTGATTGTCCATTACATTATCAAAGTGTACGTCTCTTTCGAAGTCGTCCATTATTATTTTCTTTGTTTTTTGTACTACTTTACTCCAATCTTCCTGTGTAACTTGGGCACATGCTTCCTTTAATAAACCTTCCATTTTCTTGACACTGAAGGGTGGTTTTGTGTTGTGTCTTGCTGCATAACCTGTAAAACAATAATGTAACTATTTGATAGCAGACGAAAACCATTGTTTAAATTATAAATGTTAGAAGTACTCGTGTTATTATTATAATATTATAAAATATTACCTTTAACTTGGGCCCAAATCAGTTCAATGGCATTATATTGGCAATGGTACGGAGGAAGTCGTATGACTTTGTGCCCGTGCTCTTCGGCCAATTGGTCAATTACATATGTCGGTTTTGGTGGTTTATGCAATTTCACTAACTGTAATAATTCAGCTTTTAATAGTGACATGTCGGCATCCACTCCTTTTCTTTGCAGCCATGCCACCAAATCTGCTTTCTTATTGGCTGACGTAGGTGCTTTATCAATTTGCACAGAGTGATATGGGGCATTATCCATTATAATTGTGCTGTTAGGAGGGATATTCTGTAATAAATTTAAGAACCACTCTCGGAACCTTACTGCGTCCATTTCTTCATGATACTCTTTAGTGCTTTTGGATTGGAAAGCTAATAAAGAGTTTTCCACGAAGCCTGTAGACGCTGACCCAGCATGGCATATTATGAGGCGTCCACCTTTTCCTATCGGCACCTTCGAGCACGAAGCTTCAGAATCATCAGTCCATGTTTTCGGCACAGAATGGTTGGAATTTAGCCAAGTTTCGTCCAAAAATATTACATTATCCCAGTTTATAATTTGTTTAACTTCGCGCAGGAATGTTAGTCGCTGCATAATTATGTCATGTCGCTCCATAACAATTTTTCGTTTGTCAACTTTTTTGTATCTGAAGCCAATTCCTGTTATTACCGTTCTCAACGACTCTATGCTTCCCTTATACAGCCCGGCATCTTTTAAAGTTGCACATAACTTTGCCAACGTTGGAAATTCGCCTCTTGTAAAATACCCGTATATATGGTTTCTAATAGCATGACTATCGAATTCATCGATGCCTGTCACAGGTTTATTTCTTTTTCGTTTTTTCGGTGTGTGAAGTACGTTACTGTCACTCCCCGAAGGCCCATATTTTTCACTTAATATTTTGCCAACGGTGCGGCTACCAATACCGAGAGCTTCACCGACGCGATCCCGAACTTGTGTAACTGGCAGTAGAAGTCCACCATTTTGAGATTCACGCTCAAAATACTCGTGTAATTTCACCACCAATTCACGAGCCTGGCTGTTCAAAGTACGTCCTCTTTTCGACATTATTAATAAACACTTGCTTAGTTCGGAGTCCAGTATAAATATTGCCAAGGTAAACGGATAAAGAATGATCAGTCCAGAAAAGTAATAGCCAAGTCACAAATTGTAAAACACAAACGAGAAAGCAAGTACGCGCACAGTCAGCTTCCAAGATGGCGAGAGACTGCTGACGCCGAACCGACCGAGCGGACCGCGTGCGCTTGTAGTTGGCAGTGTTGCCAGAAAAAAAAAATTGTAGAGACTTGGACACCTGCGATTTTGCCTATTGACCTAAAAATAATTAAATTAATTTATTTTAGGGTATCTGTGTATTCAGTGCATTATGCGGTCGCGCAGTAACGTCGTTAATTTATAACATCAGGCAACAACATTTTTGTGAATGGGTTCTACATACCTTATTTTTATTAGTTTTAGACGTAGAAATAAGACTTAGAAGAAAAAATTGTAATTGTAAAATCAATGGATGTGCTTGTTAAAAATTTGTTTATTTCTCTGTAATATGCAAACCCATACTATCATACACAAAAATAAATGTAAAAAACACTATCCCTGACTCCATTTACTATTTCGACAGCGTTAGCGCGAGAAACCCCGACTTATTTGGGCGCGAAAATCAAAAATCGACAAATCGCTTTCGACAACTTTTTAAAGAAGCAAATATATTTGATTTATAAATACGTATTTTTGGTGAATGGGTTTTATCTCATATTTTACGATTACATAACTATTTAGTTATGTAATCGTAATATGTGAGATAAATCCCATTCACATGAAAAAATATTTGTTTGGTTGTCAAGTGTAATTTGTAAATAATACATTCGATTTTTCGTATATGTAAACGATTTTTTTGCATACAAGTGTATCCGAAGAGTCGCAACACTACGTGCAGTGACCTAACTACGTAACTTTGTAATGCGGTCAAGAATATAACTATTAGAAATTATTTACTGTGTAAATATGTGTTATTTTGCTTTGTTTGAAAGTTTTCAATTACATTTAGATATTAAGAATTGTACATTTTTAGATACAATAATGAAATCTTTCTAAATTCATGGTTTTATGAAAAAGGTTATCGAAACTGAATAATGTACGTATGAACAAAGTTGTTTCGGTTTGAAAAATATGAAACGTCAAACGGTACCTCTTAGATTTGATGGACTATAGATGAAGCGGAACTCCATTACTGAACTTTCAATGCCAGATATCTATTTAGATTTGTTTCATTTCAGTTAACAAGTTTTATAAGTAACTGTTTTTTTATATTAACTATAGAAAAACGTACAAGGTTTATTTTTACGTAGCTACGTGCCTAAAGGCCAAATTTAATAAATGGCTGCAAAATTCCATTCAATGTCAGATTTTCCTCCTAATTTGACAAGCTCTAACTGCAGTAAAAATATTGTTTATATGGTTGGCTTGTCTCGTGAGATGAAAGTTTATAAAGGATAATATATAACATTCTTTTGTTGGATTTGTTAATATCTATTCAAGGTTTTACTCAGATAAATCTATTAAAAACTGATTATACTTTATTTAGATCCAAGTTTAATATTCTTGTTACATTTTTTGAATTTTACTACTAATTACGTGAGAGTTTGAATGGATGGTTGGATTTATGTTTGTTATCCAACCACGACAAAACGGATCAACGGATCTAGATGGTTTGATATGAATAGATAAAACATAGTCTAAATGAACACATAGGTACTTCGGATTTGAAAGAATATGATAAAATCATTAAGATCTTAGTTTTACCTCATGAAACAAGACTCTACTTTTTTCAGTGTGGTGTAGTACTTATGAGACACGTGTAACCTCATTTTATCGTGTACTAGCTGACCCGGCGAACTTCGTACCGCCAATATTTTTCTGCCCGCGTGGCGTCAGATCCCGTTCCCGCTGCACCCTGTAATATATTAAACATGTATTATACATATAAACCTTTCTCTTGAATCACTTTATCTATTAAAAAAAACACATCAAAATCCGTTGCGTAGTTTTAAAGATTTAAGCATACAAAGGGATATAGGGACAGAGAAAGCGACTTTGTTTTATACTATGTAGTGATTTAATCATGTACTATTCCAATAAACAGTTAGTCTATATCATGACTTCATTGTTTGAATTGCTCTCCTAATACCTCCCGTACATCAGTAATGATTCAAGATTAAGAATTAATCAATACCGAGCGATCGCTACGCTGACGAATGTATGGGATTTGACACATCTGACAAGCGTTAACGACTGTCTTATACGTCAAATCCCATACATTCAGCATTCTATTCCATCAGACGCCGGCTAACGAATTGCCACTTGTCTACAGGGGCTGAACCTTTAGGAAAATCATTTTCGTGTAGTTACTTATTTTTAGGAGAGAAATGAATTTAAGTTATACGACCTAACATCTAAATCTACCTTTATCTAGCCTTACTGAGATTGAAAGACGTAGGATTTTTATTATGAAATATTTGACGCCCTTTGCCACTTGTCTACAGGGGCTGAACCTTTAGGAAGATCATTTTCGTATAGTTACTTATTTTTAGGAGAGAAATGAATTTAAGTTATACGACCTAACATCTAAATCTACCTTTATCTAGCCTTACTGAGATTGAAAGACGTAGGATTTTCATTATGAAATATTTGACGCCCTTTGAGTAGCCTATCTAATAATAAGTACAGCCAGCAAGCAGATATTCAAATCAAAGGACTGTATTACAGTCGAAAATACTTCCTATAAACAAGATAAACCTTTCAAAAGGTTATTTCAAAAGTGTCCCACTCCAATTACATTATGTAGAACCCGATTCACAATGGTCCTTATAAACCGAATCCTGAGGTTGAAATTCGCATGAAGAAATTTAATATTCAAAAAATTTGTAATGAAATAATAAATTATTATTGAGTATTCCGTTCACGAGTTGGCAGACGGTTATAGCAGTAAATGATTTTACCGAGCATGGTCTGTAAATAAAATTAATCGGTATAATAATAATAATATTTGTTGTTAGTAGGTACTGAGACCGACTTGAAGATACTTTAATGTCTATTTACCTAGTCCAGGTAGCTATGTAGATAATTCCTAGCTAAGACTTCGTCCTCATGGATTTATATGAAGGTAGATTTTCAGCTTCTTTACTACTAATACTTTTTCTTCGCGCTGCCGACCCCTTTTCAGTGAGCTCTGGCTACCCTACTCACCGCCGGAAACACAACACGAGATTATTATGGCCGCGGTATTCTGTAGGGCGGACGTACTTCCCCAGTCGGACTGCTCAACTGGGCGGAAATAACGTCATGACCTGCCTCCGTTAAAGTCTAAGTTGCAACATAAGACCATTTAGCCTTCGTGGATATTTTTTATAGCCACCCCTCCATACATAAACCATAGTTGAGTCGTCATGAAACTATGTCTCATTGTTTTAACTTAACATATTATCATAATGCCCGGGCATTCTACATAATGCCAAATTTATCACTTGGTCCATAGCATAGTCACGTATGCATAGTAGTAAACCCTGGTTGTATTTATAGCCATGGGCTCATACCGCACATACGCAGTACTATTATTTATTCTGTACTTTGGGTTTCTACTCCCTAATTCAGTTCTGGAACCTTTTTCAACGCGTCATCACTATTTTAGTTACATCAGCGGTTACCGTCAATTTTACAAATTAGTAGTTTGCAAACGAATAGCGCCTCAATATCTTCGTAATAATTTAAAAAGTTGTATTCTACAAATTATATCACAGCTGTCAGAATGAATATTTTACTGTTCGTAAGAAATAAAGCGATCACTATGCAGACGCACCTTTTTCTTGCGTATTACCCAGTATAGTATAAATAGGTTTGGTGTCATCCATACACTATTTAGATAACTTCTGTGGAAAAGACTCCAGCCAGCACCATATAGGTCAGATGTTATGTCATGATTCCTTTGTTGTCAGTCTTAACATTTCATTTCTCGTTTTCATAAAGAGAAGTCCTGTGGAAACTCTAAGAAAATCGTTAAGCTTCATTGTGCCTTCAGTTTACTCTTAAAATAACTACGGCAGAGTAAACACCAGCGATAAATATACTACCTTGGACCTATATGAACACAGTGTTATCTACAGAATACAGGCATTAGACACGGAGCTACGATAAATATCCTCTGAGGTCACCATATGATGCGATAAAGGAGACAACGGCCGACCTTCCTACTTTCAGTTCATTTATTTGGAAAATAACTAAAGGTTGCTTCCATTTATCCCTTATTTCACATAATATTTTATTATATTTGCTACAGTGAAACATGACAGGAACATTTTATTTGAAGATAATGAAGTTAATAAGCAACACAGCCTTTTTGATATGTTTTGAGTCTGCCTTTAATCCTCTTTGAATGATGGAGTCCTTTGTGAGTTTTACGTCTGATCCATTTTCGTTTCCAAAGTAACGACGAGAAAATCAAATCTGATTTACATTTTGAAATTCAATAAAGTTAAAACAGAATATAAGTATTTATTTCAATGATGCAATCAAAAAAAACTTCTGCATTATTTTGGTTTATTGAGGGTTAACAAATTTAAATAATGCCTTTTAGTGTGAATTTCTTTTTCAAACTGCAATAGATGAAGTAAAAAAACTAGAACGAATACAAAACCAGTACAGAGCCACCCGGTGAGAGAAACCTTGCGTTTTTTAATTCAGTTAGTGTTTCAGATCTGAAAAGGTAATGTTAAATGTCTAAATTAAAAAAGCATCAGTACTTAAATTATTTTGTTTGTAATACTTCAAACGATTTTAGTTTATGATCGTTAAAGTACCTTATTCTTGTCTGTCAGTCTGTTTCTAACTCTTGTACTTCACAAACTATAAATTAGTTCGATTAACTCAGTTGAACAAACTAAAGTAAACTAGTCAGGTTAAGACATAGCCAGTCGGGCACTTGATGGTATAGCCTATTGCAGTCCGCTATTGCGCTATTGCTCCCGATTCTCTGCCGTCCACACCCGGTCGGTCTCAGGGTCTCAGCCATCTTTTTCAGGTAGTCTGCCTATCTGGCTGAAGGGCGTCATACTTTTCAATATCCTTCTCACGATTTCCACTTTTAGACTCATTTACCTACTCAAAAAAAAGGTCATTGTGAGCAGCATTGACCACTGGAGCACCCAATTGAATATTTCTGGCTATATGGAAGATAAATTACAGAGAGCTATTACAGGTATTTACTAATACTCAATGAACTTGAAAAATTTAATGATGGATTGAGTTATAAAAAATATAAAATTACTTAAGGTACTAAGTGGCTGCCAGCAATTGAGTTGAGCTCTTTATTCATGTAGAAACAATAGCAATTGATGTAAAAATCGCTTCACTAACTGCCTACCTACGTTCATTAGGATGGATAAAAATAACTACATACCTAACAAGCTAATAGTAAAATACAATTTCCTCGTCTATTAAGCGCCCATTAGGCAGTTCTAGGTCGAGCAAACAGAGGAGTTGTTCTTTATAAATGTCTAGCAGTTGCTCATGGCTCCACCTACATGGACTTTTGATACCGTTCTCGCTTCTGACCCACACCGATAGCGTGATGATATGGGTGAATTTCTCAAACGTAAAATTTACGCGGCGTGGCTGAAAATCATACCCTAATGAATGAATGAATTAATGAATATATTTATTTCAGGTAATTAACCCATAGCAATGTATTACATGTAATTAAAATTAAATCAAAAGTTAACTTATGATTATTTTTCGTAAGAAACATACCATTTTTCTCCATATGCATTTTCTAATAATATAATATAATGTAGAATATACTGCTTCCGGGCTGCTTGGCCGTGGTCCATGTGAAACTTGCGTTCCAGACGTTTCGTCGATTACTGCGGTCGACATCTTCAGTGGCGCAGGGCCGGGCAACGACGACTTCGGAGACCTTGCTTGACTTTTGATGTGATTTATAAAATCATCAAATAAGTCTTATTGAAAGTACCTGTAAGGACGAAACTAGTATCATTAGGAATGTTCTGCCAGGTGCTCACGACCACCAGTACCTGTCGTCCCCAGTCCCGTTTCATTTGCCCGCCTAACACGAAAGTAAGTCATTTCATAAGCATCTGACAAAAATCTTGCAATTATTGTGTGCATAAATTAAAACTGTTTATTCTCATTGTAATTTTTTAATAATTAAATATGGCGTTTTTTTTCGACGTGATAATAATTTTGGTGAATTCAGAGGGTTTTACTAATCATCAAAATTGTATAGTTGCACCAAAATTTGTTTTCGTAGTTACGCATCTAACTAACCGCATCCTACTTATAACACTCGTATATTTCTAGCTAAGCATACAAAAATGGTTTACTAATGTTTGCCATAATTTCATATGCCATACTGGTATTTGCCACAATTTCATTAGAAATAACGCTTCAGTTGCCATAATCGTGAAATGACATAAAATAATCGATCAAGTGTCATAATACCTAATATAAATACATAAATGTATTTGCTATAATTTTCGTTTTTAATAATGCCATTTTCCATAACTTTTATTCACTATAATATTAGGGGTTAAAGTATGAAATTGCCGATTTGTACTGACAAATTGAAATTGGTTTTTTTTTAATTTAACGTATTTATTTAATCAAAATAATTACCATTATTATCTATACATTGCTGCCATCTAGTAGGAAGGTCATTTATGCCTTTGCGATAGAACTCTGGTGATCTAGATTCGACAAACTGTGTGAAAGCATTTTGTACTGCCTCCTGAGAAGAAAACTTTTTATCACATAGAAAATTGTCCAAATCACGAAAAAAATGGTAGTCTGTTGGAGCAAGGTCTGGCGAATACGGAGGGTGACGGATAGTTTCTAATTGCAATTCCTGTAGAGTTAAAACGGTTTCTCGTGCTGTATGAGGTCTCGCGTTATCATGGAGCAATAATGGTGAAGATCGATTCATGAGTCGGGGCTGTTTCACTGCTAGTTTTGCTATCATTGTTCGGAGTTCGACACAGTAGACATCTGCCGTTATTGCTTGACCAGATCGTAGAAAGCTATAGTGAATAACACCATGCTGAGATCACCAAACAGTTACCATTACCTTTTTATTGATAAGCTTTGCTTTAGGACACTGTTGTGGCGTTTCACCTGGGGTCAGCCATTGCATTTTTCGCTTACGGTTATCGTAAAGAATCCACTTTTCATCACATGTCACAATTCGATCCAATATTCCTTCATTTCTGTATCGATTCAACAAGGCAACACAAGTTTCAACACGCATTTCTTTCTGCAGATCAGTCAAATCATGAGGTACCCATTTTTCACATTTTTTTATTTCATTAATTTGACGCAAATGAGTCAATATTGTTGGTAAGGTAACGTTAAACCATGCAGCTAATTCCTGGGTAGTTTGGCTCGGATCGGCTTCCACCATGTCTTTCAATTCATTGTTATTCACCTGTGTGGACGGCCTTCCTCGTGGTTCGTTCTTCAAATCAAAGTTTCCATCACGAAAGCGTTTAAACCAAAATCGCACGGTGCGTTCATTAGCAGTCCCCTCTCCAAACGCAACATTGATATTGCGAGCTGTTTCTGCCGCGTTAGTTCCGCGTCGGAACTCGTATTCAAAAATCACTCGAACTTTCGAAGTATCCATCTTTCTTGTCTAAGCTGAATAAAAAAAACAACTGAAAGTCGATAATCGAATGTTGCACATTTTTAAATGAAGAACTACATAGGTACCATGTGGAAAAAGTTTCACTCAAAAATCTCAAACCAAAAATCTCAAACCATATGTCAATTCGAAGTACCTATTACAATGAAACGGCAATTTCATACTTTAACCCCTATTATAAATAAAGATAATTTAGTACAAGCGCTTGCAATTTTTATGTTAATGAGTAAGTTAATATATTTTTTGCTATTTACATATTCACAGTTAAAGTAATAGTAGGTATGAGGGTAAAATAAAATAATAAAAAAAATTTATTCGCAATTACACTTAAAACTTAACCTCATATGGCGTCCACTAACTAAGCTCGATGGAGCCCCGCTGCGCGGGGCTCCTACTTCTGGGTGATTTAAAAAAAAAACAACGAAAGTGAATTTATGGAAAACGAGAGAATAGCTACAAAAAGATAACCTAAATATCTAGATACAAATAAAAAATACTAAACGAAATTCACCCAATTACTTACTAATATAGTTATATTCACAAATAATGTGGTTTTCTATTGGTAAAGTAAATTAGTTCAGTAGATCCAGAGATGATATCCCTACAACATCCCAAACCCACTCATGATTTCAAGTGAATGGGTGCACTTACGGACTTACGAACTTAATCTAGTCACGTTCTACGGAAACTGTTTTCCGATAGCAATGTAAAGGAAAGTGCGTTGTGCAATCATCATTACTTATCTTATATATATATAAAAACTAGCTAACCCGGCAAACTTCGTGCCGCCAATATTTCTCGGCCCGCGTGGCGTCAGATACCGTTCCCGCTGCATCGTCTACTATATGAAACATGTATTATACATATATGAACCTTCCTCTTGAATCACTCTATCTATTGAAATCATCAAAATCCGTTGCGTAGTTTTAAAGATTTAAGCAGATTAAGGGATATAGGGACAAAGAAAGCGACTTTGTTTTATACTATGTAATGATGAATCCCTATTTCCCTTGGTCACGCCATCACGCGTGAACGGCTGGACTGATTTCACTAATTCTTTTTTTAGAGTATTCCTTGCAGTACCGGTATTTTTCTTAACCAGAGAAAAATTTAAAAAGGTTTAAGCCGTCACGGGAACGGCTACAGAATTCCACGCGAGCGAAAACGCAGGCATCAGCTAGTGATTATTATAACGGCACATTCACGCGTTAATCAGTTTCTTCGCTGCTTTCTTCTAAATAATTCAACAGATTTTATTGTGGTGTTCACATTCGTTCACAAGGTTTGTGTGTTATAAGTGAATCTTCCCAAATAACCTAGTTCACCCTAATCCGCTAGACAGTGAAGCGGACCACTGAATAAGAGGTGAAAGTTTATATACATGATAAACGCCAGGATGAATAGAAGACATCTTAAATAATCTTTTGAAGAAATCAGATAGTACCCTTAACACCCAGGGTTGATCGTAATAATCATAATTTTATGATATTGCAATCTTAAAAGCCCCCCCCCCCCCCCATAGACCCATAGACGCGGGATAACACCCGAGCCTCCTAGGTGAGGCCGCAGCCGTAGGTCTGTTGGTAGTCCTGGGATATCCTTTCGAAGCTTACCCGGGGCTACCAACCGCAGGCTATTAGGCGGTACATGAGGGTTTTTTAGTCGGTAGGAGTCCGGCATAGCATCCACGAAGGATTTTCCATCACGTTGAAAAAAGAAAGAAAAAAAGAAAAAAAAAAGCAATTTTAAAAGCGTCAAATCACAGTATAACATGGTACATACTTTAACTACGATCAGACCCAGTTGCAGCTGAAGTAATGATGCTGATGCGTCTAGTCTTATTGATTTTATTTGTTCATGAAGTTATTAAACTGGTAGGTAATTATTATTATTAATATAGTAGGCACCTGCGCAGTGAACGCACACACAACGTACAATGCAAACGTCCAAATTGAGTTATTATTAAGCCATATCGTTAAAATGAGTCGTCTACGATAATTGCTCTACTTATTTTTAACTCTCATTAACACAACAATGTGTGTTTTTTAAACGAACTGTAATATTTGAAGTAATTACTTATCTACATATTTTACCTAAGTATTACCTACGTTGGTGAGGCGGCCTGGATCGGTGTCTGGTGTCTACATACATTTACTCACACTGTTTGTCTTCGAAGGGCCAGGCAGTGGTGTATTATGACATCACCTAATTTTTATGTGTATAACAAAGTACCTACCGAAATCTAAATTATTACTTGTAAAGTCTGTGATACAAGAACCAGGTAACAAAAATTCACATTGAATATAAATGTCTTACGTCAAAATATTATGTACTAAAACAGCAGTAGATAACTGATAGCTCTTTTTATATATAAAGCTTGTAATATTATATCAAGTAGGTTTATTTATAATATTGTCAACCTTTTTTATCTTGCGCATTTTTATACTTTTAAATTCAATTTTGTACTGACAGCTGCGTTGTTCCTAACAAGCTTTTGGAAAATCCAGGGCGCGGCATTCGAGCTCCGGTTTGGATCGTGAAGATATCTCTTAAATCTTATTACTGAAGTTCATCTTAATCTTTCAGAAGCCACTGCCTTTTAAATGAATATTCAATCATAAGGATTGACCATGTCTCGTGCCTCTGGTGGAGGCCACTGAAAATCTTCTGTTCCATCAAGCTTTTGATGGAACGCAGCTGCGCATCGTAGTCTCGCCGTGGACGTATCTTCTCTTTGAGTGCCTGTGCAAGCCTGGCCCATAACAGCACTGAATCTTATATGAAAAGTTGAAGAGAAGACTCGAAGAGTATAGTGTGGTTTTAATGACTCTTAAGTGTTTTTCTTATGAACTGTGTATCTTATTCTTGTGAACAATACAAAGTGCCATTTCCCTGTTCACGTCTTATTATTCCCTTCTTCCTCTAACAATCTGACGTACACTGGCCCACCTCGAGGACCAGTTGTAACGTTACAGATTTGGCGCCCTCCTTTTCTCTCTAAATTCCTTTTTCTAGGCCAGAAATTGGCAGAATCCCGTTCGAATCCCTCCCCTGTCTTTCTAGCTCTATTGATATTACTTCTCTGTACTCCTAATATTCTCAAAATTCTAAAACAAGCTTACACAAGTTCATATTGGTAATTTTCTTTGGCACCTCTCCTGGCATAATAATATTTTTTTTTTAAACTTAAATGTCTTTGTGTATGTTTTTTGTATGTTACTAATACATATTTCCTTTTAGCTTTAGTTATATACTCTAA
Source organism: Eilema caniola (assembly GCA_949126895.1). NCBI lineage: Eukaryota > Metazoa > Arthropoda > Insecta > Lepidoptera > Erebidae > Eilema > Eilema caniola. The sequence continues at coordinate 9,975,224 of OX421479.1, read as the reverse complement.
ACATATAACCTGTTGATATAATCTTAAACTGCTTCAGGTGGCGCAGCGGTAACGTTGTGATATTATTCCACATAGTGATGAATTTGATGCCTGTTTGGTAAAATTTCATTTACTTTCTCAAATAACTGGATGAGCCGGTAACGATAACTCCACCTCTATCTTCTTCTTCACATAACTCACTTAATTATATCTTATTTCCAGCTTCACTCATACAACTCAATACAGTACTCCTACAGTACTCAATTCAAAACACTTACACCGCATAATACAGGCAGTGACACTTTACCAAGGTTCACATCTGAACCATCATAAGCTAGCTGCATCCACTTGTGCTAAACTCTTCGGAGACACTGGTGTGTGCGACTAGTACTGACTTACAGGTAGTTGGCTGTGGACAATATCCTCAGTTTCAAGCCTTGCACACCAATTTCGGACTGGAAAGTTACTTTCTGGGGCATCCGTTGCCGTCTTGCCAGAGGTCGCCGTACAGTCCGACTTTGGATACAAACACTCAGTACACTCTTATTTTATCTATTAATCACCTAGATCTCATTCTGGTACTTCATGATTACTAGTAATTTCCATTCAAAGATATAACTACTATTAATTAAATACATTTTCTTTCACCTAATTCTTGAATTTTTGCTTAATATGTAATATTCCTTACGGGTTTTACGTACACACGTACCTGTACCCTATTATATTTTCGTGTCGTAATAATTCTCTTTTTCTTTTATTACATTACTAGATAGGCTGCTTGCAAGTCCTTTTAAACCTTTAGTCCAATGGGCAAGATAGATCTCTCTTTAGACTTTTCAAATTACTAATTTTGGGAGGTCCACTTTTAACAAAATTTAACCATCCTACTAATATGGTTATTTTGTTCTCTATTATGGTCTTTTCTTTCCCATTAAATGTTACTACCCTTTCTTAATTCTTTTAATTAGGCCACTATTCCTAATTCTGGGTAGTAAGATTATGGACTATGGGTTCATACAATGTAATTAAAAGATTTCTCAACTTTCTTAAAAGATTATTACATGATTCTCTTTACCTTGGAATCCTTAAGCTTTCATAAGGGCCAGGTCGTGTGATAAACTACTTATTCTAAATTTATTAACTTAATAATTATAATATGTAATCTAAAACTAAGGTGGTTGTTATTGTTCCGACATCTAAATTTCTCAATTTCCAGACCTTCAGGCAAATAATTTTAAAATAAGTTTCATGTTCTCCATGTCTTTTCATCCTTACCTTACCCTACTTAGAACATTACATAGCGTGGGCTCGATTTTTTTATTGGGTTTTTCTTTTGCATTGCCGATTTATTTTCTATCTCTTATAATTCTTAATTTGATTTTTTTTTTATAACTTATGTCTTTTCTTTGTACTTTTGTTGCTGTTTTTATTTGTTAATGTTCTGTTACTATATTTTTTTTTTAATTTTAATTTGTTATGTATATATTTTTAATATGTTCTCCACAAGTTTCCAAACCTTTTGGCCTATTTTCTTAATCGCTCATTCCATGTCCTTTCTTTAAATTGCATTCTCTTTCCCATTTTATTTCTTCTTCTGGGGTTTCATCCCTGTCTCTTCTTTATGGTGCGGTGATGTGAACACCAAAAATAAGCCCAAAACACATCAAGAGCGGTTCTACGTTACTCTTGTAAAAAAATAAGCCTTAAACTGAATCTTTTAGTTACTCCTTCTGTAACTTATCTTGAATCTTTTAGTTACTTCTTGGGTAACTGCTTTCTATCTTACCTTCTATTGTATATACTTTCCTTTATCATCTCTTGGGTTTTCATAAGGTGCGGGTGATGACACCTTTTAATCTAAATAAGCCCTTTCATCATATATATCCTCAATGCTGTCCTTGGGAGTACGTTGATTGATGAATGAAAGTTGATTTTGCTTGATGAGAGTGACTTGTAATTTATTTTGTTTTTTTTTTTTGGTTTGAAAGTATTGTTCCGAAAGAATTTAATAGTTGGGTATGATAGAGCAAGGAACTAGCAACTAACTTAAAAAAAAATTTTCACCGTGTTCAATTTTTTTTTTATCGGGGTTTTTGGGGTAATGTAATATTATATCAAGTAGGTTTATTTATAATATTGTCAACCTTTTTTATCTTGCGCATTTTTATACTTTTAAATTCAATTTTGTACTGACAGCTGCGTTGTTCCTAACAAGCTTTTGGAAAATCCAGGGCGCGGCATTCGAGCTCCGGTTTGGATCGTGAAGATATCTCTTAAATCTTATTACTGAAGTTCATCTTAATCTTTCAGAAGCCACTGCCTTTTAAATGAATATTCAATCATAAGGATTGACCATGTCTCGTGCCTCTGGTGGAGGCCACTGAAAATCTTCTGTTCCATCAAGCTTTTGATGGAACGCAGCTGCGCATCGTAGTCTCGCCGTGGACGTATCTTCTCTTTGAGTGCCTGTGCAAGCCTGGCCCATAACAGCACTGAATCTTATATGAAAAGTTGAAGAGAAGACTCGAAGAGTATAGTGTGGTTTTAATGACTCTTAAGTGTTTTTCTTATGAACTGTGTATCTTATTCTTGTGAACAATACAAAGTGCCATTTCCCTGTTCACGTCTTATTATTCCCTTCTTCCTCTAACAATCTGACGTACACTGGCCCACCTCGAGGACCAGTTGTAACGTTACAGACTGTTGCCCGCGGCTCCGCCCTCGTAGATGTCAGTTATCGCGACCAACCATAGCCTATGTCCTCTCTCAAGGTCTAATATATCCCTAACCAAATTTTATATCATAATCGGTTTAGTGCAATACGCAATTCAGGCGTGAAAGCGTAACAGACAGACAGAGTTGCTTTCGCATTTATAATATTAGCACAGTATAACGAGTCATGCAAAAGTTCGTTAGCAGTGGCAAAGAGCGAAAATTTTCAAAATGGAAGCCAATGGCGAAAACTTCTTACCTCGATCTATATGAAATTTAAACATCTCTAACATCTATGCTAAGGGAAGACGGCAAGAATCGAGTTACCCTTCTTAGGGACCTTTCTCCACTGTTGGTTAGACTGATATTAGTATAGATACGTCTCATCTTCGTACACATTGAATTATAATAATCGTCATGATAAATGTATTCGCAAACACCATTAGGAATTTAATAAAATGTTATTCCAAGGAAATTGCAAGCAGCTTACGAAAATTATAAGTAAACTGAAAGTTGTTTTCCGTCACGGATTGGATTGAAAGGGGCGTGTGAGAAGGTTCTTATTTACTTTAGATTATTATGGCAAGTCGCAGTTGATTTATAATATGCCAGTAGGTAAATTGGTAGTTTGCTCTTACTTTGAAAAATGGGGCCCGCTTACTTATAACTTCAGACCCTAACACAGAGAAAAATCTATTCTAAGGATATGACTGTAGGTCTGGCATGTACAGGGATAAATAGGCCAACTTCTCTTAAAAAAAATCAGATTTACTAAAATGCATCATAGTTGGGAAGAACGTTTGGTTATCAACATTGAATCACGAGGGCTTTGGTAGATTATAGAACGGCAGCAAAGGTGTTTAAAATAGCTAAAACGTTACCTATGTTACTAATATATACAACTATTTGACCTTTCCAAGGCAGCCAGACAGTTTGGATGGCTGAATCCTGCCATTAAGAGAGCAGCCCAAAACGTTGGTTAGCTGTCCGTGCTGGAATGGTATGATCGATCAAGAACATTGACTTCTAAAATGTCTGCCGCCTGGTAGGTCGCTTATTGCCCGTTTTACCGTTACCTAAGCTTATCCATGAACATCAAGAATCACGTGAAAATGAGGATTTAATAAATTTTCAATTTGTCAAATCTAGGTCTTATTATACTAACTTATATTACACGTTTTACCTCTTTGGGTGTGATTGTCGTGCTAGAAATTAACACAGATAGTGTTAACTTTGATACGTGTTTTTACTTAGTTATATAATACTGTATCTAAATATAGGTACCTTATTATTCTCTATACCTGTTATCTTTGGAAAAAGAACACAAAATTACAAAGGCGACAGTGTAAATACTGGCTGTCAAGTCGTACACAATTACATTTTACGTGACACCTAACTGACATGACAACGAAAATCAACACTTTATTCATTATAAAGCTACGTCTTTTTAGGTAGGAGTATGTTTGCTACCTACCATCTATGTATGTATTTTATTCATGACTAGCGTTTGCCCGCGACTTCGCCCGCGTTAAGTTCGGAATAGATTAAGGTTTGTTCACTTGTGTAACACAAACCTCTGTGCTAACTCGTTGTACCTATTTTAAATTATTTGTACTGTGAAGAAAGTTTTCTTACAGTACTGACTAATACATGGAGGGTTAAACTACGGGGAAATTCAAAATAACTACCGAGATTAAACCGACTGCTATGGTTTTTGAAAAATCCAACTTTTTGTTAACCTAAACATAATCATGTATCCACATTTATAAATGTTAATTACTTAGCGGTTTTTACATCTCTCCTTCCTCCCTCTCCCAATTTTTCAGAACGCACCATTACCACTATAGTACAATATTAACAGGCTTGAAATGATTATTCGCTGTGCGAGAGCGTCATGAAAATAGCTTGATGGAAACTCGGAGCCCTGTTCGCTCAGAAGGTTTTTCACGCCGAATCAGCGGTATGTTTTATCATAAGGCGCAGTTTTTCTCGTCGTTGCATACTGTCGCTATCCCTGGTATGATTTGTATTCAAATTTATATAGACTCAATCAAAAAGATTACAGCGTCATCTATTGAGGGTCCCCAAGATACTAACACAGAATCTTTAGAATCGAATCAACACTGTATTGTAACACTACTACACCACCAAGGCGATTGTTCCGATGAACTCCTTCTCTCTTTCCTATCAAGGACAACCTGCCAAACTCCCCCCTCCCCTCATATACAATAGATACCGTAGTATCTGAGAGTAACACTGGATAGGTCCCTCACGTTTCAGAAGAACTATGAACATGTAAAGCAAAAGGTCTCGGCACACAATAACCACAATAGCCCCTTTGGCGGGTGATACTAGTGCCCCTCCGACCGCACTAAAGTCCATCAAATCTAAGAGGTACCGTTTGACGTTTCATATTTTTCAAACCGAAACAACTTTGTTCATACGTACATTATTCAGTTTCGATAACCTTTTTCATAAAACCATGAATTTAGAAAGATTTCATTATTGTATCTAAAAATGTACAATTCTTAATATCTAAATGTAATTGAAAACTTTCAAACAAAGCAAAATAACACATATTTACACAGTAAATAATTTCTAATAGTTATATTCTTGACCGCATTACAAAGTTACGTAGTTAGGTCACTGCACGTAGTGTTGCGACTCTTCGGATACACTTGTATGCAAAAAAATCGTTTACATATACGAAAAATCAAATGTATTATTTACAAATTACACTTGACAACCAAACAAATATTTTTTCATGTGAATGGGATTTATCTCACATATTACGATTACATAACTAAATAGTTATGTAATCGTAAAATATGAGATAAAACCCATTCACCAAAAATACGTATTTATAAATCAAATATATTTGCTTCTTTAAAAAGTTGTCGAAAGCGATTTGTCGATTTTTGATTTTCGCGCCCAAATAAGTCGGGGTTTCTCGCGCTAACGCTGTCGAAATAGTAAATGGAGTCAGGGATAGTGTTTTTTACATTTATTTTTGTGTATGATAGTATGGGTTTGCATATTACAGAGAAATAAACAAATTTTTAACAAGCACATCCATTGATTTTATAATTACAATTTTTTCTTCTAAGTCTTATTTCTACGTCTAAAACTAATAAAAATAAGGTATGTAGAACCCATTCACAAAAATGTTGTTGCCTGATGTTATAAATTAACGACGTTACTGCGCGACCGCATAATGCACTGAATACACAGATACCCTAAAATAAATTAATTTAATTATTTTTAGGTCAATAGGCAAAATCGCAGGTGTCCAAGTCTCTACAATTTTTTTTTTCTGGCAACACTGCCAACTACAAGCGCACGCGGTCCGCTCGGTCGGTTCGGCGTCAGCAGTCTCTCGCCATCTTGGAAGCTGACTGTGCGCGTACTTGCTTTCTCGTTTGTGTTTTACAATTTGTGACTTGGCTATTACTTTTCTGGACTGATCATTCTTTATCCGTTTACCTTGGCAATATTTATACTGGACTCCGAACTAAGCAAGTGTTTATTAATAATGTCGAAAAGAGGACGTACTTTGAACAGCCAGGCTCGTGAATTGGTGGTGAAATTACACGAGTATTTTGAGCGTGAATCTCAAAATGGTGGACTTCTACTGCCAGTTACACAAGTTCGGGATCGCGTCGGTGAAGCTCTCGGTATTGGTAGCCGCACCGTTGGCAAAATATTAAGTGAAAAATATGGGCCTTCGGGGAGTGACAGTAACGTACTTCACACACCGAAAAAACGAAAAAGAAATAAACCTGTGACAGGCATCGATGAATTCGATAGTCATGCTATTAGAAACCATATATACGGGTATTTTACAAGAGGCGAATTTCCAACATTGGCAAAGTTATGTGCAACTTTAAAAGATGCCGGGCTGTATAAGGGAAGCATAGAGTCGTTGAGAACGGTAATAACAGGAATTGGCTTCAGATACAAAAAAGTTGACAAACGAAAAATTGTTATGGAGCGACATGACATAATTATGCAGCGACTAACATTCCTGCGCGAAGTTAAACAAATTATAAACTGGGATAATGTAATATTTTTGGACGAAACTTGGCTAAATTCCAACCATTCTGTGCCGAAAACATGGACTGATGATTCTGAAGCTTCGTGCTCGAAGGTGCCGATAGGAAAAGGTGGACGCCTCATAATATGCCATGCTGGGTCAGCGTCTACAGGCTTCGTGGAAAACTCTTTATTAGCTTTCCAATCCAAAAGCACTAAAGAGTATCATGAAGAAATGGACGCAGTAAGGTTCCGAGAGTGGTTCTTAAATTTATTACAGAATATCCCTCCTAACAGCACAATTATAATGGATAATGCCCCATACCACTCTGTGCAAATTGATAAAGCACCTACGTCAGCCAATAAGAAAGCAGATTTGGTGGCATGGCTGCAAAGAAAAGGAGTGGATGCCGACATGTCACTATTAAAAGCTGAATTATTACAGTTAGTGAAATTGCATAAACCACCAAAACCGACATATGTAATTGACCAATTGGCCGAAGAGCACGGGCACAAAGTCATACGACTTCCTCCGTACCATTGCCAATATAATGCCATTGAACTGATTTGGGCCCAAGTTAAAGGTAATATTTTATAATATTATAATAATAACACGAGTACTTCTAACATTTATAATTTAAACAATGGTTTTCGTCTGCTATCAAATAGTTACATTATTGTTTTACAGGTTATGCAGCAAGACACAACACAAAACCACCCTTCAGTGTCAAGAAAATGGAAGGTTTATCAAAGGAAGCATGTGCCCAAGTTACACAGGAAGATTGGAGTAAAGTAGTACAAAAAACAAAGAAAATAATAATGGACGACTTCGAAAGAGACGTACACTTTGATAATGTAATGGACAATCAACTGGTCATTAATTTAAATGACGATGATGACGAAGACGACGATACTAGTACTAGTAGTGAATAAAAAAATATCCTAAACATTTCTTTTATTTAATTATAACAATTGATTTCTTAAAATTCGGATATTATAGTAATCGATCTCTTAAAGTTCGGATATTATAGTAATCGATTTTTTCATCCCATCCCTATAATTCAATTCAATTCTTAGATTTGACGGACTGTAATATTGTGAAATTCATCCAGAGATAGTAATTATCAGCCGTTTCAACATGCTACCATACTTCATCCCCACGGCGGCGGCGCGTATCGTAGGACGATGCGTCGAGTCGAGGAGGGCCAGACGGAGAGGAATGGCCCTGGGTCAGCCGGGGTGCGAGCGATATGTCGCGAGATAACCTCACCTTCGGCCTAGCACTACGACTACGACCCACAGACAGCGTGCAGTTTAGTCGGTTCGAGTCCGACATAACCCCCCTCTCCGGCTCCGGAGGTTATCCGTTGGCATTTCCTGCATGTAAAAAAGAAAACATACTTCTTCGATACGATTTCGAATTACAACACTTCTTTAGTCGGTTCGAGTCCGACATAACCCCCCTCTCCGGCTCTGGAGGTTATCCGTTGGCATTTCCTGCATGTAAAAAAAAAAACCATACTTCTTCGATACGATTTCGAATTACAACACTTCTAAGTTTTAATCTTCCGTCTGACATATCTGGTTGCACTGACCTCTGTGCTTGAGAGCCTGCTCTTCGACTCAAGGATGCTTGTAATTATATATTTGTAGTGAGCGAGTATCGAACTAGCAAGCGTAGCAGTAGTGTTCTACCGCTACACCAAAGTAACGCCTTAGCCTGTCTGCTGTTTTTAAAACTTATCAGCTTTCCACTGCTCAGATATTAAAATACTTCAATATTATTTTACGTGTGACAAGCTTTCACAGGTGGCATTTGCCCAAGATACGGATAGAAATGTGATTGTCACAGTCTCGTAGGCTAATACAGATTTCCATTACCCGTTTTTTTAAATGCGCAAAATCCCCACGCATTATCCGGAGCCGGAGGGGGTGGTTATGTCGGCCTTGAACCGACTAAAACACATGCCATCTTTGGGTCCTAGTGTAAGGCCGAAGGTGACGTAGCTAGTGCAAATCCCTCGCCGCCATTACCCTGAATATTTCATTCATCTGTTTCTTTTTCCCTTTTCTAACTTAGGAAAATATTAAATGGTGAACAGTGAGGTGAAGAGTATTTGTGGGTATAACTCCGCTTTTTCTTAAATGATTGTGTGACATTCAAGATTGTCATGTCATGCCCTTTTCTGGCCTGTTGTGAGTTATTGGTTCTGAATTATAATGGATCATTGTGAGACGATCACCTACACTTTTGCGAAGCAATGACAAAAGGTGAAAACACTGTAGCGTAAAAAGTCACTTACACTTCTCAAGTCAGGTACCTACAGTTTAAAACGAAATGCAGTAAGCATCTAGATTCTAGGGAACCTGAGAATACTAAAATATAAACTAGGCTAGATCAATATATATTAATAGTCTACGAAAACTAAATAAGTAATTGTATTTATCTAGTACATAACATTACTTGTATCAACATATTTTTAATGCCTTGACTGAGATTTTATTAAAATGTATGGTTTAAGGCTTATTAAAAAATGAACATCAGATGATGGTATTTATTTATTTAGATACACTCTAAACGATACGTAAGTTATAGATAATAGTTCTTTCTCATCCAATTATAATTAATCACAATTCTATAAGCCTGAATAAGTAACTATCATCATTGTACAATTTAGTATTGTTGCCGGGTTTATCCGCCTTGCCTTGCCTTCGCCGCGGGGCGGTCAGTTTGATTTGGCTGCGCTAGAGCCTGTTCAGTTCATCAACAAGTATACCCGCTAGCACGTTAGATTGGTTTCACCCCAAAAGCTCCCTAAATTCACCCATAGATTCATAGTTTCTTGATATAGAAAAAAGGTCATATTTTGTCAAGCTAGATTTAGGCCTGATAACGTAAGTTATCTCCGATATCCGCTTCCACTCTACGGAAATAAAGCTTTTAATTCATTGCCCTTACAGTGACACGGAAGATGCGAGAATATTTCCTGTAGGAATTCAGATACTTAGTACACAGTAGACTCTGATGTAACCCACTCGCTTGGTACACCCACATTACTTCGGTAGCTAATTACAGTCGGGCTCTTGGTTATTAACTTGTAATTATTTATACCTTTTAAAACGATCAAATTTGCATTGATCGTTTTACTAACCTACCCCTTCACTGAAAGTAGGTCTGCCTCTACATGAGACAAGAAACTGTTCAAGGGTTAGGTTCTTTCATTACCCCATTGACTAGTTAGTATCAAATTGTCCATGGATGAATAATGAATATGAATCGGAATTATACCGTCGACAAATATGCGAATATTAATTGAGTATGTACCTTAGGTATCTACTTATTGAAAGAAAACAAACCGTAAACGATTTCAGTTTACGAAAATAATACGAAACTAATCGATCGAAACTGAACGATAAAATTATTTTTATTTCAATGATCCTACCATATATTAAGTTTTCACGTGACATTACTATGCAATAGATATATGAAAAATCAGCCTGTTTCACATATCCTTACTGTTATATCCTAATATTATATATAAGGAAGGATTTTTTTCCACTCTTAACTACAAGGGGAGATATATAAAATTGATATTTTACTGCCACATATTTCTACTAAGACAAAGTACAAGTAGATAGAAAAAACGCCAAGTACTTTTGCCTTGTAGGTTGCCTTTATTTCAAACTAATTCAATATACTTCTTCTCTCTCTAATAATATTAATTCTTTTTCCTTTTTTTAACGAAATTTTTAAAGCATTTTGCATGCTATCTTAATCGATTACCTACCTAATAGAGCTGTTTTACATAAAATAAAACAGTTATTATATGCCGAAAGAAAGACAGTATTTAATTGAAGAAGCTGTCTGTGATTTTTAGCATTTTTAGCGTAAATATGGTTCAAATCTTACCTGAATATCTCACTTTCGACTATGGTCATGTATCTTAAACCTCACCACTGACAACTGCGTGCCTCTATGTTTACCATAGATCATAGGGTCTTCTCGCCAGCAAGGACCTTGCTCGAATACTGTCTTTCTTTCGGCATATAATAACTGTTTTATTTTATGTAAAACAGCTCTATTATTTGCCTTCCAGAAAGACAGTATTTAATTGAAGACCTGTTTGGTTTCTGCTGGTGATGGTAACTGTAACGCTATGTGATAATACTTAAAACGGTATTATTAAGGGTATGAATGAAAAAGGATGCCTTATTATAATTATAACCATAATGAAATGTTTAGACAAAAAAGCCACGAAGATGCAGCATGCTATATCATATTTATAACATTAAACTTAATTACCTAAACGAGACTTTTGATTTTCTCAATTTAAAATCTATGCTATAGGCATGTTTACAAACCAACCTCTGAAGGTCACTGCGGATCGAAACCTTCCTGAAGCCGCATCCATGTGTACTGCATCTAGGAATAGACACTAAATTGTGTCCCGGTAGTTGCTCTTACAGCACCTCTAATTGAGATAAAACGACTAGTTACATTAGTATTTGAAACTGCAGAGTTGAGTATATTGAAGCACAAACAGGCGTTTTGGTGTTCTGACATTAGCACCTGACCTGCCTATGCTATCTACAATCAGTTTTAGAATGTATTACATAATAAATTCTGTTCTTTACATATTTTTCTCTTCTTCTGTGAAGATACTGCAAGATGTATCTAGTAAATGAACTTACGCGCTAACCTGCTTGCAGCTAGAAGCATAATAATTGCAACTCTTCTAGAATTCTTAAAAGAGAGCTGTTATATTGTACTAAAACTGGAAATTAAAGTGTGATTTGGGTATCCTATCATTTCCCATGGTATGGGTTACTAAGGGATACGGCTGTTTACCATACCAATAGTAGAAATCAGCCAATGATTCTCCATTTGAGCGCAACAGACTCGCTCCATGTTATATGGAACTGAAAAATGTACATAGTATGGGTGTCAAATAATACACCTCTGCCTCCCCTTTGGAGATCCACATGCATGAATGTATTAACATATGCCATCTAGGGGAGTTAATGGCCTAAGGTTTGACTAAAGCAGTAGCTTTTAGGACTTGTTGAATGAATAAGTCCTTAGAACAATTGTCTACATTTGTAGCACAATATGCTGAGACTGCAGATTCCACTATAAAGAACTGCAGATCTTAATTGTTAAATTAATCGAATTGTAAGCAAAAGGTAAATAAATATATTTATGTTTAAACCAAGATATCTGGGATACCAAGCACTACCCTGGCCCTATAACATGAAAGAATGTCAGTGAAAATGCAATATATAACCCATAGTTTCAGGGTTACCCTGTATGCTCAGACTATACATCAAAGTCTATAGAGAAAGAAATGGCCCTTACAACTTGGCATAAAAATAGGTATTACTTGGTTGATATTTCTATAGACTAACCGCGGTAGCCTAGTGGTATGGGTAATGGACTGCTGAGACGAGGTCTCGGGTTCGATCCCAGGTTTTCCTTGGCACACACCAATGACTTTTCGATGCTTTTCGAAGTTATGTGTGTATTTATCGCAGGTTTATAAGTGCCCAGTTAATGGCAATAGGCTCGCCACCTATAACATTGGGACCTAAACATAAACCGGCGAAATGTGGGTGCCAGCACCTCTGCCTACCCCTTCGGGGATAAAGGCGTGAGTTTACGTTATGTTATCTTATTTCTATGGATTTCATAACATACATTGACAGTTTAGACTCATATATAAAGCATATTTCGAGTCTCTACAGAATATCAACCACGTAAAAGCAATAGTGTTAAAACATGTATGTATTGAGAGTGGTCGTCCGCCAACTACAACTCAATAATTCCCTTTCTGGTTTATTCCAGTACTTTATTTGTCCCCCCCCCCTTTAAGCAGGATAACCTCCCAGTCCCTGATGAGGGCCTGTTAGAATCTTCCGCAGATTCTTTATTGGTAAGGGTCCATTCGGGCTGTCAATCTGAGATTGACCAGCCCAGTACTCATCCCACAGTAGGGCTATTTAGAAATTGTTGTCTCTTGTCATTGTTTAAGGATCTTCCGCAAATCCTTTATTGACAAGACTTAGTGGTAAGCTCTCAATCTAAGATCGACCAGCCTAGAGTACTGTTTAGATGGCCCAGCCACTGAGGTATTAACTGGGTGGAGGAAACGTCAATCTCAACTGATAGTTCCAGTCTGACTGAAAGCTTTGCAAGTCCTCGAGTTCCACATCCTATAGGACAATGGGTGAGTCCCTTGATCTGAAAGGGTTGGAGGTGACATGCCGTCAGTAGTTTTCTGGACACCTCTACGGGTTAAGGAGCAAGTGCTCCTTTTTGGTCCAGTTGGATGCTGTCTGACTTGACCAGTAGCACTTTTTGTACATAAGTAAAGCTGCTTACAATTGCATCATATTGGAGTGCCACTTTTTGTCGGTCTAACTCCATTTGCTTGACAACATAAAGTTGTTCAATAGCATTTCCTAGTCCGCGACCATCACGTTTGTAGTGAGTGGTCACCTTTTTGACTGAGTGTCCCTTGTGCGCTGTGGTCCCCACTCCTGAGCTACCACTGTAAATCGCACCGCACTAGGGGATACAGAGCCCTTTTTTCCTCTCAGTTTACCCTGTTTGAAGCAATTGCATCCTGAGACAATAAAGTTGTACATAGACCTCAGGTTAACTTTAGAGTACCTTGCAACTATAGTAGAGTCAACAGCAAAAGTGGTTAATTAGAAGTTTCATTTATTATTCATTATTTCTCTTCCTAAAGTAATCACCATTATGAAATACATTAACTTTGTTCTCTAAACATTATACAATTACTTATACATCAACTACATTGATACATTACTAGGTAATTCAATGTAGATTTTGTACATATATTTATTCTTCTTTTGCTGTTGACCTTTGCTTGGAGTCAAGTCGTATTTGGTAAAATTTTGATAAATAAATCACTTATCTAAAGTAGACTGGAAATTAATGTTCCAAATGATTCAAGGTGGATTGATCTTTGGAATTCACCTAATTCACCTATCAGTTTGACTTTCCTAAAATGTGTATATATGGTATATTTTAGATATATTCAAGAACCAAAATATTATTATGGGACCATTAAGATGAAAGAATATTGATGATTTATTTAGCAAAAAAGGACCATGGCTGTGACTTGGTTCCAAAGGATTTCCGCAATCCAATTAGTTGTCGTTGCAATGGTGATAATGAGAGGCCCAAAGGGAGGGCTCTTAGATAGGAAATTTCTTTCCTTATAGGTATTATGCACAGGAGCCTTCTGTGAGATCATTTTTTTGCATAGATGAAGAACTGCCTGGTACAATTCTTGTCATTCAATCTTCCTGTTGTAGGAATTGAACCCCATCTATTTGGGTGATCAACTGTTATGTTAAGTTCAAATTTTATTAAAATTGTGAGTGAGAAAGAGCTGTTTCTCAAAATCTAATTTGATTCCTGTTTGAATTATTTATTCAGGTGCCTATTACTTAAAATACTTGGAGTCTCTAGATTTCTTACGAGTGACACCTGTAAATCTCTTAACTTTCCTGTCTTAGGCATGGTGATCATGCTTGGCAGGTTGCAGTCCAATGTAATTTAAATGTTAAAATCTTGGTCTATTAAGATAACATGCATTTATCGTTACTACCTACTCTTCCTTTCAGATTTAGAGTGTGAACTAGAACTCTCTTTTTTAGTTTTACGGTATAACTTATAATATAATATTTATAGTTAGTCTTGGTTACAACTTATAACTTGTGACATCCTGAAAAATTCTACTGATGGCATAAGGATGTAAAAATCCAGTCACTAGACACTCTAGTCTTCTTCTCTATTAACCTACCAGGCCTTGAAATGTTATAGATTGCTATAACATTCTGTAAGATAGTTTCATGTTAATGCTATGTTAGACAAGCCTGCTATCAACTGATCAGTGCCTGCCATAATCATTACTTTTATTATGGTAACATTTGTTGATTAATCACACATTAAATAGGTGACGAAAGTGGCCAGTAAACTTATATATATGTAAATAGTCTATATATCAAGTGTCTGCCGAGCTAGTATTGTCTGAATGACTTAAATTGCTGGGGAGTTACAATCTTTTTGAATGTTGAGGGGTCAGCCAAGCAACGATTTAAGCTTTATGTATATCAGTAACTAATGAGTGTCTTGGATTTTATTACCAATTCCAACAGGTTAATTCTTTGGTGTAAACCTTAGCTTATTGTGAAATTTAAGTCTAAGTTACGTACTTATGTGGGTTCATCTCTCGAACACGTTTCGACGTGATTCGACCGGTTGAACCGCTTATTCGGGGATGGCGAGGTAAAGCTATCCTGATCTTCCGAAAATGAGGAACTGCCTTCGGATTTATAAGTACTTCGTTCTCCCTCCGGAGCAACGATCTGGAGCACTCTCGCTTCCCTCTGCGGTATTCATTAGTATGGTACAATATCTACTTACCGAAGTTCTCAGCAAAGAAACTTCACTAAAATAATATACCTTGCAATTATTTATGTAGCACTGTACACATACAAACGGTAAAAACAACATAATTACTATGTAATTCACTTTTTAAGAACTTTTTTCTTGACTAGAAAATTTTTACACCTTACGCGGTAAAAATCACAAAACGCTATGATCTATGGTAAACATAGAGGCACGCAGTTGTCAGTGGTGAGGTTTAAGATACATGACCATAGTCGAAAGTGAGATATTCAGGTAAGATTTGAACCATATTTACGCTAAAAATGCTAAAAATCACAGACAGCTTCTTCAATTAAATACTGCCTTTCTGGAAGGCAAATAATGATAAGAATATTTCTTCGTTGACCGATGGTATCTCGCTTATTTCATTGTGACTTATTTACGATGTCGAAACCAAACTGTTTGCTTTTAACCTTCTTATCTTGACGGTGGCAATGCGATTACATCTTTGTTTACTGCCTTACTGCTCATAATATTAAACTGTCTGCCTGCTGAATAAGTAATGAATAAATAAGAGACTTTTCATACGAGTACACTGTTGTTATTGCTACTGTGAAAGTATTCTGCTGCTTGCGTTTATTATAGGTTGCTTTTAAACGAAAACTGTAGTCATTTTTTCTTTTGTTTATGCTGTTAATATGCTTTAACTTTTGCTTTCTTTATTCTTCTTGAGACGTAGGTTTGTAAATTTTGTGGGCGGTACGTGCATGCGAACAACGTATATATACACCTATATAATATATCCGATAGAGCACTCCATATTCCCATTAAAATAGAGTGACGTCTAATGTCGTTGTGTAAGTAACTAAGGATTATGTTTAACAATATAATGACTCTGACGTCCAGAGATGTTCATTGAGCAAAGCGACGTACCATCACGTTATGTGCACACACAAAGTAGGTACTTAGAATCGAAATAGAATGCCACAGAAGATGGAATAAATTTTTTTTAGTGTAGTATTAGAGTTTTCATAGCTTGATGTGATGTGGCACATTAAACGAACTTTTAAATAATCGAATGGCTAGGGACCGTAGTAGTACGTTGTGCTTTTTAAATCAAGTTTTTGATGGCCGTGATTATACATTGTGCCACTGTAATGTCACTAATTTTTGACGTATATATGTCGCCGCCAATTAGTTTAATCAGCCGTTTATATAACTGCCTAGGCTGGTAACTAAACGGCACCATTTAATCTAAATGACCTATTCAGCCGTAACGTGTATTGCAACATTTAATTAACTGGCTGTCTAATGGTTAGGCCATTCGTAAGATGGTGCAAATAAGAAAGAAAATTACATACATACATACATTATACATTACCTATTAAACCTACCTACCTATTAAATATTAATTTATAGTTCAGTTGTATTAACTGATTATAGTCATCTAATTTATTAATCAGTCGTATACAACATTTCTAAAACTCGTCTCGACGCATGTAATAACAGATGCGAGACAGCTCCAACACAAGTATCTACATAACTTAATGGAGCCGTCTTAGATTTATACATGTAAGAAATTACTGGATAATGAAATAAATACTTATACTTTTATCTTTCGTGATTCATACTAAAATTCATGTTTATTCAACATTAATAACGACTAACAGGCTTGATATTTGATGTTAATCTGAAACAACGTTATTGTGGATTGCTGTAGCCTGTAGCCTTAGGTGCATATGCAGTCATCTGTGTCGGTCGTGTGCAAAATGTTTTATTCAGTAACTTTCGTCTCGAAAATAATTAATAATGTTATATAATATAGTTCACCAAACCGAGCTATATCGTCGAGAGAAGAATATACAAATATATACTCATTCCTACCTGGCATTTGAGTTTTACTCGTAGCTATTATAGATTATTTAATTTGAATGTAGCATGAAGTACCTTCCTACTTTTATTCGAATTTTAAAAACCTATTCTGAATCTTTTAAAGTAAACCTTTGATCTAACTTAAGAAGTCATTAATTCTAAACGGATCACAATATAATTGCGTCCCTGAGAACATAATGACTTTATCATAGGTAGTAGGTGGTAGGTGAGGCAAATTATGCATTGGTTCTCGGCGAGGGGCTGGCGAGAGGAGAATATTCAGATCAATATCCGCCGTCGGCTGTCCTCGTCACCCTGCTCTCGTATCTCTTGACAAAGTTGTATACTTACATACTGATTCAACATGCAACAAGGTGTGATTTCGGTTAAGAACTCAAGACTACATAGTAAATATAAGTTGAATTTCGTCAGTGTAAATTTATATTTTAGGTTCATCTCTCGGCATAATATAATAATTATTTTAAGTATCTTATCTATATCATGCTCTCACCGTCACCTTCATCTTACTCTCTTCTAAGTAGGTAGGTACAATGGATAATTAATATTATTCTTTTTATTTAGATTTACTCAATAATTTAGCAATTTTCTGTACATATTAGAGTATCAAGGCTTGTCTTGCTTTGTCTTCTCCACTGATGGCTCAGAAAATCTTTGTGCTTACATGAGCCCTGATGTTGCACACGTCCGTAGGCCATGGTAACCACTTTCCATTAGATGGGCCGTGTGCTTGTCTGCCACCCAATTGAATGAATGATGATGACAAATAATTGCTATACATCATTTCGTCACCATCCACCTTCCCTATTTCATAATAAAATCGAAACTGTTTCAATACTAACAATACATAAAATCAAAATACTAAAATGTAATAAAGGTGCCCTCGTCTTGAATGGATGACTTGGGTGTAATAAGGGGTGACCTTATTAGGTGAAGTTCAAGTTGCTCGGCTCGAGTGAGCCAATGAATGGTCGCTTCAGTAGTTCCAGGATATGTATTATATTATGTACCTTTATATAAATATTAACAATGCATAATATATATTAGGACTTCGAATCCGTACGATTCACGAACTTCGATTTTTTACTGGTGGAAATTCATCGGCATTTGAAATATACATATTCTTGAAATAAATAAAATAATTTGAAAGTTTCTAGTTCGGTCCTGCATTTTACGTGTAACTCTGACTTTTGCGTGTGTCATGTCTTAAGCCATGGTGAACCGATTTGGTCTTACTTGCAACTAATTCGTTTCTAGTTTCATTTTAACCCATAGTAGTTTTATCTATTTATAGTCATTTATATAATCTAACAATAATAGCTATCACATTTTGTAAATATAAAAAAATAATAATTGCAGGTATGCAAATTAAATGGCTTGCCCCGTAATATATTGCAAACAAAAAATATGTATAGGTATTCCAAGGAAATTACGAATGAGCGTTTGAAATTTTTAACATTTGTGGTATTTCATTTTATGTAAAAGACTTAATGAAGTACCTATTAATTGCGCATTTTATAAATATACATAGGTAACCGTAGGTGGTACCCATGTCTATGTGTACCTTTGTAGTACTTATGATAAAAACGACAATATTCAGTCAGGGCGCCAGACAACAAAGAGATTGTCTGGGTATAGGATAGACAACAAAGACCAATTTCACTTGAAAACGTTTCATTTCGATAATTGCATTTTATAAAAGCTTACTAGAGCCATTTTTAAAGTTTCTCTAGTCATAAAAATATAATATATATTTTTTACATGTTGCAGTCAGTAAATCGAAATAACAAAGGTCTGCATTTCAACAATAATACGCTTGCTAAGCACAGTAATTACAAGAAATGTCTGAGATTTTCCATATGGTACGTAAGTCTTGGGGACAGTATACAGCCTTGCGAGACACCATTGTGTTTATGTTAATGCAGTCAAAGTAATTATAGTATTTTATGTGGGTGGTAGAAATTTGATGACACAAATCTGTCACAAATTTCGACCGGGTTGGTACCACCGTGCACTATGCGAAAAACCCTCCATAGTAATCCAATCTCGGTTGGATTGCGTTCAGGGGTCAGCAAGTGCATAGCCGGGCAGGGGGGATTGTGGTCGCAGCACTAGCGGGACCGGTGGGTATTGGCGTAGTCTAGTGGGGGGTGGCGCGGGGCGACGCGCCGAACAGGGAGACCTGTAGAAACGGTGGTGCCGCTGGCCGCCCGCGGCATAGTACAGGGGCCCAACCGGGACTAACCACCCTGGGAGGCTGCCCCACCAGGTCGCGCATAATCCCGATATGGCTCGTCGTGCCGGTTGGTGACCGGAGGGAGCCCGGCGACCATACTCGGGGGGGTACGGGGGCCCTTCCGTTCGGCGTGTCGGCTCTCGCCGTTCCTCACATTCATAGACAAAACCAATCACCCGCGATTTGTCACGCGGTGCTGCGACGATAGTCCCCTTTTTTCACGCCTTCCCTTACCTCCTCCTTATGGCAGCGCAAAATAGAATACTGGGCTACACAGCGGCAAGACATTCTCCCACGGGCTCGCTATTTGAGGTGGAGTCCACGAACATCTGTGGGCTCCATACAAACCTCAACGCCGTCCACCAACACCTGGAGACGGCAAAACCAGCACTGCTATTTCTTACGGAGACACAAATACGCTGCCCTGACGACACGACCTACTTGCTCTACCCCGGCTATGTCCTCGAGGAGAATTTCCGTGCAAAAGCCGGGGTGTGCGTGTTTGTTAGGGCGGATGTTTGTTGTCGCCGTTTGCGCTGCCTAGAGGACCCATCCTTCTCCACCCTTTGGGTACACATAGACCATGGTTCTACGAGTCAGATCTATGTGTGCCTCTACCGCTCCCATACAGGAGATGCCGAGACAACTCGACTCTTCGAATACCTGAGTCAGGCGGCAGATGATGCGCAGGAGCGGTTTCCGAACGCTGAGCTGGTGTTTTTGGGGGATTTTAACGCCCACCATGAGATCTGGTTGGGTTCCTCTAAAACAACCCATGCGGGAAGAGCCGCCCATGCATTTGCTCTGGCGCATGGCCTGACCCAACTGGTACACGAATTTACTAGAATACCAAAAAGGTCGGACCATGAGCCCTCTCTGCTGGACCTTCTGCTGACGAGTCGCCCGGACCAGTACAGTGTTTCGGTGAGTGCCGCTTTAGGCGGATCCGACCATAGTCTGGTCCGTTCCAAGGTGCCCATTAAAGCGCCACCACGACCCGTACAGGGGAAACGGCGTCTCTGGCACTACTCGTCAGCAGACTGGGATGGATTGCGTGACTATTTTGCATCCATCCCGTGGGTTGAACGCTGCTTTGAAGGCAAGAACCCATCTGAGGGCGCAACTGCTGTCGCCGGTGAGATCAGTCTGGGCATGGAATATTATATCCCCTACACTGATGTCGCCGGTGCCCGCAGAGCCCGCCCCTGGTTCGGGCGCGAGTGCGCGGAGGCTGTTAATCATAAACAGTCCGCGTACCGCGCTTGGGTGAGGGCGCGCGCTACGTGCGATCCTGACGTGGGCCATTTCAAGGCGGCGTACAATAGAGCCACAAAGGTCTGCAAGAGGGCTTATGTCAGAGCGGATGCCCAGCGCATAGCGCGGCTTGGTCAGGAACTAGTAGCGCATCCCACGGGCAGCCGTGGCTACTGGCGACTGGCCAAAGCCGTGCAAGCCAACTTCTGCCAGCCTTCGCTGCCGCCGCTGCGCAACCCCGATGGATCCCTGGCCCATGAGTCGCAAGAGAAAGCAAATTTGCTGGCTAATCTCTTTGCGGCCAACTCCCGAATCGATGATTGTGGCATGCAGCCACCGACACTACCGATCAGTGACCATGCAATGCCTGATATTCGTATCAGGCAACGCGATGTCCGTGCAGTGCTGCAGTCACTCGATGTACGGAAAGCCAGTGGTCCGGACGGTATTCCGGCAGTGGTTCTACAAAAATGTGCAGCGGAGTTGTCTCCAATGCTTGCGCGGCTGTACCAGCTGTCCTACAGCTCGGGTACAGTGCCTTCGGCTTGGAAGGAGGCGAATGTACAGCCGATCCCCAAGAAAGGGGATCGCTCAGACCCGACTAACTATCGACCCATAGCCATCACCTCAGTGCTGTGCAAGGTGTTCGAGCACATAATTAACAAACAGCTCATGCGTCACCTTGAAGATCACTCCCTAATTAATGACCGGCAATATGGCTTCAGGCCGAAACGGTCAACGGGTGATCTTCTGGCGTATGTTACCCATCTTTGGGGTGAGGCTATGGACAAGCACGGCGAGTCACTGGCAATTGGTCTTGACATCGCCAAAGCTTTCGATAGAGTCTGGCACAAATCGCTTCTTTCCAAGCTACCAGCCTTCGGTCTGCCCCCTAGACTATGCAACTGGGTTGCTAGCTTCTTGCAGGATCGCCGTATTCGCGTCCTTTGTGATGGACGCGCCTCGGAGTTCTTGCAGGTAAATGCTGGTGTGCCGCAGGGGTCCGTCCTGTCCCCTACTCTCTTTCTTCTGCATATCAATGACATGCTGTCTACCGGCAGCATTCATTGCTATGCAGATGATAGCACTTTGCACGGGAGTTATCATGGACGTCCTGCGGATAAGCAGTCGGATATCGCAGATAAAAGGCAGCTTCTTGTCACTGAGCTTGACCGGATCCTGAACAACATTTCCCAATGGGGCTCTGAGAACCTGGTCGAGTTCAATGCCAAGAAGACACAGGCATGTGCGTTCACAGCAAAGGTATCTTCTTTCCTTCCCCTTCCCACTCTTCAGAGCACTCCACTGCCACTGCAGGACAACCTGACTATCCTCGGTATGGATGTTCGCTGCAAACTTAATAACAAAAACTACATCGAGAGTATCATCAAAACAGCCTCGCGTAAACTCGGAGTCTTGAACAGAGTGAGACGGTTTTTCACGCCGGAGCAGCGGTGTCTTCTATACAAGACCCAAATTCGGTCCTGCGTGGAATACTGCTCGCATCTCTGGGATGGCTCCGCAAAGAACTTATTAGATGCTCTCGACAGGTTGCAGCGACGTGCGGTCCGCATTATTGGGAATCCCGAGGTCACAAGCACCCTTGAGCCTTTGCAGATGCGTAGAGATGTTGCATCCTTGGCAGTATTTTACCGTCTCTACCATGGTGAATGTTCTGATGAGCTCTTCCAACTGGTCCCGCCCTCTCCTTTCCTACATAGGACAACACGAGCAGGGCTTAGATGTCACCCGTATACGGTGCAGAATATTCCCTCAAGAACCAAGCGGTTTGGTGACTCCTTTCTTTGTCGCACCATTAAGACCTGGAACTCCTTGCCAGCTCACGTGTTTCCTTCTTCCTACAGTCCCGGGTCCTTTAAGCGGGGCGTGAAAAAGCATCTGATGAGGCCGTCAAGCTGAGTGCCACCATTGTTAACATGGTACGTGTTTGTAATGGTGACCCTCTTTTCTGAGACTTTGCCTTCAGCTTACCATCAGGCGAGGTGAAGTCAAATTGACGTGTCCTATATAAAAAAAAAAAAAAAAAAAAAAAGTTTATTACGGTCCGAACGCTTCAGCCAGATCACTGAATCTTACATGGTACATACATTACAGAAGGTATATTTTTATAAATAAGAAGATTTAGTCGTACGAAATTATGGTAGATACAATTACCTTGAACAGTATAAGTCAACCTAACACTATTTTCTCATTAACCTTCTGAGGCCCAGGAAAATTTGCAATGTAGAGAAATTCAAATAAAAACTATTCTATAGTATATGAAAAAAAAAACATAAATTTTCACTTGGAAAATTTAGATGTTCGATATGACATAAATATATGACATGAGCTCTCTGTGTGAACGGTAGGTATTTTATTTTGTGTCATATATACGATATACGTATGATATTGGATAATTAATATTATTTAATGTAAATATTATAATTTAATGCTAGTAAATTTAAAAGAAATGATATTCGTAATATATTAAGAAAATAATACTTGTAGGTAGTAAATAACAAATATTGCTCTTGGTAGTACTAATATCAATAGTTTATTAATAATTTGATAAGTGGTCACTTGTAGGTGATTCAAAGTCAACAGATTCGCTTGGCATGATTATACCACTCACGTGGCAGACAAGCACACGGCCCACCTGATGAAAAGTAGTTACCGTGGCCTATGGACGTGTGCAAGACCAGAGGAATAACACTCGTGCTGCCGACTCTGTAAACACCGAGAGTTTCTGTACAGTCAGTGTAGAAGACAGAGCATAAGTAGCCTGTGTTCTTCTCACTGACAGCACAAAAACTTTCCAGTGAGCCCTGGCTACACTACTCACAGTCGGGAACACAACTCGAGGTTAATATAGACGCGGTATTCTGCAGGGCGGAGGTACTTCCCCTGTCGGAATGCTCATTTGGATAGAAATATCTTAAATGCATCCTGGTTGCATCGAAGGTCTTTATCTCGGAGTCCGGAGTCCGGGGGATTTCCAGTCTAACTGCGACGTGGCTGAACTTCGATATGTTCCTTCAAGTGGCCTTCCTTCCTTCCACAGATGTGAACCTGGCCTCCACGACCCATTGGTGATATTGAAGTACTGCAGTTAGATCAATTATCGGACTTTTTTGAGCTCCAACTACCCGTAACGACTGCCATATATGTTCCTAAAAGTACCGGTACCAACGGCTTGCATTAGTCTGGGCATTGAAATACGTTTTCAAGTCCCAAAAAAAATAATTAAATGTCATGTTGTCAGCAAATTACAGTTTAATACAACGTTCAGTAAGATAGTTCATCGACCGAAACTAAGAATTACAACAAAATTCAATAGATGGTAATGTTATATTATTTTTTGTTCGACGTATTATATAATGACGTTAGGCCCCACAAGGTTAGTTGGGTTTATACCACCTTGTGCAAAGTGGAATTTAACATTTTTAAGGGCATTAACGATATTGTCTATGAAAGGCATCAGAGCTCCCCGTCCTTATACTTCCGTCAGCCATCAGGGGTGCTATATCGGTCGGACACGGATCGACTAAATCTGCATGCCATTTCAGGGTCTTAATTACCGTGTAAGGTGTATATACACATACCAACACTCTCTAAAAATAACTTCAAAGTTAGCCTTTGTAAAGTTCTTTATTACTTCATCAATAGCAGCTGCTTTCATTGTTATGATTGAAGGTAACTTTACTTTTGTGTGGAGAGTTCTTAAGATGTTACCAATTTGTTTTTGTTTTTTAATCAGTATGGTACAATACAAATACTGAATTGTGTGGCTTTGGTTATTATAAAACACCATTATTATTTTATTCATCGATACAGCAACCACTAATGGTCAATGGCATTCGCATCACAGAAAATATCGAAGTTTAGGCAGATTCGCAGTTAGATTGGAAACTTGGACCTCAGATTTCGAGGTGAAACATTCGGATGCTAACGCTATGATGAAGAAGCAGACGTCTAATATTACTTTAAATTATTTTCAGAAAATGGGGTAGTAGCTAGAGATATTTTTATATCTATTGTATTCGATTCAAAATGAATACCATTGCATCAGATTTAGTAAAATTGACGATATTTTAAATGTTTCAGTAAAATATACTATGTGGTAGGTTTATATAGTGTATTAAAATACATTTACCTATGTTATCCCAAAAATAATAATAACAGAACTTGTAGAGACATTTGAAAAAATAACTCCAGTCTCAAAGAAATAAAATCAAAAGATCGTCAAATTAATAAATCTAACCAGTAGCAATATTTGAAAGGCTGACATTAAATTCAAGCGATATGGACTTTGTAATGTAAAAAATAGGCACCTACGAATAGATATATAATTAGTAAAATTGTCCATTACATGTGACGTGACGACCAAGATGTTCAGGAACAATCATTTTTAACTTTCAAATTGTCCACTAAATCATCTTCGAAGAGCAATTCAAAATTAATTTGATCGAACATTTTCATATACTTATATCTGTATGCGAACCCTTTAGGGCTTAAAGGGTAACTCCTTTAAACCCTAAGGGATTTCATTCAATTCATTATCGAACCCTTTCGAAAGGCATACCTATGCATATCTACACATGTATGTTTACGTCGAGTGCATTCATGTACGCATGTCAATCGATATGAGGTAGTTGGGGATGGGGGTTGACAGTTTCATGCTCGCCCAACCATGTGTTTTTGACAAGAAGCGACAAACCTATTTCAGATTACACAGATATTTACAGGTTTATTTGAAGCAGTTTTTTTTTAGTTTATGTTTGGAAGGTCCTTATTTATTAGATTAAAAAAGTGTAGTGAATATTTTTTCGATTTAGATAAGATGAATAATTATATGATGAATATAAAAATATATAAGATAATATAAGAAGAAATATAAAAAAAAAACATACAAAAATCAGTCACATCACCCAGACAAGGAACGGATTGGTACATGCTCTATCATTAAAATGGAAATCGGCCGGACATTTGGCGCGCCTACAGGACTGCAGATGGACAAAAAGAGTCACAACGTGGAAAGGTCCACAAGGACAAAGAAGGAGAGGTAGACCTGTAGCTTATTGGGAAGATGACATTAAAAAAATAGCTGGCACTAACTGGATTCAAGTAGCTCAATCTAGAGAGAAATGGCTGGCTTTGTAGGAGGCCTTCACCTACAGAGGGGTTCTTGCAGAATAAATACTTACATACATACATATAATCACGCCTTTATCCCCGGAGGGTTAGGCAGAGGTGAATTAACACCCACATTTCACCAATCTGGATTCGGTCCCACGTAATAGGGGGTGAGCCTATTGCCGTATTCCGGGCACTATTGTTGACTCGAGCCATGCATCTGAGGCTGAGTCTGGGCTGTACATCTGTCTGATGTTAAAGTTAATCAGCCCTATCCCTTAGTCGCCTTGTACGACACCACATGGGAAGAGAAGGGTGGCCCTTATTCTACTCTGCCGGGAACCATAAATACTTAAAATACGAAAACATAGAAATAAAATCGAAACTAATAACTTAACTTCGATACTAAACTCAATTAATAACAACATTCTTTTATAATACTAACACATAGAACTAAGAATAAGAATATCTTTAATCTGCAGGAAATAAAAGGCTTTATATTTTTTTTTTATGTAGTTACCATGAGTTGCTTAGTACTACGAGTATTTAGCTTTCATTCACGGTTTCCCCAGGGTAGAGATCCAATAGGATGCCATTTGGAAGGATCACAGGCTTCTTTTTACAAGCACCTTCGGCCCAAGTCGAAGCCCTATGCTCACAAGTATGCTCTCAGGGTTCATGCTTTGAGCTAACTTAATAATAATCTCGCATTCAGTCGGTCCTATAGTACCATTCTATTTCTCGCATTTATTCTGTCCTCTCGTACCATTCATTTCTCGCATTAATTCTCTCGTACGTTCACGCAAAACCTTTCATACTTATGGTATATGTTTGGGGAAGGGTAAAGTACTTTATTTATTTATTATGAGTCTTTTACAATTTACTGTTTACTGTCTTCATTAAATAGTATTACTTTTCTAAATATTATATTTTCTATTGTTTATTAACTTTACATAATCTTCTATTAGAAATTTATAATTAAATATCCTTACCAGATTTGAAGCTCTATTTTTGTTTAACACTACTTTTATATCTTTCTCCCAATATCCTATAAAATACTATCGGTACTCTTTAGTCATGAGGACTGGCAATTTTTTTACGCTAATGTCTATGTCTGTCTTAAGATCACAGGATTTTTGTCATACAACAGCAGACATGCACACGGTCCACCTAATTATAAGTAGTTACACACTCGTGCTGCCGACCCTGTAAACCCAGAGAGCCGTCAGCGTAGAAGACAAAGCAGGAATAGTCTTTGATATTCCCACTGACAGCATAAAAACTCTCCAGTGAGTGATTCGTGAACTGATTCTCTAAAGTTATCCTTACTCCTGTAAAGATGAACCAAATCGTGGAAAAATAGAGAGGACTTTGGGTTCTAAAGTGCAAACCATAGTATAGCCTTTACCTGTGTCATTCCAGACTATAAATCTATGCCTGCATCAAACAGCCAGAGAACAGTTAGCCGTTAGAGCGTGATTGAATAACAAACATATAAATAACTAGCTTTTGCCCGCGGCTCCGCCCGCGTGGATGTCGGTTATCGCGACCAAATTATAGCCTATGTCCTTTATCAAGGTCTAATCTACCCCTATACCAAATTTCATCAGAATCGGATCAGTGGTTTAGGCGTGAAAGCATAACATACAGACAGACAGACAAAGTTACTTTCGCATTTATAATATTAGTATGGATAGCAGGATAATTTTCTATAGTACCTAGGTAGTTGTGCTGTATGGAAATAAATTACAGCAACAGTTTAGAAATCAAGATAGGTCTTCCCACACAACTATGTCATAAGCATTTGTGCGTTTATGCGGACCACGTTCATATAAATTTTGTCTATCAGTCCGTCTTATTATGCAGTGGGTAGTTATTAAGTCATTATGCAGTAATCACAGTGCGCAGCACGTCCAGAATATTTATTATGCCGTCTATATGTCGCCGCCAACTAGCTTAATTAACCGTTAAATTAACTGCCTAGGCTGTTCACTAAACGGCGCCATTCAATTAATGGCCTGAATGGTGTTTAGCCATTTAATTAAACGGCTGTTGGCGGCAAAAAATACACCGACACTCATTACTGATTACAAAATTACGACATATCTACGTGTTTGGTATTAGATAAATATAATATTTGTATTAAGAAGCAAATTGAAAGTAACATTAGATACGTAATTAAGGAACATTAGATTTCTTATAAAAGAATAATTAAATAGTTTCCTTTAACCCCTCCATCTAAGCTAAATTACTTGTGTAAGGAGTGGACTCACACTCAAGTCAGAATGGTAATGGCCAGGGTTAGAACCGGTGACATCTCGATTGTAAAGCCTTCTCCTTAACTACTAAACTCCCGATGAATGGAATAAATATTTTCGGTAGATATCATCCTGTTTGATTAGAGTTTAACTGTGCGTTACAGTTTCCAGAATTTCAACGTAAAATCCATACTAATATTAAAAATGCGAAAGTAACTCTGTCTGTCTGTCTGTCTGTATGTTACGCTTTCACGCCTAAACCACTGAACCGATCTTGATGAAATTTGGTACAGAGGTATATGGGAGCTTGAGAACGGACAGAGGCTACCTTTTATCACGAGAAAGGGGATTTAAAGGGGGGGGGGGGGGGAATTAGGGGATTTTATGAAAGTTTGTCATTTTTGAAGATTTCCTGATGAAATTTGGTACAGATATAGTTTAGAGCCTGGAAACGGATATAGGCTACCTTTTATCGCGAAAAGGGGGGTAGAAGGGGGGCGGACTAGGGCCTTTGGATGAAAGTTTGTCAATTTTGAAGATATGAAATTTGGTATAGAGATAGTTTAGAGCTTGGGAACGGACATAAGCTACCTTTTATCGTGAAAAGGGGGGAAGAAGGGGGGGATCAGGGCCTTGGGATAAAAGTTGATCGTTTTAGAAGATTTCCTGATGAAATTTGGTACAGAGATAGTTTAGAGCTTGAGAACGGACATAGGCTACCTTTTATCGCAAAAAGGGGTAGAAGAAGGGGGGGGAATATGGCTATGGGATGAAAGCTTGTCTTTTTTGAAGATATCGTGATGAAATTTGGAAAAGATATAGATTAAAGCTTCGGAACGAACATAGGCTACCTTTTGTCGGGAAAGACGAGGTTAAAGGGGGGGGAGGGGGTTTTAGGGGATGAAAGTTTGATAGTTTTGAAGATATCCTGATGCAATTTGGTACAGGGATTAATTAGAGCTTGGTAACGGACAGATGCTACCTTTTATCGCAAATAATGTGGTAAAAGGGGGGGGGGGGGGTATAAGGACTAGATAGTTAGTATGAAAGAAAATTTGTCATTTTTGAAGATTTCCTGGTGAAATTTGGTACAGAGATGGATTAGAGCTCGAAAATGGACATAGGCTACCTTTTATTGTGAAAAAGGGAGTTGAAGGGGTTGAATAGGGCTAGGGTATGTATTTTTGACAATTTTTAAAATATCTTCATGAAATTGGTATAGAGATGGATTAGAGCTTGGAAATGGACACAGGCTACCCCTTATCGCGAAAAAAGGGATAGAGGGGGGAAGGGGAGGGGGTGAAGGGGAGGGGGGAAGGGGAGGGGGGGAAGGGGAATAGGGCTATGGGATTAAAGTTTCTAATTTTTCAGTGCCACATAAAGGGTGAATATGACATAAATAGAACAAAATAGAAAAAAAATCCTTACAGAACCAAGCGGTTCGGTGACTCTTTCCTTTGTCGCACCATTAAGACCTGGAATTCCTTGCCAGCTCACGTGTTTCCCTCTTCCTAAAGTCCCGGGTTCTTTAAGCGGGGCGTAAAAAAGCATCTGATGAGGCCGTCAAGCTGAGTGCCACCATTGTTAACATGGCACACGTATATAATGGTGGCCCTCT